>JAJTUV010001619.1:0-420000 GCA_021653895.1 Mastomys natalensis | reverse complement strand
ATGCAGATACAGGAAGGACTTCTGGATGCCTCCCAGGTCTAACGGTAAATACTGATCAGAGATGTAGGGGATAGGCCCATTGCCTTCTTTCTTCACACCAGCTGTGTGTCAGAAACCCTGTTCTTTTCTCTCTGAAAGATGCAGTGGCCATTTGGCCTGCTGTACCTGCTGGACTCTGAGGTGGCGGTGTGACGAAGTGTCTCATGTAGGCTTCCCTCCAAATGGCACAGCACCGGAAGTCAGTTGAGCACTGGAGTTCGAAAGAGGGTTACAAAGTCAGACTCATGTTCCCACTTGTGGAAGTTGCCACTTATGTTCCTGGGACTTCAGTTTCTCCTAGGGACATCCTGGAATCTGAATCTGACTCACAAATCCAGGCAGTGTTATAACGGACATTAAAAAGAAAACAGGTGACAGGCCAGCCAGATGCTTCAGTGGGTAAAGGTGTTGGCCATCACGGATGACCTGACTTCCATCCCTAGGACCCACATGGTGGAAGGAATAATCTGACTCATGAAAGCTGATCTCTGACCTCCACACATGCACATAGATAAGCGTGGTCTGTTTAAGGGCAATGAATGACTATACATTTCTCACAGTAAATGACATAATAAATGACTATACATTTCTCACAGAAAATGACATAAATGAGCTAAAAACATAAGAGGCAAGAAAACAAAACAGAAAACCTCACAGAACTACAGACAAATTAGGAGAAGGTAATGAACTCACATGAGAAAAGCAGTCCTTACTCTGTGACATCTTCCCTGAAGATTCTGGATACACGTTAGTGTTGAAGGACTGCCAGAAGCGGGTGCAGAGAGCTACCGAAAAGTACACACGCCACACGTGAGAAGACAGCACAGAAACACCGGCAAGCCCACGCACACATATAGATAAAAAGATTAGTGAGGTCAGACCTGTGCCCATGCACACTTTCTGTTCTGTTACGTGTGCACCATTGTGTGAGACGTTTGCTCACACAAGGAGGGGTGGGCGGGAGGGCACCCAGATCTTCCCTTCAATGTTGGCGCACCTTCCTGTCAGCACATATTTATTTTGAAACGGACGTTTTAAACTTTAAGTTATCCAGTGACTCTGAGACCTGGAGTGGCCTCTCTCTGAGTGAGCAGTGACTGCCATGGCTTCCCTGTCAATAGGTCTCTGTAGAAGTGAGCTCTGTCAGGCTGTGGGCTTGTGGGTCCGTGCTTTCTCTCTCGTCATTAACTTTTGGCTCGAGAGCGCGTGTTTGGAACACCAACTGCTTCACCTTTGAGAACAGACACGGTGTCCTCAGTGATGCTGGGCTCTAGCCCCAAAGGGCCTCACACGGCATCCTTGCAGACTTGGAAAGAGCCTCCCCTTTTGCTGTTTCTCAGCGCAGGGCCAGAAGGGAGCCGAGCGCCATATGCTCGCACATTCAATCCCAGAGCCGAATGGGAACGGAGAGGCAGCCCAGTCACTGCTTTGGATAGAACAGACCCTGGACGTAATAAAGCGTGTGCTCATATGTTTCACTACATAAATAAAGCTGACTTGGGTAGGTGGCTTCAAACCCACAGTGAACAGAAATCAACCATAGTTGGCTGTGCTCGGTGCACAAAAAGTCAATGTGATCCGCGTCTGCCAGTTCTGTTTTCGGGAACGCAGGAACCCATATGTATTACATATAATATGAGCACAACCCTGTGGGATGTATCCCTTGACCCAGACCCAGAGAACATAAAATCCCTCCTGACCATGACCTCATGTGGTGGATTCTAGTCCGATGGCGGTGCTTTAGACCATGACTTCATGTGACGGATTCTAGTCTGATGGCGGTGCTTTAGAGTTTATGTTCTTAGGTTAATAAAACATGGCAACAGGTTTTTATTCCATCCGGGGACTTAGACAATTGGCAGTGTGTGTTTCTTACCTACATAATGTCCTGGGTGGAGGTTCAGGGAATAGCCCCTCCCCTTTTGAATAAAGGCCTTCTGAAGGGGGGGCAAAGAAATGAAGAGAGAGTACGGAGAAGACACACCCTTTCAAGCAGCCTGGCGTGGATGTGATTGACGCTCAGCCTTTCTGCTTCACAGGCACGAGCTTGAGTCTTCATGGGAAAGGGAGGAGCCTGGGGAACAGCTTCCGGTCAATGTCTCCATGCTATGGAAGCAGGGTGTCGATTACTGCTTCCTGCCTCTGCTATGGACACTCATTCCACCCGATGAAGAGCGGGAACGGGAGTTCAACCTGCTCTTGACCCTTCACGTCTGTGAGTTGGGTGGACAGGGTTGGCACGGTTTGTGTTTATTTGTCTCATTGCTGGGCCAAAGTGAGTGCTGAGAAAAGCCACCTGGGAAAGAGAGACTACTGGTTCAAGGCTACAGTCCATCCTGGTGGGGAAGGCGTGGCTGCAGGAGCCTGAGGCAGCTGGTCACACAATATCTGCAGTCAGGATCAGAGACAGAGGGAAGCTGGCACTCAGTTTACCTTTCCCCTTCTCTTTAGTCCAGGGACCCAGTCTACAGACTGGTGCCTTCCAGATTTAGTGTGAGTCTTCCCACCTCAGTAAAGCTAATTTAACCAGTCCTTCACAGGTGTACCTAAAGGCTTGCCTCCTAGGCGGCTCTAGGTCCTATCAAGATGACCATCTGTCTTAATTGCCAGAACCTTGAGTTCAGCATGCTTGGGTTTCTATTTTCCTTAAAGCTATTTTACAGACTTGTGACCTTGGGAGAAAATTGCTCAACCTATCTAAACACCATATTCTCTTCTGTAAACTATGAGAGAGGAATAACAGCAGATACATGTGGAAGTGTTGCAGGGTGAAATGCATGGAGACTCGAGAGAAAGCAGATGAGAAGCACTCACCAGGTGACTTCATGTTGTCTCCAATGCCCTGTCTCCTGTCCTCTCGACACATGCATCACCACTGAATTAAAAGAGTTCTCTTACATTTAGTATGTGTGTATGAATGTGTATGTATGTGCGTGTGTATATGTGCATATGTGTTATGTGCATATGTGTGTGTGTGCATGTATGTGTGTATGTGTGCATATTTGTGTATGTATGTATGTGTGTGCATGCATGTGTGTGTATATGTGTATGTATGTATGTATATGTGTGTATGTATGTATGTATGCATGTGCGTATATTGTATATATGTGTATGTATGTGTGTATATGTGTATATATGTGTGGACATGTGTATGTATGTGTGTGCATATATGTATGTATATGTATGTATGTGTTTATGTCTATGTCTATGTGTGTTTGTATGTGTGTATATGTGTATGTATGTGTGTGCGTAATGTAATATATGTATGTATGTGTGTATATATATGTCTATGTGTGTTTGATGTGTGTGTATATGTGTATGTATGTGTGTGTATATGTATGCATGTACATATGTGTGTGTGTGCACTTGTGTGTGTATGTGTGTGTGTGTACACATGCTCAGACATGCATGTAGAGGTTGAAGGACAACTTACAGGGGTGAGTTCTCTTTTTCTGCCAAGTGGTTCACTAGGATAGAACTCAGGTTGTCAGACTTGGCTACCTGTCTTCCCTGGTCATCACTTCTTTGGACTCTTCTTCTCTCCCTTTGATGTCTCAAGCTTTCCAGCCCCTACCCATGATGCTAGCTAGTGTTGTTGCAAACCCTTCACCATAACCATAGAATAAAGACTTGACAAGTCCTCTCCCCTCTGCTGAGATGTTTATAATGTGCGTGTCTCGCAGAGGACTGTCAGCCTCGCCACAAGACAGCTCCAGTCTCCTGAAGAGAGCACATTTGACACTGCTGATCTGGTGTCTGAATGTCCACAGCTTTATTAAATATGCATTAAAGAGCTCCCCTCATAAATTGTGTGCACTTGGCCACTCAGGGTATAATGCACTCGGCTAAATAACTTTTCTAGCAATCAGGCCAACTTCAAGGTTGGTGAGAATAGAGTGTGTCAACCCTGCTTTCCTCCCTACATAGCTTTCTGATGGGCCTTAGCACAGCAGATTCCAACCTTACTCTTCCAGGTCTCTTGGTAGCTTGCTTTTCTAGATTAAACTGTAGTCTATGCCTTCCCTTATGTGAGATCCATTCAGAGTAGCACACGAGGATCTCAGGAGGGGACTGGATTTGACTCAATGTTGTTTCATCTGGTACCATCAGACTTCTTGAACTGTCAAATAATTGTTAATCCATTCATCCATACATCCATCTTTCCACCAGCCCACCCACCTACCTATTCATTTACTACCCACTCATTCATCCACCAGTCCATCCATCCACCCACTCATCCACTTACCTCCTGTCTGGACCAGGCCGAGTACGAGACACTGAGTTTACATCAATGGTACCTAGCTCTACAGAGCAGATGTCCAAGCGAGATAGAGAGCACACAAGCATGCAACACATACAATAATCATGTGTGTACATCAAGGTCAGGTCTGTGTCTTTTCAGAGCAGGCATGCTAGCTGAAGGCAGAGGAGGACAAAGATAACACCCTTTAAGGAGCACAGAAAAAGATATTTCTGTGTCAGGAGAATGATATTTACAAAGATTCCATCCTGGGAACCAGCCTGTCCGCACCCACAGTATGCATTCTCTCAGACAATAGGGGAAAACATATACTGTTGGATTGTGTCTATTTTTGTCTTGGCAATTATCCAAAGACAAACCATTTTGTGTTCCTCCTGCTTCCCTAAAAATTGTTGGTCTTATGTATTTTTTTTTAAGCGATAAAAGACTGGATATTCAAACTGGGATTCTTAAAGTCCCGAGATCAGGAACAGTAGGAGAGCTTGGAATAAGAGCAGTGTCTGCTTCAGCCTACAGCTCAGGCCTGGCTTTGGAAAATAGGAAGGAATTGATGAATGAGGATATTGCAAGAAAAAGCAGAAAACAAACAAAACAAAAACCCAAAACAAACAAACAACAAACAAAGAGACAAGACCTTTCGTGAACTCAAGATTGACCCCCATGTGACCTGAGGATTTGGTGTTCAGGCACATCTGGTTGTCCACTGGTGAAGGGTTCCTTTCTTTCATCTGCATTATCAATGTGGTAAGAAATGGATAGGTACCTGCCCTGCAGATCACTGGCTCAGCCTGGCAGAGCTAAGGTTTATCAGCGACCGTGAAAAAGGTAGAGAGTGGGTTTATGGCAGACACCCGCTATTCTCAATGTAGTCTACATCCACCTTCCTCGGGCCTATGAACATTACTTCATTTCCAAATTGGACTGTTAGCAGATGTACTCTTAAGTTAAGGATCCCAAGAAGATGAGATTATAAATATGTGGCCCAAGACAACTCTTTGTCTAATGTGACCCAGAAAAGCCAAATGTTGGACACCCTGTTAGACTATGTGTATGTGCCTTCATATAATAGCAAGGGCCCCAGTAGGACACACAGAGAAAAACAGACACGAGGCAATACCCAGGTGGATCTAGGTTGGGTATCTCTGTCTAGAGACAGAGGTTGTAGTGATGCAGCCACAAACCTGGGACTGTTGGAAACTGCTAGACTATGGAAAATGCCAGAAACTGAATCATTCCTCACCACTCAGAGGGAAGTCATCCTGCCACACTGGATCCACTCAGGAGCACACCCCACCACACTGGGCTTCTAGGCTCTAGAATCTCAAGAGAGAACATTTTGCTTTAAGCGATAAAATTAGTGTTCGCTTCTGATAACAGTCCTAGAAAACACACATAGGGAAGATGGACATCACTGGACCAGGGGAGACAGAAGGAGATATCACAGTGCACCAGTATGGAGTAGTCACATTTGCACTGTTGAACAGCGTTGGTGGTCAGTGTCAATCGTATCAGACAACACAGCTGGAGCATTCCCAAAGATCTCACTGAGGGGCTGGAACAAAGACAGACAAGAGAGATGGAAGAAACTTCTGGACTTCAGGAGCTGTAGACTCTTCCTCCTGGAGGAAGTGAATGGAGCTAAGATTTCGAAGAGCTGGAACCCCAGGTTTCTGGAAATCCTTACAGTCAGCCAGTGTATGCCACTGGAGGCAAGAAGCTCCAGTGAGGACCAAAAGTCAGACTTCCAGGAAGACAGGACAGGGGAAAGCTGGGCAGGAACCAAAGGAAATGAATTCAAATAGAGCTGGCTTGGGGATCTCAGTGATTGCCAGGCCCTTCCTCTTTTATTTAGTTTTGTCACAAACGAGTGGAAAGATGGGATGGTTGTCTTAGTTTGATGAAGAAATTGGGGCTCAGGAACATAGGGAACTTTCCCAATATTACCCAACTCTGTGTGTATCTGTGTGTGTGTCTGTCTGTGTGTTTGTTGGTGTGTGTCTGTATGTGTATGTCTGTGTGTGTATGTATGTATGTATGTATGTATGTGCCTGTATGTGTGTGTGTATCCATGTGTAGGTCTGTGTGTGTGTCTGTGTGTATGTATGTGTATGTCTGTGTGTATGTTGGTGTGTGTTTGTGTGTGTATGTATGTGTATGTCTGTGTATATATGTATGTATGTGCCTATATGTGTGTGTGTATCCATGTGTATGTCTGTGTATGTGTCTGTGTGTATGTTTGTGTGTGTATGTATGTGTGTGCCTGTGTTTTATATGTATGTATGTGTCTGTGTGTATGTTGGTGTGTGTTTGTGTGTGTATGTATGTGTGTGCCTGTGTTTATGTGTATGTATGTGTCTGTGTGTGTCTATGTGTATGTATGTATGTGCCTGTGTGTGTATGTATGTATGTGTGTGTGTATGTGTGTGTCTGTGTGTAAGTATGTGTGTGTCTGTGTGTATGTCTGTGTGTGTATGTGTGTGTATCTATGTGTATGTATGTGTTTCTGTGTGTGTGTGTGTCATGTGTGTCTGCAGGAATGATGCATGTGTGTTCACGAGTGTGTGTAAGTTAGAGGTTAATGTTGAGTGTCATTCTCTACTATCCTCCACATTATTTTTCAAAGTTCCTGCTGAACCCAGAACTTGCTCCTTTGTCTAGATTGTCTAGGAAGTCCTGGTGATCCTCCTGTCTCGGTCTTCCCAGCCCTGGAATTATAGGTGTGTGCTCCTGCACTCAGCTGTTCATGTGAATGCCGGGGATTTGAACCCAGGTTCTCATGCTTGTGTGGTAAGTGCTTTACTGACTGAATCATCTAGATCTATCATCTAGACCTCCAATGTGCCTGAATCCTCTGCCTATAGCACTCCTGGCTTGTGTTGTGGCTGGCACCTGGCGTCTTGTTGACTGTGCCTTTGAGACTATGTCATACTCAGTCAGAGTGACATCAGAGCTACACAGGGATGACTTTCCTCAGTGGAAGCAGATGTCAGGAAGTCAGGCTGGGGGTATGGAGGGTCCTTGAGCTGACTCTTTGGCCGTGAAGTCTCAGATGGCTGACGGCATTCAGCATGCCCATGAGTATTCAGGGCAGCACCCTCATTTCTCCAACAGGTGTCTCAGCATCCTCTGCCTCCTTCTCTCTGGTTGACCAGTTGGTTCTTCAGTACACACTTGCTGTGATTTATTACAGAACTGACCCACAGAAGCCGGAGCTGTCCACTGGGATAACACAGCAAGTTTGTCTTTGAGAAGCAAGATGCCAGGCGTCCATTTTCTGATAAGAATCTGCAATTTGTGTTTATTTTATTTCCTGTTGATTAATTGCCATGTAATTTCTGGCAACCTTCCAAGCATCTCTTGCCAAAAAAGGGGGAGGGGGCAAATTAATATTCTCTAGGATGAGATATTCCGAAGGACTTTAGAATCGGTCCTCGTGATTCTGCAAATGGACCTGTTACACACAGAATGACAGTGCCGTTGTGCTTCTTGTTGGGGCAAAGAAAAGAAGCCCTGGGTTCACATTCTTCCGGGGAAACACAAACAGATGAATTGTACAACTGCCCTGCTGTCCTCTGTAAGGAGTGGATCCCCTGTAAGGAGGTCCCTGTGGAACTGGGAACAGTCTTAGAATTCCACTTCTCCTACTACCTGGACCCAATTTAGACATTGCAAGGTGAGGAACCAGTCAAAATGGAGGCTGTTGGTAGAACATTGTTGAGTTAGTTGAATAAGCTTTTGAATAGGTATGGTTTAATATTCTCTTTCTACCAGTCAACTCCCTGATGATCACCTGAGAGTCACTCCTGCAAAACAGCACCTTCTTGATAAGTTTAGTTTGGTTTCTGTTGCTGTTGCTCATCATCAACTGAAGCCAGGGTAGAAATTCAAGGTGGGAATTAAAGCAGAGATCATGGGCTGGAGAGATGGCTCATCGGTTAAGACCACCGACTGTTCTCCCAGAGGTCCTGAGTTCAATTCCCAGCAACCACATGGTGACTCACAACCATCTGTAATGGGATACAATGGCCTCTTCTGGTGTGTCTGAAGACCGTGATAGTGTACTCATATACATAAAATAAATAAATATTTTTTTTTAAAAAAAGCAGAGGTCATGGAAGATGCTTTTCAGGAGCTTGCTTCTAGACCAAGTGCAGCTACTTTTCTTATACAGCCCAGGCCCAGTTGCCTAAGGATGCATGGTGACTTGAATGAGAACAGTCCCCATAGGCTCATAGATTTGAATAGTTGGTCAGCCAGGGACTGGCAGTATTTAAAAGGATTAGAAGGTGTGGCCTTGTTAGAGGAAGTATGTCACTGTCGGGTGAGAGGGAGTGACTGGAGGTTTCAAAAAGTCCATTCCAAGCCCAGAGTCTTTCTCCTCCTATGGCCTGTGGATCTGAATGTAGAACTCTCAGCTACCATGTCTACCCATGTGTTGCCATTCTCCTGCCACATTGAGAATGGACTAAACCTCTGAAACTGTAAGCCTGCCCCAATCAAATGCTCTGCTTTATAGGAGTAGCTGTGGTCATGTTGGCTCTTCACAGTAATAGAACATTGACAAAGACAGGATGGACCACTCATGGTAGTCTGGGACTCCCTATACCAACTAGTAATCAAGAAAATGATTCATAGACATGCCGGCAGCCCAATCAGATTGAGACAATTTCTCAACTGAAGTTTCTCTGGGTTCTGTCAAGTTAACCAAAAAGACTAGTCATCACACTGCTAAACGCCCCTTATCTGTCCCTTTTGTCATCACCATAACCTAAGACCTGACACAAGACATTCTATGGGTATAGAGCAGTGGTTCTCAACCTGTGAGTCATGACCTCTTTGGCAAATCTCTATCTCCAAAAATATTTACATTACGATCCATAACAGTAGCAAAATTACAGTTATGAGATAACAACGGAAATAATTTTATGGTTGGGGGTCACCACAACATGAGGAACTGTATTAAAGGGTCACAGCACTAGGAAGGATAAAAACAATTTGTTAAAAAAAATATATCACAACATATAGCACAAGTATTTAATAAAACAAATGAGTTCTATTTTCTGATGGTATTAATTGCCAGTGGTGGACAAAGCAAGTGTCTCCTCATCGCTCCATTTCCTTCTCATCCTCAGTAAAGCTGGAAACCTGGTACCTGCTTCGAAGGGCTGCTCAGAGTGGCACAGTGTGGTGGAGACCTAGGGGCCAGGCAGATACCATGTGGGATCATGCCATAGTGACTGTGACCTTGGTTTGACTTTGATGCTCAGCTTATAACAGGCTTTCTAAGATTCCTTGCCCTGGTTTTTCTTTTGCTTGGGGAACTTCCTGTGTATGGACTGGAGCCTGAGTAGTCACAGCCAGCTTGAGGAGACAGTGTGACGTTCATTGAACGCCATGCCTCACACTGAAAGATCTCCTTGGTCTTGTACTCTCATTAGAACCATCCAGGCTCCTGTGGTAGAAATGTTCCCAACTGTAGGAAACCCTGAGAGGGAAGTAGCCCTACTTCATTGTCTCATGGACTCTTGATGCTTTCCTGTGTTCCTTCAAGGCCAGCTTTCCCTGAACGTTACCCCTTCTTCTCGTGGCGGGGGGGATGGAGACACGATCTCTTGGGAAGAATAGCAATGTGGTATTCTGGACACATCCCAGGATAAAGTACTGTGTCCATCTTCTTTTACACACTAGATGTGTTGTGTGACCTCCACACCCAACCTCCCCGACTTGACTCTCCATGCCCTGATCCCTCCACAGATATCCCATCTCCTCCCTTGAGGGCGTGTCCCCAACAGTCCTGCTGTCAGAGAGCTCTGGAATAATCCTGCCTTCCACAAGGTCTATTCCACCTCACAGAAGAGACAGAATCAGATGCCACATCCCTACTGACTGTATTTCCATGCTCCAGAGCCCATCAGCCAGTATGTACTAGTTCTCTCCTCCTTGAAACAAACTTTTCAGTTGCCTATGCAGTATCCAACAGCTTCAAACGCTGGGGCAGATTCAGTGTCCCCATGGCCCTCTGCATCCCCAAGTCTGACTTCCACCCCCGGCTATGTAAGTATGGGGGCATAGCTGTGGGAAGTCATGCATGTGTACATACATTTACACATACATACCACATACACGCATGCATGCATGCCGCACACTACCTAACATGCTCCTGAGAATAAGCACTGAAGCATGACAGCGCCTAGCCTGGTTCAGGTCTCAGACCTGTGGTCACTCATCAAGATCTTCCTCTTTCTCAGCGTCCATTACCTGAAAAAATTATGTCAGGTGCTATGAAACAATTGAAGCTGTAAATGGGTTTCCCATGATTCTCTATGGTGTAGGTTATATCTATCATCTATCTATCTACTATCTATCTATCTATCTATCTATCTATCTGCCTGTCTGTCGTCTGTCTGTCTGTCTGTCTGTCTGTCTGTCTGCTACCACCTACCTATCTATCTATCTTCCTACCTACACATCCATCTATCTATGTATCCATGTACGTATGTATGTATGTATGTATGTATGTATCTATCTATCTATCTATCTATCTATCTGTCTGTCTGTCTGTCTGTCTGTCTGCCTACCTACCTATCTATCTATCTTCCTACCTACACATCCATCTATCTATGTATCCATGTACGTACATATGTATGTATGTATGTATGTATGTATGTATGTATCTATCTATCTATCTATCTATCTATCTATCTCACGTGCTCGGGCATGCTCGTGTGTTGTGTGTGTGTGTGTGTGTGTGTGTGTTTGTGTGTGTGTGTTTGTGTGTGCTAGCGTTTGCATGTGCACAGCCCTTGGAGCCTAAAAGACACACCCAGAACTTGGCCCTCCCCTTTTTATTATGTGGGTAGACCCTTAGACTTGGTGGCAAGTGTCTTTACCTGCTGAGTGCTCTCACCAACCCTGCCTTAGCATTCTGAGGCACTGATAACATTAGTTCTTCATTTCCAACATCCTTTTCTGCTCCCACCCAAGCCTGAGCAGGGGATGCCAGTGCAAACCAACGCCATCTATTTCCTGTGGAGTGCTGTGCTACATTTGAGTCCGTCCTGGGTACAAAGTATCAGTCAAGGCATTATTTTTAAAAGGACAGAATCCGAGCTGGGCATGGTAGAGAAGACCTTGGGAAGGACCAGAGGTAGGTGATATCAGAAGGAGCCTCTGTCACTGGGTCATATGAAGAATGAAGCTGAGAAACCTTAGAGGGAAGATAGCAACATTTTTGTGCCAGTTAGAACCCTCTGACTTTCTTCAATAGAGAGGATTCAATTGTTTCGTGACCCAGAAGCAGTCTCAATAGAGAGAGCCATGCTGGGGGAGAACGATTAGCTCTGGCGACAGTGTGGAAGGCAGATTGGTGGTTGTTCAAATATAACCTTATAACAAACTCTTGGTTTTGTTTAATAACTACAATTGTGCCTGAAGTCACCTCCCTACAAGATGGCAGATGTGAAATGCTTTGTAGAATTAAGGAGGGTTTTTACACAGGGAAGGTTATTATTAATATGGTATTAGGATATTGCTTTATTTGGGGACAATTTCCTTTGTTCTTGGAAGACTCTGAATAGAGACGGGTTTGTGCATTGTTCAGCATTTGCGATTAAGGACGGGGCTGAACTGGTTTAAATTCAAGTTGTTGGCTCTTTTCTTTTTGTTCCAGTTTTAATGTCTTATGTAATCGGGAATATTTTTTTGTTGTTGTTGTTTACAACATATTGCAGGTGCTCTAACAGGGTTGGATCCTGCACCTGAGAAAGATAGCATTAATTTTGACAAAAAAAAGGGTTTAAAAATATAAATGTCAGTGTCTCCAGCGTCGGGAAGGCGGCTGTGGATGACAGAAGGGTGTTCTAGGATGGCGCTCTGAAATAGAATTCCAGATGCCGCCTGCCTGCTCCCAGACAGTGCAGACAGTATGCTGGCCTCATTTCCTCAGCCCAACTATTCTGTTATTTAGAAACTTTCGGGGAGGCCAGGTGGTAGAGCGTGAGGTCAGGCCAACCCGCGTCTGTCTCTGCTACCTTTGGATCAGGTGGCCCTGGGCCAGCCGCCTCAGTGCCCCGAACGTCTGTTTTCCCAGTTGTAAAATAAGATGAGAGATAAACTGAGTGGCTATGTTGCGAGGAGACAAGTGGTTGGGGTGAGCAGGGCAAGGAGGAGTGCAGCGCCCCCTTGCGTTCGGAGGTCCTTAGGTGACAGTCCTGTGGACCTCTCTGCTATGCCCTTGATTTTCTCAGCTCAAGACTTCACCCAGGACGAGAGAGCACAGAAGCGTGCTACCGGCTGGTTATACTCGGTGTCTTCACAGTTCGCATGAACTAAGCTGTATGGTCACAAACTTCTGTGTCTCTCCTACTGCTCTCCCTAGGCTCTGGAGTCTACACCGACCAGCTAGTTCATTTTTACATTTCATGGACACAACCCCAAGCTGTGCCACCCCCTCAAGTCTGTATCACCCTCCTACCCCCAGACCCCACCTCCCTGCTACTTCACATACATGGGAACTGGTCTCTGCTGCTTTCTCCCTGACCCAGCGTTCTTGACGCCTTCTGGAATTTTCTCTGTTGTACTCCTCCCACCCAGTCTCGCCCCTTCTCTTTCTTGACCTCTGTGTATCGGCTGCTGGCTTTTCAGTCTTCTCCTTCATTCTTGCCCCCTCAAGCTTCCCCTCCACCGCTACGCTCTGCTTTCCTCTGTCAAGCCCCACAGACACAAGACACAGGCACACTTCAGTTCTGGGCAACCCAGTCCTACTGCTAATCCACGAACATTTGGTCAACGTTTCTCTTTGTCATCTACTCTTTTCAATTTTTAAACATATTTAAAACATCTTCCTGAGACAGTAATACACTTTTAATAATTTCTTTGGAAATATTTTGTTGTTGTCTTACTGTGTGTGTCTGTGTATCTCTGTTAGTGTGTCTGTGTATATGTGCCTATGAGCCTGTATGTGTGTCTGTGTATGTGTGTGTATCTATGTGTGTGCCTGTGTGTGAATGTGTGTGTGTCTGTGTGTGTCTGTGTGTGAGTGTGTGCCTGTGTGTGATTGTGTGTGTATATGTGTTTGTGTGTGTGTCTCTGTGTGTGCCTATATGTGTATATGTGTTTGGTTATGTGTGTATGTGGTGTGCCTGTGTGTGTATCTCTGAGTGTGCCTCTGTGTGTGCTCCTTTTCCATTGTTGTGATAAACACTACAACCAAGGTGACTTAAAAAAAAAAAAGAAGGGTTTATTTCCCTTACTGTCCCAGGAGGCGAGTCTATCCTGAGTAAGAATGATGGCAACCGTCAGCAGACATGGTGGCTGAGGCAGAAGCAGAGAGCTCATATTTTACACTACAAACAGGAAGCAGAGAGTGAGCTCAAAAAAAAAAAAAAAAAAAAAAAAAACGGTAAGACTTTGAAACCTCATTGCCAACCCTGAGGGATGTAACTTCCTCCATGAAGGCTGGACTTCTTGAACCTCCCAAGAATGCCAGCAACTGGAGAGCAAGTATTCAAATGCTGGAGACTATTCAGGGAGAGGCATCACATCTGAAACACACACACACACACACACACACACACCATAGTCTTGTCATATAGAAGGAAGAGAGCCCTCATGAATGAAGAATTCCAAAGCCCAGAGTATATCTTTTCGTTTCATTTTTCATTCGATGAACTTTATCATGTGACCCAGAGGCACTGCAGCAGATGTTGAGAAATGTAGTCTTCTTTTTCAGGAAGAAGGGACAGAACTAGTCTAGTCAAACTGCCGCAGACACTCAAGATTTCACTCTTTGAGCTGAACCTTCTCCCTGTGTGTGTCCCATTGTCCCTAGGAAATGAAGAAGCCAGGTTTGGGGTCAGAGAGAATTTGGAATGTCACTAATGACCTGATAATTCCGTGACTGTAGATTCTTTAAGCCTTTATACATGGTATTATTACCAGGAAAGTCTGTCTCTCTGTCTCTCTCTGACTTCTTAGTTTTGCTAATAAAAGAACTTAGAGATGGATTCAGAAGGAAACCCAGATACAATTTTATTAAAATTCGAGATAAAAACAACAGGCTGGGCTGGCTGTAAATCTTGGCAGCTGCCTGGAGGAAGAAGACGGAAAGGGAAAGACAAACCTCTTTGAATTAGGGTCCAAGAAAGAAGGCACGCTCCCCAGTAGGGGTTGGCAAGTAGTTGTGTGGCAAAAGGGGAGGGACCTGGGGAGTTAAAATGTCAGTCCAAAGTGTCCAGGGAGTATGCTTAGGCTTTGTGTTCATCCCTGAAAAAGAGGTAGCTCCCAGGAAAAATCAAAGTTCAATAAGAAAATGGGCAGGCTACATGGTGGGGGCTGTAAGCAGCTGTGAAGAGGGAGGGTTTCTGGGAAAGATGTGTATTATCTCATTAAAGGAATAATTATTCCTCCCCTCTCTTTAACATGTCTTTGGGTGAATCCACTTCTCTGGGGTGGGGGTTGGGAGGTGGTGGTGAACTGTTGGTCTTGTGATTGACAAGTTCTCCTGGATTAAGTCTTAAGAGTCTTAAGAGGGGAGACAATAGCGTGTTCTCATCTTCAGAGCTGATCAGAATGTCACGCTTCCACCAAGCATTCCAGGTTTTGACCAGGAGCCCTGATAACCTCTCCTTTGATAACACGGTCAAAGCCAATGTTTCCCAAGAAAAAGAGAAGTCCTAAGTGGGCCCCAAGGAAGGGGTCTATCCTCAAGGGTTTCCAAGCCCATTCATCTCTGTAGCATGTTCAGTTTGCTATAACAGAAAGCTATGGACCAGTGACTTATTAACAACAGAAATTTCTGGGACATCAAGGTGCTTGTAATTCTCCGTCTGCTCAGGGTCTGTCCCTTATTCATAAGCAATGCCTTCTTCCGGGTCCCCACATAGTTGATGGCACAGCAAAGTTCTCTGGGGTCTCTTTATAATTTCTAAACTATGTATGCGTGCTCATGTGTGAGGGGTGGGATTCTACTACATGTGTGTGTTCACATGTGTTTCGTGAGGGGTTTGCTGCAACATTTGTGGGGGTGTTCTAAGATGTGTGTGCTTATGTATGTTTGTGGGGGGGTTGCCTTAATATGTGTGTGCTCATGTGTTGGGGGGTGCTACACCATGTGAATGCTCATATGTGTTTGGGGGGGTGTGCCACAACATGTGTGTGCTCACATGGTTAAAGCCTGCAGGACAACATGAGTGTCTATCTCTTTTGAGACCTGGAATTAACCAATTAGGTAAAATTGGATGGCTATCAAACTCCAAGGACCCTCGTGTCTCTGCCTTCCTAAGACTGGGAATGCAAGTGTATGTTGTCACTATTTTACCTGGGTTCTAGAATCGACGTCCTCATCCTGCAAGGCAAATGCTTGGCTGTCTGGGCCTTCCTCAAGGCCCCAGTTATGGCTTCTTTCATAAAGGCAGTACTCCCAAACATGGGCACTCCATCTCAGGACTTATTTTTGCCCAGAGGCCCATCCACCAGACATGTTAGAGTTTAGGATTCCAAGCCAGGGATTTGAAGAGGACAGCAACATTCAGAAAGGGCAGGAGCCTTTTCCGGGGCTCAGTGTGGCTGGCTTCACAGGTTTTAGGGATGGCTGGCCTGTACAGCAAGAGGCCACAGCGCCAGCTCAATGCAAATGAATTGTCTTAGCTTCTTTCCCCTCTGTTGTCACCATAAAATGCCTGGAAAGCAAAGATCTCCAAATTCCAGTTTATGACAGGCCCCATTCATTGTCTGTTTGTTGACACGGTATGGCTTGTTTTCTACCAGGGCAGCCTTTGTGCTGGCTCCTCTGGGTCCGATACATAATTTTCCTTTGGCAAAGCTTCCTCCATTCCTTTCCCCCACTGTAACAACCTGGCAGAAACCCGTGCATCCATGAAACGGCCATCATTATTATCATGTGGCTTGGCCCTGCTTGGCTCTCTGTCTCTGGGGCACCAGTCGATTCAATTAAAAGAGGTCAAGGCCATGTTGGCTGTTTATTGTTGCTTTTTTTTTTTCCAAATTTTCACCTCATTGGAGAAGTTGGAAGGGCATTTATTTCTCATTTGTTTATAAATGCTTAGGCACACATGCGCATGTGTGTACACACACACACACACACACACACACACACACGAACGCACACATCTTTGGAAGAAAACATGCTAGAATATTTGTTTCTGCTTGCTGGTGGAGCATACTCATGCCTCCCCAGAGGCATGCCTTCTGTTTGAGGGAGTCCCAGGCTCCACAGGGGAAAGAGGCAGAACTACTTGAACACATCCTAGGAATGTGGCCTTGTGTTCTGAGCACATGGATGATGAGGTAGTTTGAATGAGAGTGGCCTCCATAGGCTCACATGTTTAAATGGTTGGTTCTTAGTGGAATTACTCAGGAAGGATTAGGGGTGTGGCCCTGTTGGAGGACATATGTCACTGGGTATGGGCTTTCAGGTTTCAAAAGCTCACACCAGGCCCAGTTGTGTTTCTCTCTCTCTCTGTCTCTCTCTCTCTCTCCTTCCCTCCCCCCTACCTCCCTCCTCTCTCTCTGTCTCTGTCTCTCTTTGTTTCTCTGTGTGTCTCTGTCTCTCTGTGTTTCTCTCTGTCTCTCTCTCTCTGTCTCTGTCATTCTCTGTCTCTCTCTTCCTCTTTTTCTCCCTCCCTCTTACTCTGTGTGTGTGTATGTTTCTCTCTGTGTGTGTTTCTCTCTGTGTCTCTGTCTCTGTGTCTCTCTGTGTCTATCTCTGCCCTCTGTCTCTCTGTCTCTCTCTGTGTCTCTGCCTCTCTCTCTCTCTCTCTCTCTCTCTCTCTCTCTCTCTCTCTCTCTCTGCCTTCTGCCTGCAGATTGGGATGTCAAGCTCTCAGCTCCTTTGCCAGCACTATGGTGGCCTGCCTTCTGCAACACTCACCACCATGGTGATCATGGACTAGCTCTGAAGTCATCGTGAGCAAGCTGCCAATTAAATACTACCTTTTCAAAGCTGCCCTGGTCATGGTGTCGCTTCTCAGCACCTTAACACTAGCTAAGAGTCAGACAGCGGACCTCTCACAAGGAACACCGTCTCCCTTATGTGAGTCCTCTCCCTCTGGATAGTAAACCTTACCAATTCTGCGCAAAAAGCCCCCATGTACCTAAGGTTACCCAAGGTTCCTGTGGGGCTAGGCTCTTGCTTTGAGCATTTATGGAGATTCGCTTGCTTCTAACTGCTTTTGAGAAAGCCTGGAAGTCACAGGCCAGAGGTAACTGAGACTCTACCCACATGTGTGCATACATTTAGATGCACACACACAAACACCACACACGGGTCCTCCCCTGCTGCTCCTGCATCCTTAGTCAAGAGTAAACACTCTTCTCTCCCCTCGGAGAGAAGGCTGGGCAGTGCCCGCTTTCCTCTATCAGCCAAGGTATACCTGTGATGAATTGTGAATGGGCTAACACATCCTAAATCATGAAGAAATCCAATTTAAACCTCGGCACACAGTCCAAAGTCAGATTTTAATCTAGACTTTGCTCAAATCTATTGTGCACCTCACAAGGAGACATGAGAGGCAAAACTTGGAGGTTTATACCAAGCAGATATTGACTAATACTTTGTGTTGTGTATTGTAGGGAAAACCTTTTCATTTTTACTGTGTGTGTGTGTGTGTGTGTGTGTACTCATGAATAAGTGCACATGTTTAATATCCAGTAGCAATAAATAGCACATCAACCCAAGAGGAGAAATCAATTTCCGTCCTGTACTCATGTCTTAGTTAAGGTTTCCTATTGCTGCGATGATACACCATGACCAAAACAAGTTGGGAGGAAGGGCTCATTTGCTCCCCTACACCCCCCCCTACACCCAGATTATAGTCCATCACTAAAGGAAGTCAGGACAGGAAGTCAAACAAGATAGGAGCCTGGAGTCAGGAGCTGATGCAGAGGCCATGGAAGGGTGCTGTTTACTGATTTGCTCTCCATGGCTTACACAACCTGCTTTCATACAGAACCCATGATCACTATCCAGAGATGAAACACCCACGATGGGCTGGGCCCTCCCTCATCGATCACTAATTAAGAAAATTCCTTACAGCTGGATCTCCTGGAGACATTTTCTCAATTGAGGGTTCTTCCTTTCAGATAATTCTAGCCTGTGTCAAGTTGACATAAAACTATGCAGCCCAATTCGTTTTCACTGATCATGTGACTCTAGACCTTCTAAGCTGGAAGAAAGGTTTGCCTTTGAATGAGATGTGCTACGTTTTCTGGAGGTCTATTTTTCTGCATGAACTGTCTTTAAAGACTCTGGGAAGTTGCGGGAGAACCTTTCAGATTAGAATCCCATCTTCATAAACTTCAGAAACAAAGTGGTTTTGCCCAGCTTTTAAGTTCCCAAGTGGAGATATGCACAGATCAGCACAGCCTCGAGTACAGAGGAACCTACAATGGCTTGCCCAGTCTCCTGTTGTGGTGACATATCCTCCTGAGATGACAGCATATTATGAAACTATGTTTTCAGCTTCAATACAAGTCTTTTTTAAAAATTTCCCCATCATTATTTTTTAATCATTTCTGTATGTATGTGTGTTTATCTTTTTTTTTTTTTTGTATAATTTTGTAACTTGTTTGGGTCCCTGTATCATACCACTTGGAGAATCTAGAACATGTCTGTAGACACTAAGATCCTTTTGCTTTAGACCATCATTTTTTATTAGTCTTTGAAAACGTATATAATGTATTTTTGTCACGGTCAGTCTCTACTGCCTTCTTCCTACTCTCCCCAGGATTCTCTAACCCATCTCCTAATTTCATGAGCTCCTTGTTGTTAGTATTACTGTTAACCTATTGGTGCTGACCCTATGCACATGAGGGAGTGGTTATCCTCTGGGGCATAAACAATCTACCAGCAGTCAGGGAGACACGTGACTCTCCCTCAATCAACATCCAGGGAGACACGTGACTCTTCCTCAGTCAGCAGCCAGAGAGTCACGTGACTCTTCCTCAGTCAGCAGCCAGAGAGACACGTGACTCTCCCTCAATCAGCAGCCAGAGAGACACGTGACTCTCCCTCAATCGGCAGCCATGTTTTTCTGCTAGAGGTAGGCCATCGAGAGTCTCTCACAGATCACCTTTTATTACCAGACCGTTCATTTCACTTCTTGCTCTCCGAGTCTTCCGTAGCTGGCTTCCGGTATCCACAGCTCTCTCCTCCACCTCTACCATCCTCTCACTGAAAGACTGTCCCCGGGGCAGACTCTGGCAAGCTTTTATGCTTCTGGAATTGCTCTTTCTCACACAACTTCATTCCCTGGAGCTGCATCAGGGGACATCGCTTCATGCATCCAAGGTTCATTCCTTTTTATTAAGTAAGTATATCATGGTATTTATGAGTCGTCGTGTATGAAGGCCCCTGTCTATTGAAGAGGGGTGAAATGGCCGAGAGTGTGGATGTGAGGGCTTTTTACACCTCTGTGGTAAATGGCAAGGTTATGTGGCAATTTCATATGTACGTCTATAAGAATCTGCCAAATCGTTTGCAGCACGGTCTCTCCTGCTTCGGTTTTGGCTGTGTGGTGTGCCACGGCTCCTCAGCGCATGGCTTCTCTCCAGAATTTTTACTTGTGGAGAATCAGTCTTGTCTCGTAGGTCACCACTGAGAGTATTTGTCTTTGGGGATGCTCAGGATATTGCTCTGGTTTTGGGAAATCCCAAGACCCTCCATGGGCTGGAATCATAAACCAAATAGAAGGGATAGAATGCGCTAAGAGCCAGCATTCATCCCTCTCTGCTTCGTGATTGATGACACAATGGGAAGAGCTGCCTCAAGCTCCTGTTGACGTGATTCCTCACTGCACCAGCATGGACCGTATCCTGGAACTGTGAGCCAAAAAAACCTTCCTTCCCTCAGATGCTTTCATCAGCTACTTTTCATAACAATGACATCAATCCCGGGGAATTGTGGGAGGTTCTTAGGAATGGCAGTAGGCATATCCTGATACCATCATTGCACTGCAAGGAGTTTACCCTAGCATGGAAAATGTCAGGGTTGTGAATGGATGCGTAAGGACGGAGCAGTGAATGAATGAATGAGGGGCTGGCCAATCAGACTTCTCCATCGCGACATAAGTAAGCGGTACTCCCTTCTCACTCATCCACTCTTACTGCAAGCCGCTGTCACCACAGGGCACACAGACAGGAGGCCACACCCAGAGAGTATAAAGAGAGTGATCTGAGGCCCAGACTGGCTACTTTCTGTCTTTCCTTACAGGACCATTGGAAGGGAAGCCATTCTTGGCTGGGTCACCTGTAGGGATGACCAGAAAGAAGACAGTGCCTGTAAACTCACCCTTTTCCCAGCATGCCCATTCACACACTACAGAAACCCACAATGCTCTGGCAGGGCAGTCTCTTCAGTCCGTCAGAGCCAGCAGACTGTTGGGAAAAAGTTTTTAAGTTGAGATTCCGTGAATGTTGATAAGAGAGACTGTCCGTGTGTAGAACAGAGAATCTGTACTTTGGTACACTCTGTAAATGCCACCCAGATAGGAGGACCAACTGTTTCTTATCTCTAGAAAGTTCTCTGTGTCCCTTCATGAGCAGTACACAACAGATCTCTATCAGATTCCTGCACAATCCTCTCAGGACTCCTCTGCCTCCCATCTCTGCCCAACTCCACCCTCAGGCTGCAGCTGGGGTCTCTTTTGCACCAAGGGCTCTTCACCTGCTCTCTGGAACAGCCTCCCAGGCTCTCGAGACAACCCCCAGCCAGCCTGCTCTTAGGCCTTCCTCCTCTCCCTTCCTGTATGTGCCCATCCATTTCCTCCCTGAGCCTTCTAGAAAGATTAATCCACATGGACTGACTCTTATTCCAGCCTCAGAGCTGAGCTTTAAAGACTGCTCCTAAAGGAAACCACTCATATGCCCTTGATGTATAGAATTCCCACCTTGCTTGTCCTGTCACGTGACTCCCATGTGATGTCACATGACTCCTTTCTCCTCTTCTTTGTAGCTTTCCCAATGGAAAAGTTTGTTTGTGAGCTTGTTTGATAATTGGTCCTTTTCTAAACTGTGTGAAGCAGCAAGGACCCCTCATCCTGTGCTCTACCACACCTTGTCCAGAGAAATCAAGCTCAGCAAGTCCTGTGGGAAAGTGTTGGGTATGGTGGCAGACATTTTTAATTCAGCACTTGGGAAGCTGAGCCAGGAGGATTGCTATGGGCCCTTCTCTTATAGTTAGCGATCATTGTTGATTTGACAAGATCTAAAAGCACCAAGAAAACAAGTCTCTGGGTCCACTTGTGAGGGATTATCTAGGTTAGGTTGTGAGAGATAATCTTTTATATAAAAAAAGTTTTTTAGTTATTTATTTTTTAACTGTAGTGTAAAAGTGTTTTGCCTGCATGTATGTATTGGCACCATGTGTATGCAGTGCCCACAAAGGCCAGAAGAGGGCGTCAGTCCTCCGGGACTGGAGTAAAATATTGATGGTTATGAACTACCATCACATATACCCACTTGTGTGGGTTCTAGGAATCGAACCCAGGTCCTCTGAAGGAGCAGCAGTTGCTCTTAACTGTAGAGCCATCTCTCTAGCCCCTAGGAGTGATTCATTTAATTGAATTAGCCGAGATAGGAAAACCAGCTCACTGTGAGTGGAGCTATTTCCTCTCAGGGATCAGGGGCTGTGTAAACAGAAGAAGCCAGGTGAGGAGCAGAGCATGCGCATTGCTTTCTGCTTGCTACTCATGGGTGTCACGTGACCTGATGCTTCAGGCTCCCGTGATACAGTCACACCATGGTGGACCACAACACTGTGAAATGTGAACCACAAGAACTTTCCTGTAAGAATAGTTTATCAGAGCAACAGAAAAAGAAACTAACATGCACATACCTGTCTGGAAAAAAATCATTTGGGGGCCTGGAGAGCGCTGTGGTCCCGTTTGTAGTAGGCGGTCAGCATTGACCCTGTGAAGCCTGTTGCATAGATCTTTTCCTTTATCCTTTCATTCTGCCCGTGTTTTTGGCTTCTTCTCTTAAGTCAGGTTCACTCTTAGGGGAAAGAGATGCAAAGCCTACCCTCAGAAGTCTAGTCCAGGGGAGACAACACTGAGGTACAGGACATCATGAGTTTTAACAATAAGGGAAGCCAGAGAGTCTACTCCAGAGCCAAGGAGAATATCCTGGCTACACAGGGGTCGGAGGAGGGATGAGATGGCTGGATAAGGTAGCACTTGGGGAAGAGCTCTGGATGTGGTTGTGAGGGCAGGAGCAGCAGGTGCCATTGTGTGAAAGTAGGAAATGCCATATCATGTTACATGTCGCTGCATCCAAGCTTGTGTTGGGGACAGAGCTTCATAAACAGAGCTGGTCATTAGAACATGACGATAGAGCTCAATTAAGTGGCTCCTGTTTATGGTGGAAGTTATTTGTCACACATATGTTTTTGGAGTTTGGTGAGGCTTGATCACCTGTAACTTAGCTTGTGTCTCATCACTTCCCATCAGGCAGAAAGAGAACAGAGAACCAAAATGTCAGGGGACCAGTTTGTTAGATAAATGACAGTCCTCAGAGGCATGCCCTGGTTCTGAAGATGGAGTCTTCAGTGACCTCCATATCCACCAACACGCAGAGAATGCCCAGGACTGTTAACCCAATACTGTATAAGGGTCTAGCCTTTGTAAATATTGTTAAGCATTAAAGAAATAATTTTTTTCACAAGTGAAAAGGCTCCTGTGTCGCTTAACAGAGCTTAATCAAGGAAAGAGGGGAGCGCTTTCATCTGCAAAAGGACCAGAAACAAAAACTGTTCTCAGACACTGTCTGAGGGAGCCTGATTTTCCCTGGAGGAAGACCTAGCAGAGTCTTGATGTAAATGTCACAGTGTCTGTCTGTGGCTTGGTGCTCCAGTGTGCTTTCTGTCTCTGTAATTAACACCAGGACCTAAAACAATTTAGGGAAGGAAAGGTCTTATTTCAGCTTATATTTTCAGGTCACAGTTGACCCCGAGGAAAGTCAGATCAGGAACTCAAGGAATACCTGAGGCAGAAACCAAAGAGAAATGCTGCTTCCTGGTGCAATAAATGATGCAAAAACATGAGCTTCCTGATGCTAGCTTTCTTATACAGTCCAGACTCACCTGCCTAGGGAATGGTGCCGCCCACAGTGGGCTGAGCCCTCTCACATCACTCATCAAGACAGTCTCTCAGAGACATGGCCACAGGTCAATCTGACCTAGGCAATTCCTAGGTCAAGGTTCTCTCTTCCCAGGTGACTCTAGCTTGTGTCGAGTTGACAATAAAAACTAGCCAGCACACTAAGTAATTCAGGGGATAGGAACTTGGGTCTCACAGTGATGGTGGCAATGTAGGCTAGGTCAAGTCATGGCCTTCACTATTTACCTGTGAAGAGTGGAAGCAACTGGATTCCTCCCACCAAAACCATTACAGCTTACAAGATCCACTATGTCGCATGGCACAAAAAAATGTTATCTTTGAGAATGAGAGAGCCTTTCTCTGCTCTCGGTGAGCTTGACCAGTAGGGTTAAGATCATAGAAAATGTGATGGCTACCAAAGCCACCCCCAGCTAGTGGCTTTAGAATTCTTATCTTGTGAATTTGAAGAATAAAATTCACAGACTAAATGGGGTATATTTTAGAGAGTGCTTTCTTACAGACTCATAGGAGGGAGAAAAAGAGGGGAACAGGGAGACATGGAGAAGGGAGAAAAAGGCCAGAGGGAGGGAGGGAGGGGAGGGAGGGAAAGCAAGAGCTCCTTCATATCAGGAAGAGTTCCAGGAAATAGAGTCCCACGGAGCTGCTAGTCTGCGGACTCATGACTAACTAGGGTCAGACATGAGGTAGGGGTTAAGCTGGTCCGTCCAGTTGGCCCAACCATGAGGTGTCCAGGTGCCTCCTGTCACTTCCAGTCCCCACAGCCTCTGAGCAGGGGTGCTGGCTTAGGAGGTAATAAAGAGTCAGCTACCAGAGTTCAATTCTGGTGTCTCTGATCTCCAGAAAGGATATCCTTGACTCTGCTACTGTTGAGTCCCTGCCTTCCCTGATTGGTTTCTAGCTCCAGCCCTAATCATGAGGTGGGGTGGAGTTACTGACTTGTAAATAGTGTCTGCTCTGGATTTTCATACAACAACTGTGGAGAACTCAGAGCCTCCCCACACTGCATTGGCTTCAAAGTTGAACGACGTTAAAGAGAATAAGAGCGCTTAGTTTACAGGACAATGACAATTGGCAAAATCACAGGGCCTGAGCCCTGGACAAAGAGCCAAGGGCAACTAAAGGATGCCGAGGGCAGCAGAATATGAGGTCATTTATTTGAGAGTGCACAAAGAAGGGCGTGGGGGAGGGATGACAGGGAGGGGAAAGGGAAGATAGAAATGACGGGATTATATTTTAATTTCAAAAATTAAGAAACGAAAACAACAAGCTTGTGAGTGGCTAGCGTGGTGGGCTGTGTTCTGAGATGGGTCCCACTTGCGATCATACCATGTGATCTGACAGAAAGCACTTTTTTTTACCTGACAAAAGCGCTTATGACAATGTTATTAGTGCTCAGTTAACATTGAAACAGTGAGCTGCCTGGGTGGGCTTCTCCAACACCATGCACTGTCTAAGGCAGAGAGGGCTTTGTTTTTCTCCTTCTCTGTCTGTTTTAATGGCTGCTTGAGGAGAAGAAATCGTAAGTTCCAAGCCAGACCCCTCCCGTGTGGTGGCTAGCATAGAAGGGGCCCAATTGCCCTGGGCTAGCCTCCTAGTGACCTGGGCCCCTGTGAGCAAGACAACAGTGACTTCAGGTACCAAGAAACTAGATCCTTCTGACTCCAACTGAGCCTGTGAACCCATTCCACAGATCTTCAGCCTCTTGTATCTAAGTAGAGAAACTGGCTGCACCCCACAGAGGCAGAATGTTGACATGGGCAGCTGTGGGCCCATAGGAGTGTGTCCTGAGCTACAAACACGAGCAACCTGGGAAGACGAACGGCTCCCATCCTCCTACCTGAGTACAGCCTCATGGCAGGGTGGAGCTGGACCAGAATCCCGTGAGGTCTCTGGGAACCATTTTGCTGACAGCCCTGTGCTATTTATCTCCTTGTGTATATCCCTTATTCAAATCATTCAACTATTCAGTCCACATAGTTATTTAAAAATATAGGTATTTCTCAAAATGCCAGAAGATGGGGCAAGCGATGTTACTGTCTTTATTGGCTTTTATTGATGAGTTTGATACCAGTCTAGCTAGAATTCAGGGCTCCATTGGTGGGTCTGTCCACTGGCCTTGGATCCTCTGTTCCTGGAGGTGCAGAGGGGACAGACTATGGCCCACTGATCCTGTGGACTTTGTCTAACTAGCAGGGTAGTATAACACAGCAGAGCATTTTGTAAGAGGATTGCAGAGGCTAAGCCAGGATTCCATGTAAGCCATTAATGGAACTGAGTACTTAAAGCCACCTCCCCGTCCTCAAATTACCCAGTCGGTAAGTTCTGACTGGATCAGAGCCACAGTCCAGGGATAATTTATCCTTAGGCCTTTACCTGTGTTTTTGTCAATAGAGAAGGACCCACCTGCACCTGGCTGCTCACGCCTGACATGCCAGATTCTCCAAGGCACTTGTGGTCAGGAGATAACTCTTAACCAAACTGTAATGCTACGCCCATGTGTGGTTATCATTTTAATCGGGTGTTCCACCGACTTGTAGAAGGTGGCCCGCACCCTTGCAAGCTCCCTCTGTATCCCTCTACGGTAATTTATACCAAGATGATAAAAAATTTGATTTATTTTACAACACATCAGTAATTGTGCTCTACAAATAAGTCCGTAATGATAATCAACAGCATTTTCAACATAATTTAATTTGTCTTCTCCCGAGAGGTAGTTAAATGCAGTAATAATAATGCCAGTATTATGGACTCAGTGGCAGTTAATCACAGTCTGAATATGCAGACAGCCCCAATATTGTATTGACAGAAATTAAATTAACCATCAGCTCGGGCAATCAGTGGCTATACAGCTATTAAAAGCAATAAAAGCAGCAAACCCCGACCGTTGCCAATTACATTTTGACATATACAAGGATAGGGACAGATGCTTTAGATCTGTGGTTTTTATTTCCCTGAAAGTACTGCAGGAGGTTGCACCTTGCATGGGTGTGAGCCTGCAGCCTGTAGTCTGCAGGCTCCAGGTGCATCCACTTGAAGCCGAGCTCATCTTCTTGTAGCGGGTCCTGGGGTCTGGAGGCCAACGACAAGACATCTTTCTAGTGCCTTTGCCTATGGGCTCCTGTCGTGGTTAGGGATTCGATTGCTGTGGTAAACACCATGTCCAGAGCGTAAGAGAGGAGAAGGTCAATTTCACCTCACAACTGCTCAGCTCACACTCCATCGCTGAAGGAAGCCAGGACAGGAACCCAAGGTGGAAACCTGGAAGCAGAGGCAGAAGCAGAAGCCATGAAGGTCAGCTACCTCTGGCTTGCTCAGTCTGCTTTATTTCTACTACCCAGGACCAAGCTTCCCATGGGTAGCACTGCCCACTGATCTGAGTCCTCACATCGACCGTGAATCAGGACAATGTTCCACAGGCGTGGCTGCAGGCCAATCTGTAGGGACATTTTCTCACCTGAGGTTCCCTCTTTACAAGTGGCCTCAGCTTGTGTCAAGTTGATGGGAAAAAAAACTACCTGACACAGCTGTCCTGTCGTTCACTGTCTGCTACCCCTCTTCTTGACACTGGCATCTGGCACAAGTGTGCTTCGAGGAGTGGAGCATCATGGGAAAGTACACCTCACACCTTGAGGTTCTAGAGACTTTCTTTGAGCGGGTTCGAGGCTGTTGAGAGTGCGTGTCTGCTCACTGCAGAGAGCAGGTGGGCTTTGTTCGGTGAGCTCAAATATACACGTGTGGCAGGATTCCTCTTTTCCCAGTTATGACATTCTTCTCTTTGCTTTTTATCCTTCCCTTCCCTCTCTCTCCTGCCTTACCTCTATACTATATCTAGATCCCACCATGCTCTTGGGGACATCTTGGCTCCATCCTATAGACCTTGGATCATGGAACTTGACACAGTGTTGGCTACATGATACTCTTGGCTAAGTCCCTGGGTCCCGATGGTCTTACCTCATTGAATTGTCAGTGGGTTTTGTCCTGACTGGAGGAGGTTCCTGCTGTACCCACAGAGCAGTAAGGCTTCTGTTTGAAGACATTCCTCAGACTGGAGGCTGGACCCTCTGTGGCCCGGCGTGTGGCTCTATGCAGCTCTCTAGTACTGGAGTGGAAGCTGGCTGGCATCTGCTGACTCAGCCCGTCTGCTCGCTCACCTGATTCCTCTTTTGTAAGTCTTCCCCGTGACCCGTGACTTCAACCCTTCCTCCAGGATAGAGAACTTGACATTGTAGAAGCGGCTCAACTCTTGTAGGAAACTAAGCAAACATGTTGACTGACAAACTCCATCATCAAAATAAGACCCATGTCCTAATACTTCACTAATACTATGAGTGTGGTCTCTGCCGTAGCATGGGACTGTGAAGGGTGAATGAGGATTCTGGGAAGGGGGTCATGCATCGCTCCGACGGATGCAGTGCCATCCCATAGCTCAGATAGAGCAATACATTGATGGGAGACTGAGAGAGAGAAGCCTGGAGATTCCTCAAGGCTGACTGTGAAGATGGGTAAGGGCCATGAGCCAATGAATGCTGGCAGTCTCTGTATACTGAGAAGGCAAAAAAAAAAAAAAAAAAAAAGATGCCTACTAGACCCCAGGGGTTTCTGCCCTTGACTACAATTTGACCATAGTTTAGTGTCAGCCTGGCAGGGTAATAGGATAAGTCTCTATTGTTATAGGGATGATAGGATATGGATCTCTCTCTCCTCTCTCTCTCTCTTTCTCTCTCTTCTTTCTCTCTCTCTCTCTCTCTCTGTATGTGTTGACTAGTGTTACAGCAACTTGACCCAAGTCGGAGTCATCAGAAAGAGGGAGATTCAATAGAAAAGATGCTTCCATATGATTAGACTGAAGGCATGCCTGTTAGGATTTTCTTAATTAGTGATTCATGGGGGAGGGTCCAGCTTATTGTGCATGGTGCCATTCCTGGGCTGGTGGTCTTAGGATTCTGATCAAAGCATACATAGATCTTCTTATTCTATATCTAGTGTTGCTCCCATTTCTTGGGTTGGGCAGTGCTCACTGCCTCTCCTAGGAGGGCTCTGGACAAGACAGGAAAGGAAGATGGCAGCCTTAGGTACCATGTTGTCTTAGTCAGGGTTTGTATTCCTGCACAAAACATCATGACCAAGAAGTAAGTTGAAGAGGAAAGGGTTTATTCAGCTTACACTTCCACATTGCTGTTCATCACCAAAGGAAGTCAGGACAGGAACTCAAGCAGGACAGGAAGCAGGAGCTGATGCAGAGGCCATGGAGGGATGTTACTTACTGGCTTGCTTCCCCTGGCTTGCTCAGCCTGCTTTCTTACAGAACCCAGTACAACCAGCCCAGGGATGGCACCACCCACAATGGGCCCTCCCTCCTTGATCACTAATTGAGAAAATGCCTTACAGCTGGATCTCATGGAGGCATTTCCTCAAGGGAGGCTCCTTTCTCTGTGATAACTCCAGCTTGTGTCAAGTTGACCCACGAAACCAGCCAGTACCCATGTGGACCACCCAGTGCTAGGACAGAGCTGACCACATCTTTCCCTGATCAAGGATGAGCTCTGAGCTCTGCTGAAGGTTTTCATACCTAGAACAGAGTTGGATATTTCTTGGCCAGATTCCGAGTTATTCCAGAGGAGACAGCATCTCAACATCTCATGCTGGTTACATTTTCTGAGATTTTTAACAGAACGAGCCCAACACTCAGTCTGTTTCTAGGTCCCACTCTCACCTGGCTTACTGTGTACATTGAACTAAGTGTCAGAATTAAATGCTCTCTGGGAGTGGGTCTGAGTCTCTGCAGAAGCCTTCTCTTTAACAGATCCACCATGCCGAAGGAGAGGGGCACCACCTGTCTACATAGGCTGAGTCTCTGTTAAAACACAACTCACCTGGGGATTTTATATAAAATAAATCTTAAAAAAAATCACAGCTGGCACAAGTAATGAAGGGCAGAACTGGTGCCTGGTGCAAGTTTAACTTGTGAGCCAGCCTAGGCTTGGGTGAAGGGTCACTCATTTGCATCTCCCTTTGAAGAAGCTGAGTGGACTTGACACTAAATCATCTCAGCTTCTTATGACAGGCCACCAAAACCATAAAGAAAAACTTTAAAGTGACACACAATCATGGATAGACAGTTTGAGCTCCATTTAAAGAGATTGCTTGGATCCCAGTAACAGTTCAAGTATTTATCAGTAATAGCATACATTGCAGGACAATATATTAGACTCTTAAGAATATCAATAGAGGGGTGGCAATGTGGTTCAGAGGGTACAGGTGCTTGCTGCTAAGCCTGGGTCCTGAGTTCAATCAATCCCTGGGTCCTACATGGTGGAAGGAGAGAACTGACTCCTACAAGTTGTCCTCTGACCCCACACGCAATTAGCGTGGCATCCTCTGAGAGGTTGGCACTGGAGAGGGAGTTATGTGTGGTCATGGCATCCATTGATGGACTCAAAGAGTAGAAATGACTCTAAGAATTGATCCAGGAGCCCTGGAGGATCAGGATAGATTGTGTCTCTTAGAAGAGTAATAAATGAAGCTCACAGTGAGTGGTGATGTACTTCCTGATGGTACGGGGGTTCTAGCATGCAATGTTCGCATGGCTGAGCGCATGGCCTCACTCTTAGGAAGGTTGCCTAGATTATAATGAATTCATAAACCTATTTTCCAGTGGATAAGAGGAAGCTACCCTGCTGTGAGTGCTGGGAGTAGGGGGTGCAGAGGTCAGTGAGTGGCAAGCACCACAGGGGTGGACATCTTATGAGTATGTCACATGTAGAACTACAAAGTAGAAGGGGCTGCTGGGAATCTGGTTAGGCAGGACTTGGTGGTAAATGAGATCTCTATGTGTGGAGATGGCATAGTGTGGCAAACAGCAAGGCACCTGGAATCTAGTTTGAAACAGCCTAAAGAACAGCCAGGGCTCTGGAAAGAGGCATTGAAGTGCATTGTTCCTGTTGGAGGACCAGAGGTTGTGGGACCATGAAAGGATAGCCCCAGACTCCAGGCTCCTGACATGTGACCAAGACCTCCATGATCAGCCTGCATCAGTAAGGCAATCCACCCTCACAGTAGGCGACTAAGCTTCAGCCAGATATTTCCATTATGATACCGAGACAGAGCGTAGCCATAAATATTCCTTCCAGTCCCCCCTCCATTTAATCAGGCCCGACATCTGGGATCGTCATCCATCTACACCCAGAAAAGGTATAAAACCATGGACTCCCCTTGGCCATGGGAACTGTGGAATCTCAACTAGAGCCATTGTCTAATCTCCGTGGGGGGACTTCTCTGCGTTCCAGCCATGGGGATGCCAATTCAACCAAGCTAGCCAACCCTGCCAAGCAAGTACAGCAACCAAGAGTCTCTTTCCCGTGGGGCACTGTTGGGGCTTTCTCTCTCCCTCGTTTCTTTCATGTCTCTGTTCTTCCGCCCCCCCAGCAGTGTCTGGGAGCCCCAAATGGAGACCACCAGCCTCTGGGTTCACTCAAGAGCCCTACCCCTGTGGAACTTCAGGTTGAGTGACATTTCCCCAAGCTGGGCGGGGTCCCACAGCACCACCTGGCGCTGCAGAGTGAACTCAGTCAAAATTTGCCTCTCTGATCCGTGGCAGACACGGTGGGAACCACAACTCAGCCCAACAGAATCCACACACCCCATGTGCGAGCTAAACAACCCCACAAGAGGTCACCCTGAAGAGTTGAAATTTGGATGTTAGAGCTGGGACAGTAGACTAGAGCTTGTGTGTGAATCTGGCCTGTGCCAGATTCAAATTAAAATAAAGTTTTATTGTCAGGCAGACAGGCCACTGGTGCCCTTATAGCACATAGTGGTGCCTGAAGCCTGCCGTGGCTTTCTCAATACAGCGTTCTGCAGGAAGCTCCTTAAGCTCAGAAACTAAACAACTCAATAACTCCAGGAAGTCCCTGAAACTGACTAGATTCACTAGGCCCCCTCCTTCCCAAGTGTATACAAACAACACAAACTATGGAGAGACACACAGACAATCTGAACTGCCTAGAAGAGAGAGACCGGCAGATCTGCCTGAAAGAGGCTCAAGCCAACTGATCTTCCTGGAAAGGACAGATTCTGTGAGCTGTCACCCATGCTGGGGTACACTTTGCCTTTGTGTCATCCCTCACCTACACTTTTGTATGTAACCCCAGTAAAACTCACCGGCTCAGCACCTTGTACTTTGGTGGTACCCTTGCTTCAGGCTGTCATTGGTTCTTGAGTTTTAATCACATCTTTCCAGTAGTGTCAACTCTACAGAGCTCTAAAGGAGATGTCGTTTGAAGCCATCATAAACTTGGGTCCAGCTGTGAACACTACCACTTCACCACTTCCTCCCATCCCTGGCTGTTCTGTAAGCATCCTCTGTCTCCAGCATTTCTTGGACCAGACATTTCATAGTGGCAGCTGCTAGGGGCTGCTGGGGGCTGCTGGGTGACATGGCAATAATTTTCTAGGAACCAGACTGACTGCTTGCTTTCTTTCTGCCATACTGGGACCCGTCCTCCACACATACGGTGATGGGTTGCACGTGGGGTAGCCTCTAGATAGAGAGGAAGGTGAGCAAAAGCTGTGTCATAAAACTGTGGGTCACTGCGGCTCCTCTGGTGACCTCTTCTACAATGAGAAACAGGATTGCCATGTGGAAATGGAATGCCCCACCCCCAGGCTCTGAAATATTAAACATATATGCACACAAACACAGAGACATAAATAAAAGCATCCTCGCCTGCCTGAGCTTCGGATGAGACCAATATATAATCAGGCAAGAGATTTTTCTAGGTGATACTTCCTCCTTTGTAAACCCCCCACCCATATATTACTGTGCTGACACCTGAGTTCACTTTACAAGCACTTTTATTTTTCTAACAGTTATCTGAAGACACCCGCACTCCGCTGAATGGCAGGCATGCACGCATCGACTGAAGGCCACGGCTGACTCTGTTATGACACCCATCTCTACTTATGAGGGAAGACGGGGTATTTGTCTGGTCTCTCTGTCACTGGTGAGTTTTTCCCTCTTCCTCCATGAAGATAGATGTCACAACATACATCAGTTGCCCGTAATTTCTCTTTCTCTATGCAAGAGATACAAATATTGCCAGTCGCTGACGAGAAGTTGGTTCGGAGAGGGCAGAAGGGTGCACTTCCTATCTGTTTGTTGGAAAGTGGAGGGGATGATGGTGAAGGACTGTCTTCTGTGCCCAAGCCACAGGCTGCCTTTTGTCCCTTTAACCAGTGTTCTGTGCCCATGGGTTGTTGCTCTTCTAGTCCCTCTGCCTACTGACATCATCTGGACCATCCGTGTTTCTCCCATCAACTCCTCCTGGCTCTAAGAAAGGGATGGTAGCTTCCTCATGACAAAAATCTGCGTGTGTTCCCAGTTCAGCCTTTCAGCATCTTTAGAAAACCACTGCGTTCTCTAAGTGTTTGGGTTGCTCATGGAAACTATCTGGATGCCCAGTGGACAGATGTGCCTGCATCTGTTCTCCACCCCGTCTCATAACTTTCTCCTTCCTCTTTCACCCAGGACCTACCCTTCTATAAACTGTCCTCCTCTCCTCCTCCCTCCTCCCTCCTCCTCCCCTCCTCCTCCTCCTCCTCCAGAATTTCTCCCCATCCTTTCATGGTCTCCCCTGACCATTCCATGACCTTTCTTGCCATGATCTTTCCCCTCCATTCTTTTATGACTGCCCCATCCCTACCCTACCCATGATGTTTACCATGCTCTTCATGATCTCCCCTTCGAATTTATGACCTCTCCTCTCCCCCTTCCTATGACTTCCCCTACCCCTTCCCATGAAATCTCTCCTCTCCCATCTTACGACCTCTTCTTCCTCCATCCCATTCCAAAAGCCAATACAGCCTGCTCACTTTACATTACCCCCAAACCACACCCTCTTCTCTTCCCGTGGCTGCTGGAATATTTTGTAATATCATTTTATTCTGTGTCCTGGTATATTATTTTTTTGTTGTTGTTTACTTCACTGGCTCATCTGTGAAGCTAATGTCTGGATCTCTTCATCATCTACAAGGGCATTCAGAAATAGAATCTTCAACTGGTCGTGACTAAGTGAAGAAGAGAGTGGTACCTGGAGATGAACAAAGGTTGTCATGGCTCTGATGCTCGATCATGCTATCCTGAACTCCTTAGTGAGCTTCCACCTCATGCTTGTTACCTCATGGTCACAAAATGATTGCCGCCTTCAGCCTCGGGCCCTTGCAACAACCTCTAGATCACACACAACCAAGTCTATTCTCCTGGGGCTTTCCCAGGAGTCCAGACGGTAACCTTGAGTCTCACTGGACAGAACCAGCTGTGCTGTGAGCAGATTTTCTCACAGCTACATTTCAAGAATCTAGAAAGAAGGTGTCTTGGAGATTAAAAAGGATTATTATTATAGAATGGACAATGGGAATTTATCCCTGAGGTTCCCAGTGGCCAAGGAGTTGGAAGATTTCCTATTGTCCTAGGCACCAAGTCCCAGGAGCTAATACACAAGGCTACTAGATGAACATCAGGCTGAGTTCTAAGGGCAGGGAACAGAGTGAGGGCTGCTGGGTAAATAGCACAATGTCTGCCAGGTGTGCCCTGCACGTCTATCCTTGGGCAATTTTCACAACACAGTTTTCCAATTTTGGTATTACGTACTTGTGTGTTCTTCAAGCCAGAGGCTGTCTGTGATGCCTAATATTGGTTGTGAAATTGACTGAACCTGGAATCAACTAAATTGCAAGTTGCCCGGCACTCCTGAGAGTTTCTGTCTTTGTAGATTATTAGAAGTAGGAAGACCCTCCCCTGTGTCTGCTGCACCCTCTGCCAGCAGCTCAGATAATATAGACTATTACATACGTTGACATTTAGTACTTTATATCTGAACTGTATTTTCCTACAGATAAAACTTTCATAGGGTGTGTGTACATCATAAATCTTCATAAAACCCTGCATTGGTGCCCCTGGGGGTTCCTTCATGCCTCATGTGCAACCAGTCTTCAAATCATTCACAGGTCAGCTTTCTGAATCTTTCGTATTGAACCAGGCACAGCAGAGGCACGGGGGAGGACACATGCCTTTATTGGTCAGCCAGTGACACCAAGAGCCTTAGAACCCAAACTCTGAGTGGTATATATGTCAGTGACTTGGGTTTGAAGTGAGAAAGTCTCTTCTCTCAGCACGTTTAGTAAATTGTCCTGGTCAAGCAAGGCCTGCCGCTGCATCAGCACCAAGCTGGGACTCTCCGCAACTACTTAGGGCGAATCTGATTTTTTTTTTTTTCTCAACTCCAGGACGTGTCAGTCCCAGTAGGAGGAGACTGAGTCATGAGGCAAACTTGTGGCAATCTTGTTGGTTTCCTAGTCCCTGCAATCACCAACAAGAACATACAGCGTACAGCGTGGATTGTTTTCCAGTCCCTTTTCACCCAGTGGGTCACTGGCTGAGAGGTGAGATTTTAAACACCGACTGGCTGCTTAAAAGTATAAAACTCTCGACTTGTTTGAGCTTGAACTATATACCATGCCTTTGCAATCTGTTGTTCTGAAACTTCCCGAACACTTAGAGCTACGCCCAGTGGACAGGGGTGTTTTTCTATTGAACCTGGATTTTTTTTTCTCACTGTGTTTGTATCCAGCATTCCTTGGATCTGGAATGCTCCTGCCATTCCATCAGGGACAAGCCACTTCTTGAAAAGTGAAGCTTCAAGGTCTGGGTGCCTGGGTACCCCTCACCAAGCTTCCTCATCTCTTCTTACCTGTGCAGGTGCCACCTTGCTGTCTGTCTGTCTGTGCCTTCATTCAGTTTGGCATGCAAGCATGCCAACAGTGAATATTTGCAGTGGAGAGGATGGAAGCTACACAGAGGAGCAGTAAGAGATAGTCCAGCCAGGGAGCGAGGGGAGATTGTGCAGGAGGGAACTGAGGGACACTGGGGACAAGAGTCAGCCTGTGGCCCACCATTTAAGATTCCTTTATATTTTCTCAAGCACCTCCCAGAAAGCTTGGTGTCATAGGGAATTAGTAAATTCACTCTGAATAGCTGTTGGATGGGAAGACAGGTGAATGAATGGATAGATGGGTGAATGAACTGATAATGGAGGGTAGACAGGTAGGTGGATGGGTAGACTGATGAGTGGATGGATAAATTCTTGAGTGGTTGAATGAATGTGTACAGAGATGGAATGTTGGATGGGTGAATAGGTAGATGTACTTCTGAAAATATGAATGACTAGTGGTAGTTGAATTATTGGATAGATGGATGATGGATAGATGGATGGATGGATGGATGGGTGGATGAATGAATAGGTGGATGAATGGATGGATAGATGGGTAGATGATGGGTGGGTGGATGGATGGTTTATGAATGGACAGGTGGCTGGATAGATAGGTGTGAATGGATGGGTGGTTGGGTGGATGGATGGATGGATGGAAGATGAATGGAATGATGGATGGATAGATGGTTAGGTAGGCAGATGGATATATGGGTGGCAGGTGGATGGATGGATGGATGGATGGATGGATGGATGGATTGGTGGATGGGTGGATGGATGGATAGATAGATGGATGGATGGATGGATGGATTGGTGGATGGGTGGATGGATGGATAGATAGATGGATGGGTGGATGGATGAGTGGATGGATGGATTGATAGATGGATGGCATGTATGGATGGATGGATGGACAGACGGACTGATGGACTATTGGGTAGAGGAACAAGGAGTTGGGTAGTTAAATGAATGGGGAGAAGAATGGGTAACAGAATGGAGTAGTGGGAGAATGGGTGGACATCTGAATGACAGGCTGCTAACAAGCCTTGGTGACATCTGAGCGAGGCCACTACTATTGAAAAACACTTCCCAGCTGTTGTTTACAAGTCTCCATTGATTAAGGTATTGACTATTGTCTGTGTTAATTTGAATGATGTTTCAATAAAGACAGGAGAGGTCCTGTTCATCTCATAAGCAGATTCCGAGGCCTGGCCTGGGTTCACGCTAAGGAACTGCTCTTACACAATCATCGGCATGTGGCAAGCAGGGCACAGGTAGTCATGGGGAGGAAAAGTGGACTTAGCACTCTCTCAACCTCAGGAAGCCACCCAGAGCTGGCTTTCTTAGCAGTATCTTCTCTCCAAGAGATATTCACCCACCCTGCTTTGTTGAGTATCTGTTTCTATGTGGAGATGTTCAGCGCCATGAGGGTGGATGCATCTCAGCTTGCCGGTCATTTTCTGCCCATACTAACCCAGATATCTGCAGATGATAAGGACTGTAGGTAGTTGAAGGTCTGTTGGACTCGTGAATGTGGTGGATGGGGCTTTCTTTTCCCCGGAGAAAAGCAGCTATGTTCTTGGAGGCTCAATCGAAGCAATGAGGCTGTGAGAGTCGGGAAGGACTTCCCAGGTAGGGTCAGCGGCTTCTGGGCCATGGAGAAGGACACATAGAGCCCAATGAAGACTCATAGTTTCCGTCTCTCTGAGTCTCGGGGACAGGAGGGGTAAGGAGGAGGGTGGCAGGCTGGCTGGGCAGGGTGCAGTGACAGCGGTGCCACCTCATGTGTGGCAGTAGCGAGGATTGCCAAGCATAAATGCTTAAGCCATTACACAGATCCTTCTGGAAACAGTGAGGCACAGAGGTAGGGAGGGCAAATACACTTCGTATCAGGAAGGTCATTTCACACTGTGAACAAGATAAGAGAGCCTCGAGCCTCTCCAGACCTCAGGTGTCCCCAGAGACAGCCGCAGATAGAGCAGGTGGACATGTCACCTCCGAGGTCACAAAGCGTTGAACACTCTGTGACCTGAGTCTGAGAGCCAGGCCTTGTGGCTTCCTCTTCCATCCCTCTTGCACCACTCTGGTAGATAACGGTTCTTTTAAAGCCACTCAGTGCTGTATTGACAGAAATTAAATTAGCTATCAGCGCAGGCAATCAGCGGCTATGGGGCCGTTAAAGGCAATAAAGACAATACTCCCCAACCACAGTCAATTACACTGTGACACCAGGATGAGAGGGGACAGCTGCTTGTGATTGGAAGGGCTGGGTGGGGAGGCCTGGCACCAGCATGAAAGTACAAGTTCAGGGCTGCTGCTCCTGGCTGGCAGAGGCAGTGTGAGCTGATACGCTCCAGAGACAAGGCCACCTGACATGAAGGACATGCAGTGCCATCTAACCCTGCAGGAAGGACAGGAGCCAAACCCACTGACTTCCTTTCCATGTGCAGTCAGGGCACAGCTGGGAGAAGCCATGAGCACTGAGTCAGGGGGCCTGCTGGGTACCTCAGAGAGGAAGAGTGGCAGCTCTGACCCCAGGGTCCTCGGCTCTGTGAGCATCATGAATGCTGGGTCCCCAGGATGAAAGGGGGCTTCAGCTGTGTGCCAAGCTCGGGCACACTCAGTGGGTTTTGTTTCCTTTCATAAAAGAACCAGTAAAGGACCCCAGGCTCCCAACAAGGGCCAATGTCCTTGTCCCTTTCCTCTCCGTTTGGCCTTCCTTCCCCACAGAGGCTGGAGATGTCCATCACCTTGTCACCTTTCTTGTGGGTCCAGAGAAGTAGTAACAGGAAGAAGGAGCTCTGAGAAGGAGAGGACAACGGAGAGCAGAAGGCTGGACTGCTGAGGTAATTCAGAGTTGGTTTGCTGTGACGGAAAAACCAGGGGAGAGTCAGCTTGAGAGAGCGAAAGGTCTGCTTTGGTTCATGGATTCCCAGAGGATTTGGTCCCTAGTCAGCCATGGAGGGAAAGAGCAGAAGGGGAGGGGAAGGGAGGGGAGGTGAAGGAACTGGAAGGGAAGGGAAGGGGAGGGAAGGGGAGAGGGGAGGGCAACGAGTCAGAGAAGAAGCAGGAAAATACATAGTGCCAAGATCACTTCCTTCAACAAGGTGATGATCCTCTGAGTTCATGCCTCCTCCCATAGACGAATGAATGAATGAATAGATCAATGAATGACATCAGCGTCCACATGACCAACCTCTTCCCTAAGACTCTAGCCTTGAGAATTGCTTCACTGGGCACAAAGCCCTCAACACTGGAGCCTCTGGGGTCACACCGGATCCAAACCATATACAGCTACTAGCTACTCACTGGGTGTCCACTCCTACATGGAAAGCTGGACATAGAGGAGGAGTCCCCTGACCCCCATTTACTTCCTCTATAAAACAGTTCGTGATGATTATTAAAGTTATTTTACAATTGCTATACAGCCAGTCCCCTTTAATGCTTGTTTTGAAAACAGTGCATCGAGACATCACGGATGTGACAGCTGGGGCTCAGCTCGAGGTTTCAGTCCTGAGAAACATACAGTAGAATTGAAAGTCTCCGTCATCCCTCAGGATGGAGACGAGCACAGGTCCCTCAGGCAGCCTCTGTCTGTGTGTTTGGTGTGGAAGTCGCATCTGCCTCTAACTCCGGATTCATTCAACACAGCCTCTCTCTCTCACCTCATCAAAGCTCCTGACCACAGTGCTCCCAAGGCTGACTTCCCCAGCGGGCTCCGGGTCCTCACCCTGGCCAAACACCAACTGTACGGCAGGCAGTGTCTGCTTCGCCCTTAGTTCCTTCAGCACGGAGAGTGTGTAAAGCTATGCTATCATCTTTTAAAACTCTCATCTTTTATTTGGAAAAATTAAAGCAAATTCACATAGCATGCAATTAGCCACTTTAAAGTGTAAAACTCGGTGGCGGCTCATGCCGGTTCCTTGCTGTGCAACCATTTACTCGTGTTGAGTGTCAAAACACAAACACGTGCATCCTCCAAACGGGCCTGATCTCTTCAGTGTGCATTGCTGATGAGGTGTGTGTGTGTGTGTGTGTGTGTGTGTGTGTGTGTAAGAGAGAAGGGGGAGAGGCTGGGAAGGAGGGAGGAAGGAAAAGGAAGAAAGAAAGGAATATGCTTTAAACACCTCATGAGATTGTTTCAAGAAGGAAGAAGGTAGTATCAGGAAGGCTTCCCCAAGGAGGCACCGAACTGTGCTTGCAGGTGAGTCAGACTGGACCCCGTATGGACAGGGTGTGGGGCTGAGGAAGTGAAGAGAAGAATCTAGAAGCTTGAACACTGAGCTTGTTTGCAAAAAGGCTTTTTAGGACTTACATTTTATGAACTTTTCTTTACTTATTTGCTTGCTTGCTTGCTTATTTATTTATTTATTTATTTATTTATTTATTTACCTATCAGTGTAGGGCATGCTCATGCCTTGGTATGTGTGCAGAAGTGACAGGATGATCTGTGGGAGTGGCTTCTCTTCTCCCTCCATGTGGTTGCCTGGGATTTGAACTCAAGTCAGCAAGTTTGGCAGCAAGACCTTTACCTGCTGAGCCATTTTTCAGTCCAGTTGTTTACTTGATTTTATCTAACCCGATGGAAATATCTTGTCCTGAATTTGTGAATTAGGTGGGGGAGGGTACCTTGTCTTAAGGTGGGGTCCTTTCCCATTTTGGAATACTTAGGTACAAGCTGCAACAGCCATCTTCCCAGAGTTGGAGAGACTCGGAGGAACAGTTGGCAACACCCGTGGCTAGGCTGCGAGCTTCAGTGGCTCGTGCTGTCCAGAGGCAACACTGTAGCCATTCATTTCAGGACAGAGGTTTCCAGAGATCTATAAAGGCCTGCTTGTTTGAAACAATTAAGTGTTAAAATCACTGTGACTTGCCGGGCAGAGGTTCTTTCTGTATAACACTGGAAGCTAACTGATGCTAAGATGCTGGAGACAGGGTGTGTGGTACCCGGGATACTATGTTTTCTTTACATCTTTTCTTTAGATTTACATCTGTCTGAAGGAAGGAATGGTATGAAATGCTGTCCTTGGGAGACTGCAGGGCTGTTGCACTCATGAACTCCCAGCAGATGTGGTGGGGACCTTTACCTGCATCCTGGTGTAGATGGAGAGATGTCTAGACCCCACCCCTTACTGAGGACATATTGGCAGGAGACAGTTGCTAAGAGAAGCAGCATCGTTCTTTACTGAGGATATGGCTCTGGTAGGTTTCTCATGCTTCAATGGATGGCTCCACATCCATGCACATATGAACTGGACTTAGTGGGATATTTTAAAAAGAGAGATATGATATGTTGGGAGAGGGAGTTGTTAAAAAGTGACATGGGGTTGTTGGAAGAGGGTATGCAGGGTTATATTTCATTAAACACATTATGAAATTCTCAAAAATCAGGAAAAAAACTTTTTCTAAAGTTCAAAAAAAGGGCAAAGGGTACACAGATGTCTCTCTCCAATTCCACTTTCATCCTGTGGCAGCCTTGTCCTCTGGTGGGTGGCTTCTGTTCTATCCAGGTTCTGAGCTGTCCCTGAAGCTGGTTAGTTGGTACGAGTGACCTTTGAGTGAGCCTTTGCAGGTGTGGGCACGCCTGTGTGTCATGCCGGCTATGTGAATTTCAGCAACTCATGCTGCCTCAGTGTGTCGTCTTCCTGTGTAGACAAACATCGTCTGTATGAACATGTGTTCGCAATGGAGAGGGGCTGGCTGTTGTAGCCTTAGCTCAGAGTCCTTCCTTCTCCCCATTTTCCCGATCACCCCAACCTTCATTTTAGAAGAAAAGTGCAATTTTATCCCTCCCCATCTTTTCGCCCTTTTAGGTGGCACATTTATTTCTGCCCCCGCCCCCCGTCCGTCCTTGACATCACCCAAGCCCTCAATGAGCGAAAGAGAAAATTAAAAATAAATAAAGAAGAAGGAAAAAAGCACAGCCTCCCCTGGCAACCGAAATCCGTCTAAGTGTAGCATAATTACCCAGGCTCTGCCCTCTTCCCTCCCTGCTGCGGCAATTCCACCAACCCCACAACACACACTTATGCCCTCAGCTTCTCAGGGCGCTGCTCGCAGATGGGGAGATTTGATTAAAATTACAGTACTTTAGTTTCAACTTCACCTATTAAGGAAAAAAAAAAAGAGGAAGATTGGGTGCTGGACTTCTTTCCCCTTTGCAGAGAAGTAACTAGGCCAGGGTAATTATGGGGCCCTGCAGTACACCCTCAATGGCTCCCTGGTGATATTTTCTCCACTGCCTGTCTCTGTGGAGAGGCAGGTGTCCACATGAATGATACCGGTGCCAGCAGAGGTACAGTGTCCCCTCTCTGCCTCTCCCTTCCCCACACCCCCACTCCAACTCTGGCCTTCATTTTTGTCTCTTTATCAACCTGTTCACCACCCCCATCTCCACCCTCCCCCCTCACCTCTCACCTCCACCCCTCATCCTTCACTGCCACCTCATCTTTTACTGAGAAAGAGAAAGAGCAGACACATCCTTCAGCTGCTCGGCCCCTCCGCAAGGAGAAGGAGGCCAAGTGACTCACTCAGGGTCACACAGTATTCAGTGATGGAGCCTAAATTCAAACACTCACGTGTCTATAGCACTTTTGCTAAGTCATCTACCACCACTGTGGTTAAACATGCCCTGACCCACGGACCCTCCTACACAAAGCAGATAGGTTCTGTCCCTGATTGATCCAAGGAGAGGCACGATATTGCTTTTACTGTGCTGATGTGAGTGCTGGGTGCAGGAAGTCTCAGTGGACGCCATGAAGTCGCTAGCTACTAGGCGTCACAGTCAATGTCAGACTGAGTTTGCATATATCCTTATTCTCAGCAGGTGCAGTTCACTAGTGACACACCATGTCTGCTGCCCCTCTCACTGGGTGTGGCACTGATAGCTGGTCCCCTGTTGGATGGCACACGCACACAGAGTATCTTTCATTGCTTTCCATGCATTTACATGCTGGGAGGCAACATCCTTCATAAAGTCCTTCCTGCCACTCAGGGTCATTTGGAAAAGCAAAACAAGTGGCCGGGGAGATGGCTCAGAGGTAAAGGCACTTGCTGAGCAAGAAGGATGACCTGAGTTCAGTCTCTTTAACTAATCTACAAAGTTTCCAGCTGTGGCGGCATGCCATGCGTCTGCAATCTTAGTACTCCTACTGTGAGATGGGAGGCAGACACTGAAGAGTTGCAAAAATGACAAGAGATACCACCACGTTTCAAACATGGTAGATCCAGAAAATCAGTTCCCCAAAAGTTATCCTCTAGCATCCAATGTGTGCTGTGACACACACACACACACACACACACACACCACACACACACACACGTGCTCGCACACATGCATGAGCGTTGCACACGCACGCACACATACATGCATATTCACATGCACACATGCATGCACATGCACACTGCAGCAAAATGCATGCACATGCACATACACTCATGCATATACACAGCACACATGCATGCATATGCACATACACACATGCATGCACACGTCACACATGTATATACACATCACCATGCATGCACACAAAATACATCATATCATGCAATATGCACAATCATTGCATGCAACTAACATCATCACAATATCACCATGCATATACACATGCAACATGCATGCACACATACATATACACATTCACACATGCTGACACACTACAACAATACACATGCTATACACATCCACACAGCAACACACATCACGCATTACCTTGAACACATGATATACATACATACATGCACTAAAATCATTAAAAACCAAAGCAAAACAACACCCGCCTTCGCATCCTGAGCCATTCTTCCTGTATTTCACTTCCTATGACTATCCTGTCCTTTCCTTCTGAAGTTAGAGTTTTTATCACTTATATTCCTATCTGATGGCATTCAGGGGTGGGTGACAATTGGCCAGTATCATATAACAAAAATGCCTTAATAGCAGCTTACCTTTGCTTCCGTTTATTTTTATAATTAAAAAAAAAAAAAAACCCGAATACTTTGAGAATTTAATGAAACGTGTTCTGATCCGTTCACCACCCAACTGCTTCTGGGTCACCCCGACTTTCTCATCCACCTGATACTGAATTCTCCTCTTCATTTCTTCAAACCCGTGAGTCTAATTTGGTTGTTCAACTACTCTTAGAAATACAGCCTGGTCTACACAGTGAGTTTCAGGCCAGTCAGGACTGCATAGTGAGAGCCCGTCTCAGCAAAACAGAAGCAAAACCAACCAACAAAACAAAGCCAAACAAGCTAACAAACAAAACTCAAGCACTCTGTCCTCTTGTGGCAGCTGTGAGGGTCAGAGGTCACGCGTTTGTGTGGTTCTTGCAGAGGACCTGAGTTTGGTTCCAGTACCATGCACTGCTCACTGCAACCTGTGTGTAACTCCAGCCTCAGGAGATGTGAAGCCTTTGCTGGTCTCCACTGCTGCTACAACACACACACACACATACTCACAGCCATGCATACACATAAGTAAAAAAATAAATGAAATCTTTTAAAAGTTCTGTCCTCTTTGTGTGCACCCACCAGAATATACTGGGACTTACAGAACACAGCTGGCCTAATTTAATTTTCCTATAAGTCATCAAATGCTATACTCCCAGTTCTTACTAAATAAGCTGTGCCTTCTCAGCTCTCATATTTTTAATTCACCTAATAAATACTTATTAACTGTCATTGTGTCTATGATGATTTGTATAAGCTTGGCCCAGGAAGTGGCACTATTAGGAGGTGTGGCCCTGATGGAGTGGGTGTGGCCCTGTTGGTGTGGGTGTGGCCTTGTTGGAGTAGGTGTGTCACTGTGGACGTGGACTTTAAGACCTTCATCCTAGCTTCCGAGAAACCAGTATTCTGCTAGCAGCCTTCAGATGAAGATGTAGAACTCTCATCTGTGCCCGCACCATGTCTGCCTGGATGCTGCCATGCTCCTGCCTCAATGATAATGGACTGAACCTCTGAAACCTGTGAGCCAGCAACAATTAAATGTCGTCCTTATGAGAGGTGCCTTGGTCATGGTGTCTGTTCACAGCAGTAAAACCCCAAGACAATGTCTCAGGCACCTGCTTGGTTGTAAGAACTGACCCAGAATGGTCCTTCAGTGCCCTCATCAGAGCCCTACAAGCTCCCTGCATCATCACACTGACTGGACTCTACTCTAGTCACAAGGTGTCAATGACGGTTTCTGGATGTGCTTTCATGTACGGCTTAGCCAGTCACATTTGTGAGACCTACTATAGTCAGCCCTTCGTATCCAGGGATAGGGTCTTACTAGGTAGGTTTCCCTAAAGGAGCAGAACCAATTAATTTAATTGTCACATTACTATTACAGAATGTATAAATGTGCCCTTCACCCAGCCTTGAGCAAGCCAGAAAGACCTTGTTTACCACAATAGACCTAATAATAGGACCTAGGTGGAGTTACCCACCTTGGCTGCATGTACAGCCTCCTACAGGAACTTAGAAGAATAGACTGCCCTCTGAGCTTGCCTAGAGACATCTCCAGCTGTAACAAAGGATGGTTCCCTCACCCATCTCTGGCTGAAACAATGGGTTCAGTGGGGGCTTTCCCTTTAAATAGAAGAGCTGAATATTAAAAATTTGAGCCTGGATCAGAAAACTTTGTCTTGGCTTCATGCTTCTCTCACCTCTCCGTCTCTCCTTTTCATTTCCAGCCTCCCTTTCAGGTGAACCCAGTTTGTCCGTGGCCGCAGGCAGCTACATATAAACATTATAAAAGGGCTTTATTAGATTGGCTTGCATAAGAGGGGTTGGGTAGTCCAACAGTGGCCCTGTGTACACAGGAGAGGATGAGGCTCAGAGGATACCCAGACCAGGAAGCTAGATTGTGGGAAGTCCCACTATGGTACTGGGATCTCCTGTCACGGCATTGGCTTCACACTGGAAGCTGCAGTCTGGGGTCAATGGAGATGACTCTAGCGGACAATGACAGATACATTTGCTGAAGTAGCAGTGGATGTATGCCTGCATGTTGCTTTCTCTGGGCCTCTCTGCATCTGGGATGCCCTCTGAAAGTACCATTCTTTTGGAAGATGAGCCTTCCCATCGGTTACCACTCTCTGGAAAGCGTTTACAGGCATGCTTAGTTGTGTCTCCTAGGTGACTCCAGATCCCATCAAATGCTCAAGAACAACTACCTCCACTCCTATACCTGCACACTCAATTGGCTGCTGATTAAAAGCCGTGGGTTTGTTGTAATTGCATCTGGGGACTGGAGAGGTGGGTCAGCTGTAAAAAAAAAAAAAAAGTGCTCGCTGCTCTTCCATTGACCTTAGTTTTATTTCCAGCACCCATGTAGAACAGCTTATCATCTTAGCTCCAACTCCAACTTGGCACCCTCTTCTGGCCCTCATGAGTACCTGTAGACAAGTGACAGACACACAGAGCATGACCACACACACACACACACACATAGCACAGCACACGTGAGAGAGAGAGAGAGAGAGAGAGAGAGAGAGAGAGAGAGAGAGAATGAGAGGAGAATTAAAGAAATTTTTTTGCAATTATATTCATATTGATCATGTACAGACTATCTGGTCACCATTTCCTGAACAATACAATGTAAGACAACTGACTTACACAGAGCTCACACTAAAAGGAGGCTCTATAAGTACTACAGAGATGATTTCAAAGTGCAGAGAGTAGCCTATGTTGTACACACCCCATCCATCTTGAACAGTAGACTCCAGCATCTGAGATCTATCACATTCAGATGCCACAGGATGCTCACACTTAGTAAAAAAGCATCCCTGTATATTCTAGGTGACTCTCACCCTCCTTCTAACTGAATCTGGGCAGGTCTGCTGTGGATTCTTTTTCTACAAGGTTCTCCAGACTCTTCTGAGGGAGATATAAATTAATATGTTTTCACCTCAGGACACCAACAGCAGAGCACAAGACACAATCCACATAAGTCTAGTATGGTGAACCAGTGAGTTTCTTAGGGTCATAAATAGCAGCATGAGTGGAAGACAATGGCCATCACTGAGAAGGCCATCCCAGCAGGGGATGAAAGCTGCATCTCTGGTGCTATGTGTGTGATTCATAAACAGCTGGGCTGGTCAGGAAGTCTCTTGTAACTAGGCTGGTTGGGGAGGGGAGTATTTACTCCTTGGCACTGTTCACTGCTTCTGTAAGATTAGAAGGGGACTTGTACATCCTTTAAGATTCAACTTTGTGAGACTTGGAGTGTTTTGTTTAGTCCCTGGGACTTCTAAGCTTCAGTTATTTCCTGAGTCATACGAATTTCCCTCAAGCATGGGGACATTTCAATTCAGAGAAAATAGCTATACGATACCCAGCCTGGGCTAGTTCAGGGGGGAGTCATATGGAGAGAGCAATACTGTTTGGGGAATCTTGGATAGGGGTCTTCTAGGGATACTGCCAAGTTCATGGGAGGGTGGATAAAGAATTGTTCTTCTTGGGGAGAAAACCTGCCCTGAGGAAGTAAAGACATCAGAAGAGAGAAGTGAAGGTCAAAGAGAGAAGGGTGGCTGACCAAGTGTCAGACAGAGAGCCTGAGGCACCTACACAGAGAATAGGATAGGTTGTCTACCAGAGTATGAAACCAACAGAGATCTGAGGCTGAGGATGAAAAAGCAGATATGCAAGTGGTGGTTACCTGCCCAAGAATGAAAGTGACAGAGACTGTAAGGGGCCCCAGAAGACAGCAATGTCACGGACTCTGAGGACCATTGAAAGAAAGTGACATCATTCATTGCAGACTGATTCAGGAACAGAAGCAGAGGGGAAGGGGGGATGAGGGAGGGAAGTAAGAAGGGGAGGGAGGGAAGGAGGGAGAGAGAGAGAGTCTTAGTTATGAACAGACACCATGACCAAGGCAACTCTTATAAGGACAACATTTAATTGGGGCTGGCTTACAGGTTCAGAGGTTCAGTCATTATCATCAAGGCAGGAACATGGCAGCATCCAGGCAGGCATGGTGCAGGAGGAGCTGAGAGTTCTACATCTTCATCTGAAGGCTGTAGCAGAATACTGACTTCCAGGCAGCTAGGATGAGGGTCTTAAAGCCCAGTCCACAGTGACACACCTACTCCAACAAGGCCATACCTTCTAATGGTGCCACTCCCTGGGCTGAGCATATACAAAACATAACAGAGAGAGAGGGAGAAAAGAGAGAGAGAGAGAGAGAGAGAGAGAGAGAGAGAGAGAGAGAGAGAGAGGATGCAAACTTTTTAAGGACAGTTCCATGAACTGGGGGAAGGAACCTCAGAAGTAGCAGTCGGTTTGTGTGTGTGCGTGCTGTGTTTGTGTGTGTTGTGTGTGTATGTTTGGGATACTCTGGTCTGACTTTATGGACTTTAGGGAGCCCTCCCCCTTCTGGACTCCTTGTCCTTGGTAAGTCTTGCCTGTTACTGGGTAGAATTTTCTCCTTCAGGCACCACCCTCTGGAGGAAGAGGAGGGGATAACAACCCTAGGAGCAGGAGGCCCACCTTCTTAAAGGCTCCAGTCCCTGTTTTCCAGATTGGTCCAACTTCCCCTGACCTGTCTTCAGTATTGCTGTGGAGGTCCCACTGTGGGTCTGATGACCCATGAGGTCCCTCTTTGGCTCCCATGGTGCTTTCCCTACTCACCGGCAGCCCCTACACAAGTGCCTTGGGAATTTCAGATCTAGCCTGAAGCGTGGTTGATTTGGACCCTGCCCTGCCAAGCAGCTGCCCTGTCTGTGTTTGAAGACTTAATAAAGCCCTTACCTCTCAATGTTGCTGTTTCAATTCAAGTTCCGAAAGGACAGGAGAACTTTCTAGATGAAGGTTAGAGATGGGAAGATAGACGTGGCTCAGCAGCTGTGAACTCCATGACCCTTGCTCAGGGCTGAGAGAACATCCACTGGGGTCACTGACGGCTTGACATCCTTTAGCACCCAAAGAGCAGTTTTTATTACTGAACTTTGATCTACAACCTAGTCAGGCTAGATCCCCAAATTCCATCTGGAGCTGAAACATCTGAATCACTGCAAGCCAAGCATCGCTATCTCAAAGGGGTCTGAACCAGGGCACTCCACCTGTTTGGCTGAGCTTTTGCTGCCACTCTAAAACATTGGCACGCTTTGTGGAAGGAAGGGTTTATTTGGCTTACCTGTCCTGACCAGAGTCCCGTCACTAAAGGAAGTCAGGACAGGAACTCAAGGCAGAAGCCTGCAGGTAGGAACTGAAGCAGAGTCCAGGAAGGAACACGGCTTACTTACCGGGTGCCCCCCAGACCTTATTCAACCTGCTTTCTTACGAAATCCAGACCCACCTGCCCAGGGGTGGCACTGCCCACAGTGGGCTGGTGCTTTTCACAGAAATCATTAATCAAGAAAATGCCCCATGGACTTGCCTCCAGGACAATCTGGTGGGAACACCCACTCTGGGCTTCCCTCTTCCCGGGTGACTCTAGGTTTATGTCAAGTTGACAAAAACTTGTAGCTCACGTCTTTCTGTCTTTTCCTAGTATTTCTAATCCCAGTGGTGGTTTTCATTTCTATGTTCCCATTCCCTATGCTTTTAGCCACTTATTTTGGACAATGAGTGAACCCGGAGAACAAAATTGGAACGGACTCTTTCTTTGCAGTCCTCTAGAATTAATGGGGATGGGGAAAATATAAAGGACTGGATTTGATTCTAGTTGGGAAACCATTTGCACTGCCATGCTTATTTTAGCAAAGCATTTGTCCCGTACCTATTTATACAACGGGATTTGGAACAAGCCCTTCCTGCCTGCGTCCTCGTGCCTCTTGCAGAGAAGTCTGACTGAAGAAAGCCGCTGAGCTTTGTGGTCCTTGCCTGGCACACAGATTGATCCTGAAAGCTTCAGTCTCTCCACCCTGGGTGAGGCTGCTGGACGGGGGCAGGGAGAGTTCAGAAGGGCAGCATGAGCAACAGCACTGTCTGGGGTGTGTCAGAATTGAGTCTCTGTCTCTCTAATGCAGGGAAGTTACTGTTGCACTCATTTTCTCAATTATAAAAGTCACGAGAGTCACCCAGCCACCACTCTGTCCTGTGTGTGCTGCAGGTTCGGCAGGATTATATCAGCACAGTGACAATAATAACAGGAATAATGACAATATCAGCTCCCTGCCATGTGCCAGGCAGGGTGTTAAGGGATATGGGTCAGAAACTGTCTTGGTCAGGCTTTCTTTTCTTGCACAGAACATCATGAACAAGAAGCAAGTTGGGGAGGAAAGGGTTTATTCAGCTTACACTTCCATATTGCTGTTCATCACCAAAGGAAGTCAGGACTGGAACTCACACAGGGCGGGAACCTGGAGGCAGGAGCTGATACAGAGGCCATGGAGGGATGTTACTTACTGGATTGCTTCCCCTGGCTTACTCAGCTTGCTATTTTATAGAACGCAGTACCACCAGCCCAGGGATGGCACCACCCACAATGGGTTGGGCCCTCTCCTATAGATCACTAATAGAGAAAATGCCTTACAGTTGGATCTCATGGAGGCATTTCCTCAAGGGAGGCTCCTTTCTCTGTGATAACTCCAGCTTGTGTCAAGTTGACACACAAAACCAGCCAGTACAAGAACTCATCCAACCCTCAGCCTTCTAGAAAGCACGCCAGCATACCGATAAAAGGTCATGATGCCCAACTTGGTTCTTTCTGTAAGTTCTCTTTTTTTTTTTTGTAAGTCTTTTTTTTTTTTAATTTTTATTTTTAATTTTTTTTCAGCAAATCAAAAAAATTTAAAAAGCATTCAAACAATAAAATGAAAAGAAACAAACAAGCAAAATACCAAGGGTCAGATATACTTATACAAGAATTCTATAGAGCCTTCAAACAAGCAATACTTTTTGAGTTATGTTTAAAAAAATTCAGAACCACAATAAGCTCCTTCACAAAGCAAATAGTATTGAAATAGTGAAATCAAGTGTAAACTCAACAAAATATATAAATTATAGTCCAGTATCCCTCATGAGTATACATACAAAAATCTCAATGAAGTAGTTGCAAACTGAATACAAGAGATATAAAAAAATAATATTCCATGAATAACTGAATAACTGTTTTTTTTTTTTTTTTTAGAAGACCATACTCCATATACAGGCTGCATGTTTTGGGATAGCCCCTACTCCAGATGTTTGAGACCTACATGAAAACCAAGCTGCACATTTACAACATATGTGCAGGGAGGCCTAGGTTCAGCCCATGGAGGTAGATCTGTGTAGACTAGGTATGCTCCACGGTTGGTGATTCAGTCTCTGAGAGCTCCAAGGGTTCAGGTTCATTTACTCTGTTGATCTTCCTGTGCAGTTCCTATCTCCTTAGGGCCCACAATCCTTCCACCTATTCTATAAGAGTCCTCAAGCTCCATCCACTGTTTGGCTCTGGATGTCTGTATCTGTCTGAGTCAGCTGCTGGCTAGAGCCTCTCAGAGGACAGCTTGCCCCTGGCTGTTCTCAGGCTGGAGGTTTAGATTCTGGGTCTGCTAGTTCTCAATGACATCTTGAAGGTCACAGAGTATAGCTGGGAGATTTTACTATTATCCACTATCCTGTTGACTCCCAGGTCCCTACAATTGAACCAAAGGCTAAGGATGCTTGTGTGTGCTTGTGTGTGCTTGTGTGTGTGTGTGAGTGTATCAATCTGTATATGTATGTATGTGTATGTCTGCATGTGGGTATGGACATGTGTATGCATGCATGTGTCTATGCATATGCATGTGCGTATGGGTCCGTGTGTGTTCATGTGAATGCATGTGAGTGCATATGCAAAGGCCAGAGGTGGATGTGAGTTGTCTTTCTTGATCGATTGCTCTTCATCTTTTTTGAGACAGTTGCCTCTCACAAATCTTATTGCTCACAGATCCCAAGAGGCTGGTTGGCCCATGAGCTCCAGAGATCCACTTTTCTCTACTTTGCCACTGCAAAGATCACAGAAGTGAATCTCCAGACCTCGAGAAAGCTGGGAGTCTATACCCAAGCCCTTCTGCTTGTGTGGCAAGACCTTTGCTGACTACAATATCTCCTCAGTATTACTCTCTTGTGGTTTGGGGACAGGGACTCATGTGGTAGCCCAGACTGGCAAAGAATTTATAATCCCCAGCTTCTAGAATACAGTTATCACAAGACTTTGCCATAGGCTTCAGAACCACTGTCACAACCTACACAGTGGGAATTTATTATGAGCTCACCTGTCAGACTGATTAAGTATGATTGACAGGTGGCCTCTCTGATGAGGAGGGTTCCAGGGTCCTCCCATCTGGTGCTTTTCCGTCACCCAGTGGGTGGGGGAAAGGAGTCAGTGAAGAGATCTTCTGGCCTATTAACAGCCACATACCTGTCCAGGGAGCACCTCATCCTGGTGCAAAGGAGTCTGGGAAGAGCAGTTCTGAGCCAGACAGCATCGGCTCAGATCCCAGGTTAGGAGAAAGAGCATTCTTGTCCCAGTAGACAGATCCCTGACTTCCCAGTTTGTATTACCTTCTGCCACAGATGTATAAGACTTTGACCCAAGCTTCTGTCTTGAAAAGAGTAAAAGTAGCTCACACCGTCAGGGGTTCTTAACCTTGGAACCAGACATTTCCTTCAGGAAGTGCAGGAGATTCCAGAGCACCTTCCTCCAAGCTAGTTGATGTCAGCCATCCACAGATCTTAGAGTCCAAATATCTGAAAACAGAGATCGATACTTTGGTGGGATGGCTGTCACTTGAGACAGAACACAAACTCATTTTATTTTGCAGAGAGAGAGAGAGAGAGAGAGAGAGAGAGAGAGAGAGAGAGAGAGAGAGAGATAGAAAGAAAGCATCGATCTTTCAGAGGTGGACATCCAAGTTTGTCTGCTTGGGGCAAGTTAGGGGAAAGAGTCACCCCGTTAAAAAGAGGACACTCTTTTTCTCTTAACCTCTGGGCTCATAGCTGCTAATAACATCCCAGAGGATAAAAGCATAGGCTGGTTTAGAAAATTCCCAAATGTGTATGTCCTAGAGAGAAGAAGGCAAGAACACGCGTTGACGTTACTGTCTCTTAGCGCTGCCCAATCCTGGAGCTGGATGAAAATTCAGAGATCTTTCTAACCATGGTTCTTATGGGGAAGAAGGGACAATGGAGCCGGAGAGTGGCATCTCTCAGTCCTGCTATTTCCTACTAATATGCCAGATGGGCTCTTCTGGAGTAAGTATGGGACCATACAGCACTCCTGCCTGAAATTTTCAGCTTGTCATCGCTACCAGACAATAGGTGGTGTCAACCACCTGTACCACCTGTTCCTGTCCTTCCTGGCTGCTCTTCCTGACACTCTTACCTTCTAAGTGTCCCCTCTGTCCACATCCACCCACCATGCTGGGCAGCTCTGCCAGATGAGGAAAGCCTCTAGTTCTACTTCCCTTTGACTGGTTATTTTGAGACAGGTCAGAGGTCAACTCATGCAGATAGATAACTCTCTTTCCCACAGTCAGTCAAGGCTCCATGACTAAGCAGCGCTCACCTCATAGAGCCAGAAGTGTCTATGATGGTGGCCATGTAGTGGCTCACCCTTCTCAGTCTTTGGGGCCACCTTGTACTCTTCTGACATCCCGAGCTTTTGCTCAACTGTAAGTACCAGGGAGGTATCAGGGGTGGCTCACCAGTTTAATAATGAAGTGCCAAGCTCGCCTGTAAAGCAATGGAATCTGATCTGAGAAAGGGTACTGGGTCAGAAGGCTCCTTGGTTAAATACCATTCGTTCATTTCACAAATGGCTCTTGGCCCCTGTTATATGGCAGGTGTAGTCCTGGGCACAGTAGTTTAATAGTCAGCAAAGCAGAAGCCCCTGCCCCTTTCAGTAGACATCTAAAGCTATTTGTATGATAGGTGTCTTGTTTTGGGCCACACTTGTTAGGTTAAGATCCTCTTGAGATCCCTTTGCTTAAGTGTCTACATGGTTACTCCATTTCTATCTCAGGGTAGAGAATGTCACCTATCTTGGTGACCTCTGCTAACCTGATTTAAGGCAGCACCAGTCACTATTTATTCTTTGGTCTGTTTTTCGATAACGTGGTCTGCACTTTCATCCACTGAAGTTTGTGGTTCTTACCTACTTGTCAGTTCTCTCACTACTGGGACAGAGATGTCCTGAAGGGGCTTCTGCTTTGGTACCCACTAAACTACTGCGTCCAGGACCACACCTGCCATATAACAGGGGCCAAGAGCCATCTGTGAAATGAATGAATGGCATTTAACCAGAGGACCTTCTGACCCAGCACTGTCTCCTAGATCAGATCTCCTGGGTTTTCAGAGAGAGCGAGGGTGAGGGAGAGAGAGAGAGAGAGAGAGAGTATCAGAAAGGCAGGAATTATAGTTGATGCTATCTCTAATTATTGTGTATTTGTTATCTGTAACACAGGTAACAAACAGAATTAAACAATTGAACCAAAGCCTCCAATGATTCCTCAAAGTATAGTCAACACTGGTCCTTTGAAATCTCACTCCAGGGGACGAGCCCCGTGAAAAGAGAAAGAAATGGCCGATTTCTCTGTTTTATTTTTACCATCAACTTGCTAGTTACAGTGAGAACAATCAAGGAATGTTAAGAGAACGCTTTTACTTCAGAGTTGGAGGAAGCAGAGGGATGAAGAATAATTGGATTTCAATCTTTTTATCAGTCTGGGGAGCTCATTCAATATGCAGAGGAAAAATACATTGGAATAATTTGTATAACTATGCAGTCTGGACTTTAAGTTTTCTAAAACATAAGTAGCTTTGAAAGGGTCTGATGCAAAAGTGTGGTACCTATGTTGGCCGTAGTGAGTAGGCAGCCCACTATAATTATATCAAGAAATGGACATTTATATTAAGGATATTATTGAGCTCTAAACTGGTACAAGATGCCCCCCCCCGTGTGTGTGTGTGTGTGTGTGTGTGTGTGTGTGTGCGCGCACTCGCGCATTTAACCAGTCTTCCTTTAATGAAGTGAACTGATAATTCCCATTTGAATTCATTCTGGCTGTAGACAAATACACTAAAGCTTTAAGTATATAATTTTTAACCTCTCAGAAAGGTTGAATGATGTGTTATGAAACTATTACTGTGCATGGCTCAAATTCAATGCACCACGAAGGAGCTCCATTAATCCCAATTTAACATGCATCTGCTCACAATTTGGAAGAGGAAATTGGCTAAGAACTGAAGAAACGGCCGTATTCATGTGGGCACACAAAAGGCTCCTGGCTCATACAAGAGGCCGGAGTGACTGCTGGGTGCACGGAGCATTCCAAGCTCAGAGACCAGGGCAGGGACAACCTTTGCCCTCTTCCCCACTGACTTCCTTGGCCAGTTCTCTACTGGACTGAGACAGTGACCATTCTACTCTGCAAATCTCGTCTGCTTAAAGCCACCAGGACTAAGTTCAATGTCAAATACTGGAGCCAGCCGAGCTAGGAAGGAGGTGAGGGAGCCAGTTTCCCTGGGGCAAAAGAAAAAAAAGAGAAAGAGAAAAGCAACTGGGAAAACTTAGGACCGTCAGAGGCTTACATCCAAAATGTGCAGAGACCTGTAAGTGCAAGCTAAGTTAAGGAAAGCAGCTGGGTGTAGAGCAGTAGCTAAGGTTAGAAATAAGGCTGTTCCCAGGCTGTGCTGTGAAGGGTAAGGGGGCGTGGCCAGACAGAGTGCCACATGGGAAGACCGAAGCTACAGTCTGGAGTCTGGGCTCTTGTTATCTTCTTCTAGCTGTCTGGGACCAGAGGCAAGAGGTCTAACTGCAGTAGTTAATCTTCACTGTCAACTTGGCTATACTTAAAAGCACCTAGAAAATTGATGAGGTACATACACCCAGGTGTGTCTCAGTGTATTTTCAAAGAGGAGTAACTGAGGAGGAAAAAAAAAATCCACCAGAACGTGTCACTATCCTGTGTGCTGGGGGTGTGGGGGTGAAACCCATTGAATTCTGATATTCCCTCTTCTGGGCTCCCTGAACACCATGAAGTCATTGTCCACCACAAGCTGCCATCCCATGATGCTCTGCGTCATAGCCGGCCCTACATCTCAGGGTCAAAGTGGCCCTGCTAAAACTGAGCTCAAATGATCAATTACTATGATAAGCTGTTTCTGCCATTTATGAGATCACACCAACAAGAAAACAAATGCACTGCTAGAGGCAGGCTGCAGAGGTTAGACCATGCTGCTCAGAGGGAGAGAGCCCGCCATCTTGCCAGAGAGCGATCCAGCAGTAGCCTAATTAGGACGCAGCATACGGCAACGTTACCCTTTCTAGTGTAAGGACCAGAAAATCACCTAACTTCCTACTGGGCTGGTTGCACTTTCTGCACCACATCAGGCCACTGTATTGTTTGTTTTTTCCCGTTGCTGTGACCAAATATCTGGCAAGAAGCAACTGAAGGGAGGGCTTGTTTTGGCTCCCAGTCTGAGGGGATACAGGGCAGAATGGAAAGGGGGCGGGACGATGGCTGAGGTGGCAGGAGAAACAGCCGACTAGTCACAGGGAGCAGCTGTAGAGAGGAAACAAGTTTTCTGGCTGAGAAATGCATCCTCCTGCCTCTGATTCTGCAGTCCCATCCCTCAGGTTGTGTGTCCTGTACCCAGACCCCACATCACAAAGGTCCCACAACCTCTCAAGCCGGTACCACCCGCTGGGAACTAAGTGTTCAAGCACTTTTGACTGTGGAGGACATTTATTTGAATCTGAGCAGCCACGTGGGTGCATGGAGCCACATTTGTGCGGGGAGGGGGATGGGCGGGGGAGAGGTTAGGGGGAGTTGGAGGTGGGGTGGGATGGGGTGGGCTGGAGAAGGTGTCCCTGATGTCCTACTTGTTCTGTCCAGTTCCCACAGCCTTCCCCAGCTCTGTGTTTTTCTTGAGAGGAAATCTGTGTTCCGAGGCAGCCCACCCCCACCCCCCATGGCCTTTGCCATTCTGATGATAATAAGTTTATATCTGCAGCTGAATCAGCCTGTGCCTGTCCAGCCATCTTTAGCTCAAATTAATCACAGCTCTTTAACTCAAAACAGTGCAACTCTGATCCCAGCCAATTAAGTCTGTGCTGTTTAGACAAAGAGACTAATATAACTCTGAAAAGCCTAACCTTTGGCCGCAGGGATGTCTGGAGATAATGAGCCCCATTTCAGTGTGGGTTGGCTTTGTGGAGAGGTAGGTTGTGGAAGGAGGCATCTATTTGTAGATTCTGCATTGGCAGGAGGAATACACCAGGGCCCAGAGGCTCTGGTCCTGCATAGGCAAGTGTGAAGGAAGGCGGGGTCCTGGGAGTCTTAACTCAGACTGGAGGGTTTGAAGACGCATTTCCTTTTCTCTCTTGGAAAATCCAGCTGACTCTAATCAAGGAATAAACAGGAAGTGTGGATCCACACAAGATCCTTTATACCATATCGGTGTTTGTATTAATTGTTTTCTGTTGGTATGATAAAACACCCTGACTGAAAAGCAGCTTCTAGAAGGAAGGGTTTATTGGGGCGGATGGTACCAGAGGGAGAAGACTCCATGGGGATGGAGACAGAATGGCAACAGGTGTCAGGCGTCGTAGCAGGCATGGTAGCAGCAGCAAGAAGCTGAGAGCTCACATCCTAACCGTGAGCGTGAAGCACAGAGCGTGAACTGGAAGTGGGTAAAGCTTTCGGATCTTTAAGCCCACTCGCTCCCTGTGACAGACCTCCTCTGACAAAGACGCACCACCTACACTCCCCCACACCATGCTGCCAACTAGCAACCGAGTGTTTTGAATGCCCCAAGACTGTGGGGGACAATTCTCATTCAAATCACCACAGAACCAAAGGGTGGCTCCACAGATTTTAGGACGAGAGTCACTGGCGTAGTGGCCCGGACAGTGAAGCAAGAGTCTTCTGCAGTTTTGATTGAGTTTGACTGTGTCCCCCCAATGTTTCCAGTTTTAGAAACCTGGTTCTCCCTACAGGAAATCATTGGATCTTTAGAGATAGGGCTAGTGGTAAGCCCTCACTGGGACCTGATTTTCTGTCTTGTTATTTGATTTCTCCCATGATGCCACTGGCCATGCTGTAATATAGCATAGAGGGGCCTAGATGAGCTGGTACATGCTGCTTAAAGTTTTAGATTGCAAACCTTTAAGCAAGGTAAATCTCTTTCCAAATTACCTAGCCTTGGGTGTTTTATATAGTAGCAGAAAAGAAGTGTTGTGTCGTTCATAATTTAGTTCGTTGTGTGCTGCTTATCATGTAAATCACCGAATGACGGAAGGGCAGAAAGCATTCCTGCCACCAAACAGCTCAAATGGAAATGGGGACCTGCAAGCAAAATGGCTTTGCCATGATGAAGTCCTGGGATCAAGAGTCACACGGATCACCAAGGATGTCTGAGAGCCCATGTCCAGGAAAACAGTCAGCTCAGGGACTTCATTCCAGCCAAAGCTACTGAGATCAAACAAGAAAGCCAAGCCGAGTCTTGAAAGATGCAGGCAGTTTCCTCCGAAGAAAGATGTCGGAAAGGAATTCCAGGCAGGAAGTGGCATTGCAGGCAAAGGTATGAGTCAGAAGGCCCGTCAGAAAATCACCAGGCTTGCCTAGAGCTGGAGCATAGAGTCTGAGCCTTTCTGTAGGCAGGGACGACACATGCAGAGCCACTACATAGAGAGCTGCCCTCTCTAAAGTGCCTGGAGAGCAATTCCCAAACCAGTGGGGAGATGTTAAAAGTATGTGAGCAGAGCACTAGATCAGTACTGCTTCTGGAACATTCAATCGGTATCTCACAGGGGAGCTCACTTAAAGTATTTGTATGACTTCAGATTTCTTATCTGTGAGATGGGAATGCTTAAAAAACAAGATCTCGCTTCTATTCTCTCACCGGCTTGAACCATGTCTGCCTCGGCTTCCTTTGCTTTAAGTGTGTGCTACCATGTCTGGCTTTCATGTTTTAATGTGGGTTCTTGGGATTGACCTACAATCCCTATGTTTGCACAGTAAGCACCACCCAGCTGACACCTTGCTTTCAGAGGGCCTTTCTACAAGGGTCAACCCTTTCTTTTGATTCCATTTCCTGAGACTTCGCTACCTGGAGGTCTCGCTGAGCTGCAGATAGTGCCCTCCCAGAAAGAACTAATTCCCACTGAAGACATACAGGTCCCCAGTTCCTAGGAAAGCCCACCCATCTAAGCCACTTCCAGTGGTCATCTCTCATACCCAAAACACTACCTTCTGCCCTGATGACAGGCCAGGCACTGGGTAACACGGGTGTCCCCGAGGTCTCCAGCTCACTTCAAACAAACCAGTCTTAAGCTTGCAGATCCCGTTTGTTTTGCAGAAAGCAGGACAAAAGGTCCTGTTTAGGTTCCCTCTCTCAGTTCCCCTTGGTGCCCTCCAGGGGTGGCCTCTGTGATGTCTATGCCTCTCCTCTTGGAATCTCAGAACATAAAAACAACCATTTGAGTGGCCAGGGACATAGTTCCATAAATGCTTACCACATATGGAGCCCCACAACCCAGCACAGTAGCAACACACCCGCCATCCCAGCACTTGTGAGGTAGATGTGGGTGAGATCCCGAGTTCAAAGTCATCTTTGGCTACCTGGAAGATGTGAGGCCAGCCTGGGCTACACGAGACCATATCAAATAACAACACAACCACTATCATCCCCTGGCATGGGTAGGTGGGATGGGGGCTGTCAACAACAATCCCTTCCTGATCAATTGCTCCAAAATATGAATGAAATGAATATGGAAAGCATATTTTTAAGGTACAGAATATTCTTGAATGGAATGTACAGGCAAGTCTCTCTGTCAGGCTAATGGGGCTAAAACCCAGCTGTTTGCTAAAACCTGTGTCATAAGGTAGGGGAATATATGTTTTCCAGTTTGCACAGATACGCCCTGGAAGGCCAGCATAGCCTCTGGTCAGATCTCCTTATCTCTTAGAACCTCAAAAAGTGGGCATTTGTCCTGACTTGAGATGCTTCAGCCATCTTCAGTCTGGGTTGGTGCCCATCTTTTCTGGGCTTCTCCATCCATTCACCCATCCCATCTCCATCCCTATCTATCACCCATCCATCCACTCACCCATCATCCATCCACCCACCCATCCATCCATCCACCACCCATCCATCCATCATCCATCATCATTCATCCATCCATCATCCATCCATCATCCATTCACCCTTCCATCCACCCATCCACCCACCTCACCCACCATCACCATCCACCCACCCATCATCCCCATATCCATCATCATCCACCCACCATCATCCATCCATCCATCACATCCACATCCACTCACCATCCACCCACCCTATCAATCCCAAATACTTTCCTCTTCTCTACACCTCCTCCTACTGACAGTGTGGGAGACACCATCTGAGGTGCATTGTAAACTGTAAAGTGCTGTGTAGTTGAGGCCTGCTATTAGCTTCATTGTTGGGTATGAACTTGGCCCTGGCTGTAGGTGAGTAAGACTTTCAGGGCAGCAGTATATGATTTGGCAAATTATCTCTTCAGTGTGCTAAAGGGTCCGCCAGGAGTTTGCTCACTGCAGGATGAGGGAACAATACGGCCTTGCTGGATTCAATAACAGTGCCTTAATTATCGTGATTACCTCACATTTGTACAAAGTCTTTAGTTTCAAGATCTCAAAGTACTTTATAAACATTAAACCTCTTGGTCCCCCAGGGGAGATACTAAATGGATGCATGAGCTGGTAGGTTTCGCCTTTTCTTGGCTCAAAAATGTTTTCCTTCTATCCAGGTGAGGAAAAACGGAACTTCAGCCTCTACAGAACGGTATTAGCCAGTGGAAGAGGAAAGCAAGTGTAGTCTGGGCCAAGGTGGGGAGAGTATGAAGCATGGAAATACCTAGCAATTATCAGTACCAGTGGAGTGCCAAGCCGGAACCTAGGTCCCCTTCAGATGCTATGACAGCAGTAATTTCCTCCCGCTGTATAGATAAGGAGAGCAGACTGTAGCTCTGAGAGGGTGAACTGCATGTTCAAGGTCACACAGCTGAGGAGACACAAAGACAGGTAGCATTTGCACACAGGAATCTTTGAGATCCAAACTGTCACTCTTTGCCCATGTTCTAGTTGCATTCTGTTGCAGTGACAGATATGATCAAAAACAGATTGGGGGAGGAAAGGGCTTACTTGGGTTCTTGGAGTCTGTCACTGAAGGAAGCCATGGCAGGAACTCCACCAGGGACCTGAAACAGAAAACATAGAAGGGTACTGCTTACAGGCTTGCTTGCAGGCTCATGTTTAGCTAGCATTCTTACATGATTCAGGATCACCTTCCTAGGGAATGACTCTGCCCACTGTGGGCAAAACAATATCAACTAGCAGTCAGGACAGTCCCCTCTGGGCATACCAACAGGTCCTCTGATCTGGGCAATCCTTCAGTTGTAGCTTTCCTCTCAATGGCTCCAGGCTTGGCAAGTTGACAACTGAAGCCAACTAGGACACCCTGTGTTGAGCTGTCCTTAGGATATGGCTCTATCTTCCCTGGAATCCTGCATGGAGTCTTACGCTTTTCTAGCACCCTTGGCAGGGGCCCTCCCAAGGAGAAGAAACCCTCAGGCACCTATTGGTGTGAATAAGTTACTCTTTTCAGTGGTAATTCTAAGCATTATGACAAAATAGCATGCACTGACAGGCTTTCAAATAGCAGAAATTTATCTTCCATGGTTCTGAAACAGAATTCTGTGATGAAAAAGCCAGGTGGGATTTTGGTGAGTGTCCCCTTTCAAGTGGCTGACTGCCATCTTTGTGTGGAAACTTCCCACTATGACAAGGGGGCTCTCCAGGGTTGAGGGCTTTATGATCATGATGTAGTCACTGTCAAATATCCACCTCCAAATGCCATTTCCATGGAAGTTAAGAACTTCAGCACAACTTTTATTTTTCAGGCATAGATTCAGTCTACTGCATTTTGTCCCTTGGACAAGGGACAGAGCCAAGCAGCTGCCTTAGAGCTTACGCCAAGAAGACTCAGTTGGAAGGATGACCCAAAGGACGAAGGCTAGGCATCATCTAGATGAGTCTTTGTTCTTGTAGCTTATGCCCAAGGCTGTTGTTATAGGCACACAGTCTCTTCACATGGCCTAGGTTTCCTCACAGCATGGCTGCCAAAAGAATCCAGACTTCTTCCCCGGCTCCTCTGGGATCTGTATGTGTGTGTTCTACACAAGCCAAGCAGAAACTATTTGCTTGTTTGTTGCTTTGACTAAATTCTGATGCCATGCATGGTTACATGGTTTTCATCCATTTGTTACAATAACCACTAAGCCTATCCCAGAATAGAATGGCGGCTGAGTGTTGGCAAGACCTGACTCCCTCTAAAGATCCCAAGGGCAAAATCCCTCCTTTTCTCCCCAGCCTCTGGAGGTATTCTCTCTCAATATTATGAGTTCTAGAGGGCAGAGAATATATGCACAATATGCTTGAATTTACAGAACCAAATTTTATCCTTTGTCATTGAGGATTATAAGTGAAGATCTGATTAATAAATAACGCTTATAGGGATGAATGAACAAATGAATGGTGGATGAATGGATGAAAAGATAGGTGAATGAATGAATGAGTGGGTGGGTGAATGGGTGGGTGAAAGGATAAAAGGTGAATGAATGAATGAATGAATGGGAGGGTAGGTAGATGAATGGATGGATGGATGGATGAATATGTGGATGGATGGCTCGTTGGGTGGATAGATGAATGCATACATGAATGAACACATGGGTGGATGGATGGATGGATGTGTAAATGGACAAATAGATGGATGAATGGATAAGTTGATGGATTAATACAATCTCTCTACAGGCCAGAACCAAACTATTAATACTTTGAACTCTATGTGGATTAGTTTTTCTCGCTGTATTGGAATAAATGGACTCTAGTTGTGGTTTGTATTTTGGGAATGCTGTGGAGATTTTCCAACTTCCTGGAGACCCCCTAAAAGTGTGCGACCCCACGAGTGTCTGTTAGTACAGCCCTATGCAATCCAAACTTCTCTCTGATCCTCAGATCTGCTTGCTAAGCGAGTGGGTCTCCTTCCAGAATATTTACCTGAAGATGGCATTGTGGCCGGTCCCTGTTATCCAAAGCATGTGGATCAACAAACAAGACCAGCCTTGGAAAGGAGTTCCATGGGGCAACACAGTAGGTTACACTGTGTGTGTGTGCGCGTGCGTGCGTGTGTGTTTTCACATAATTTGGATCTTTACACAACCTTTGTAAGCATCTCTTCTGCCACCTCGGCTTAAGTTAAAGAATTCCTTCGGCAAAGTGATTAACGGCAGGGGTAAGAATCGTCACGGTGAATACTGTTGTTTTCCCAGACACATCCTCAAATTGATGTTTTCATCTCATTGTTTTTGTATTTGTTTTTTTAACTTTATCTAAAGATTTTTTTTTTCCTTTAAATGAGAATGATCTAACAAAAGGCGAACTCTGAAGCACTTTCTCCTGGAACGCCGAGGTGACACGGCAAGTGTCAACAAGAGGGCAAGATCTGTCTCGGGGAAGTCTTGAAACCTCTAAGTGGAATTTGCATAAAATAGTTCTGGTATTATCATCCCCCATTCTTCCCCTGACAGATATGTCAAGGCCTCGAAACCTAAAAGAACAATTATGTTATTGTACCTCTCAGAGGATTCAAGGGGTGTGTCTTTGGTGGGAAAAGTGCTATTAGGGCCTTGAAAGCCGCTCAAAGGCAGCCCAAGGGACTCTTTAGCTTTTCATTTTATAAAGAATGCCTTGGCTTTAAGTGTCTTAAAGTACGTTTATTCAAGACGCACTCTGAGCTCTGAAAAAAACAACCCCGCTAATAATTAATGGCTGTACATCTTTTTAACGCCTGCATTAGCTATAAATAAAGACTGCAGATGAAGTCACCGTTGATTAAGCTGAACGGTGACATGTGATGGCTTCCCATCTTCATCAGATGTAACAAATCACTCCCAAGCGTTTTTTTTTTTTTTTTTTTTTTTAAAAACCATTAAAAAAAATGGATGTTGGATGTTGTAGAGTCCAGTGATGGACCCTATCAGGTACTAATCAGTTCGTCCTCAGCTTGCACAGGGCGTGTTTGAGCATCAGAGCGGGTGCTAAGAAGCCCCCTTCCAGCTGCCTGTGACGAGTTGGGCAGTAACCCCACTTTAATTTCTTCTGAAGCCTACTACGAGGTGAGTCCCTGGGTCCCTGGAAGGGCTTCACTGTAAAAAAAAAAAAAAAAAAAAAAAAAAAAACCAACAACAATAAACAACAACAACAAAAAACCAATGTCATGTGACAACAACTTCGAAGTTCAAGACAGAGAGGAGAGGAACAACATGGCCATGTTATCTACAAGAATGGGGCAGTGTCAAGATGAATGAGCCAGGAGACTTGAAACAAAAACTTGCACAGTGCCGGGCAGTGGTGGCCCACACCTTTAATCCCAGCACTTGGGAGGCAGAGGCAGGCGGATTTCTGAGTTCGAGGCCAGCCTGGTCTACAGAGTGAGTTCCAGGACAGCCCGGGCTACACAGAGAAACCCTGTCTCGAAAAACCAAAAAAAAAAAAAAAAAAAAAAACTTGCACAGCTTAGAGGTCAGAGGAATGTGGATTCTGACACGACTTGAGAGGTAAAATTCCCAGAGGTGGACAAGCAGGCCGTGTTTCTAAAAAGCAAAGGAGTGGTCCTGATCTTGGGAATACTCCAGAACCAAATGCAGCAGTGTTCCCTTCTCTCTTTTCTTCACATTTCCCTCCCTCCCTCCTTCCCTCCCTCCTTCCTTCCCTCCCTCCTTCCCTCCCTCCTTCCCTCCCTCCCTTCCTCCCTCCCTCCTTTCCTCCCTTTTTCCCTCCCTCCTTTTCTCCCTTCTTCCCTCCCTCCTTTCCTCCCTTCTTCCCTCCCTCCCTCCCTCCCTTCCTATGTTCCTTTTATTATTCCTGCCTGCCTTTCTTTTTTTTTAGACCATATTAATCACAGATAATAACTGCCTCCACGATGACCTTTTTGCAAGTATATAACTAGCTCAGTCAGATTCACCCTCCATCACCCTCTTCTGCCCAATTATCTCCTTCTTCCCCCTAAGGTCTCTCTTCCCGTTGACCCCGTGAGTTCAGTTAGGGTCACTTGCAGGAGTCTCCTGTAGCTGGCCTTAAAATGACCATGTTATAGCCGAGGTTGGCTTTGAACTCCTAATCATCCTGCCTCCATGTCTTGTGTACTGGGATTGCAGGTAGCTGTGGCCACAGCCAGATAATATTTTGCTTTTCATTCGTGTGTTCTTGCTCTCCACGGGGACTGGAAGGGTGATTGGAGCCACCGGAACCGACGTCTTGTTTTGTAGATGAGGAAAGGAAGGTTAGAAATGGAGGACCTCGGAGATGGGGGTCGAGAGGAGCAGCAGAACACTGTCCATGCTGCTGGGTTTCCATGTGATAGAAACATAGTAGGTTTTTCAGCCATTCCCAGTTCCTACTTGGTTGAAAGTCTTTCTGTTTTCTATTTTTTTTTTTTTTTTCGAGACAGGGTTTCTCTGTGTAGCCCTGGCTGTCCTGGAACTCACTCTGTAGACCAGGCTGGCCTCGAACTCAGAAATCCTCCTGCCTCTGCCTCCCAAGTGCTGGGATTAAAGGCGTGCGCCACCACTGCCTGGCTAGTCTTTCTGTTCTCTTGACCCTTGTTGCAGCCTTTAAGAGAAGAAAAGAACTGATTTTTAAAATGTCTTTTGCATTAATTAAGGTTACAAAAGGGCAATTTGGGGAGTGTGAAATGTCCCCCATTGAAGTCAAGCACAAATACTCAAGTGAGCATAGCAGAGGGGTTGAGTTTTCACTCCACAACCTAGCCTGTCAGGTGTATCCACCATGAGTGCTCACTGAATAAAGTAAACGAAGCCACTCAGGTACATCCAGGGCTCACGGATAATACACAGGGGCTCAGACTCCTGCTGGCTTCAGGATTTTTCCTGCGATTGTCTCAATTTCCTACAAGCCTTTGCAGTAGTTATTATTTATTTACTTAATGTTTATGAGTACACTGTAGCTGTCTTCAGACTCACCAGAAGAGGGCATCAGATCCCATTACAGATGGTTGTGAGCCGCCATGTGGTTGCTGGGAATTGAACTCAGGACCTCTGGAAGAGCAGTCAACCTGATTATCTCTCAGTCTGAGCCATCCCTCCAGCCCTGTGGTAGTCATTTCTATGTGTGATTCATCCGTACTTCCTTCAAGGGTCTCAGCCTGAAAACCAAATCACATCCTGGGTTCAGAACCTGAGCTACCAGGCAGTGAAGGTAGATCAAAGAGAAGAGGACTTTCTACACTAGCTTGATGACTGAGTTCTATCCGTGGCACCACATAAAAAACAAGAACGGATTCTACAAGTTGTCCTGACCAGCCCCAGTGCCCACCTTCTGTGCAGACTGAAACACATGTGTGTCCTCACCCATACTAACACTGTACTGATAGTACCAGCCTTTGGTCCCAGCACTAGGGAGGTGGAGGCAGGAGGATTTCCTGAGTTCTAGGATACTCTTGACTACATAGAGAAACTCTTGTCTTAAAAAGTGATGATAATGGTGATGATGATGATGATGATGATGATGATGATGATGATGATGGTGGTGGTGGTGATGGTGATGATAAATCTTAGAAACCTTACGAGACTGAAACTATGGCTCATCTTTTGCAGGGCACCTCCAACTCCCCCAGCAATGGCCTCTTATCAGCCTCTGCCTTGTGTCTGTGCGAAGCCTGTGCTAGCTCCATCTGCCCTCACGTCTGAGCCCCGCTGATCCTCAGCGGTCAGCCTCCCCATCCATCATGCTCCCAACCCTTGTCGGTTTGCCCATCGAACGGCCACTGTGCCAAGTGAGGGTCTGAGAGCGACACCCCTGTACAAAGTCACAGTCGAGTAAAGGATAAAGGGAAGGAAAGAGAGGATTCTACCAAGATCAGGCAAAGCTGGTCAAAGCCGGTGCTTGAAGAGCGAGCAGACTTAGCCAAGGAGATGGCAGGAAGCCCCGGAGGGGGCTTGGACCTCAGAGTCAGAGTAGGTGCAGCTCAGATGCTTGCAGCATAGCTGGGAAGCTGATGGGTACACACAGCTCATTTGTAACTGATGTGAGGCCTGGAAGTGATTGGGTACACACAGCTCATTTGTAACTGGATGTGCGGCCTGGGAGAAGGGAAGGAAGATTCAGTGATATGGACACAGGTAAGAGGATTATTTCTCCCACTCCCCCCACCCCCGACTGTGAGACGGACTCACAGCAAAGGCTGGACTCGAACTCGGGAGAGAGGACCGCCTCGGACTCCCAAGCGCAGCGACGACAGCAGTGCGCCACCGCTGGCCGGCTTATTTCTTCCTTTCTTGATCACACCTGTATTTATTAGTTTCCTGTCCTGTAAGAAAACACCCTGACTGAAGGCAACTTCTAGGCGGGAGATTTCGTTAAAAAAGTCCATAACAGCAAGGGAAGCCTGTGGCAGGAGCTGAGGAGGCTCCTCTTCAACCACAAACAGAAAGCTGAGAGAGACAACCGGAACTGAGGCTGAGGCAAGGGCATACATTCTCAAAGCCCTCCCCGCAGTGATGTATTCTTTCCCCCAGAAACCTTGTACATCTTAAAGGGCCCAAATAACACCATCAACCAGGGACCAAGTGTTCAAATATGTGAGCCTCTGGGGGACACTCCTTAGTTGAACTACCTTTCTAGAAGCAAATTCCTTCTTTTTTTTTTTTTAATTGAGAATAGATTCTTCTTCATCTAGTACATCCAGACCACAGTTTCTCGAAGTTCCCCTCCATAGCCCCTCTTATTTTAATGAGATGGTTATAAATCAAGTTACACAGCACCAGGGCCTAATTTCCTCTACCAGCCCACCCACCACACATGTAGAGAGGAATCCAGGGTGCTCGCACCAGACACTCAGTCACAACAGCAAATGAGCCCAGCTTTCCCATGTGTCAGGACTTGGCACACTCATCACTCGGCTCGTCATCCACCCAGAAGGTAGACTCACAGTGTTGCCATCCCATTTTGACAGAAGGGGAAACTGAGGCAGAGGCTTTAAGGTCACTGACACAGCGAGTCAGACAACCAGAATTTGAACCCGGAGCTTCTGAGTCTCAAGTCTCAGCTCCCATGCTCCCATCACTCAGGCTACTGCAGAAGTCAGACATTCCAGGTTTCTGCTGAGTTTGTGTTGGGTGCACGTGTGTGTGTGTGTGTGTGTGTGTGTGTGTGTGTGTGTGTGTGTGTGAAGGACGAGGTCTACCCTGAGTATTGTTCTCATCTTGTTTTTGAAGACATAGTCTCTCCTTGGCCTGGCGTTGAGCTAGGCTGGTGAGGCTGGCTGGTCAGTGAAGCACAGAGATTCCTTGTATCTCTGCCTCCTGGGCACTGGGATCGCGTGGCATCAGGCTTTGCTTCGGGAGGCCAGCTCTTTATCAATGAGTCATCTCTCCAGCTCCTGCTAACTTGCTTTTTATGGATTGTGCTGCATGGAAAGCAAGGGAACAACGCTGAGCTCCTGCACTCTGCCATGGGGGGGATGGGGGGACACAGGAACTCTTTCTTCCCTCTCCAGACAGACCCTGGGCTCCTAGGAGCTCCGGATGCCATCCCATCCCTATTCACCTGGGCAGCTTTAATCTCAGGGAGTGGGTGTGTGGGCCTCAAATTGGGTTGCCATTTTCCACCTGAGAAGTCTGGGGATTTGTCACTGTGTGGGTGTCTTTTGCCCTCTGCCATGTCTTTCCATCCTCTGACTCATCTCTAAGTGTCTTTTTCTATTCTCGGCCTCTTTATTCAGCCTGGATCCTCTCAACCACATGCTGCGAGTGTTCTTGCCATCAGACTCCCTCGCTGCCCTTCCTGTGAGCGGGGCTGTCTTGACCCTGGGAAGTGTTCAGCCTCTCGCTCAGCTTCTGAAAGTGCCACCCACATCCTGGGTCACCAGGGTGTCCCTACAAGCTGTCCAGGTTCAACGTGAAGTCACAGCAGTTGTGTTTTTAAAGGGTTCTGGTTTGGTGGGAAATTTTAGTGATTAAGAGAAAAGAGAACTTTTGAGTGGGCAGTGGCACTGATGGCCGGATGGCAACTGTGGACGAGTGGAAACAGCAGGGTGGATGGGAAGTGATCAGTCTGCAGAAGCTACTCCAAGTACCAGGAACTTTAAGGAGGGCTCCCGGGACAATATGGGTGAGAAATACTCAACTACAATATTTCTGGGTACAGAGGGATAGAGGTCCTAGACACTCTAGGACAGTTTTGACTATCTGGGTCTCTGTGGTAGTTGCAGAGGTTAAACCAAGCGACTCTTTCCCCTCAGAGGGCTTCTATTTTCTTGTTGGTGAAATTGACAGTTTGGATAGATCAAGCTTTTACAGACATTTATAAACCTTTACTGCTTTCGGTGTCGCTGAGCTCTGGGAAGAAATCCTTATGAAAACATTTTAATGCAAAGGTTTATCATTTGTTGTCTTATTTTAAAAATCTATAAAGTTGAGAGTTTAACATAGGTTGGAAGGTGCAGCAGAGACAAATGGGGAAGAAGTGAAAGAGGGAGAGGAGGAAGAAGAACATGAGGAGGAAGAGATAGGAGAGGAGGGGGAAGATGATGATGATAAAGAAGAGGAGGAAGAAAGGAGGAGGACCACAAGCTAGGTGTCCTGTGGCATACCTGTCATCTTCCCCTGAGTCTGAGGCAGGAGGGCAGAGAGTTCAAGGTCTGCCTGGCCAACTTAATGAGACCCTGACTAAAAACAAAAAAACTGCAGGGAATATTACCAAATGGTGGTATACTTGTCTAGCAAGACCCTGGGTTCCATCCCAGCATCGAAACAAGAATGAAATAAAGAAGGGAAGGGAAGGAAGACAAAGAAAAGAAGAAAGAGAGGAGGAGGGGGGAGGAAGAAGAAGGGGAGGAGGAGGGAGAGGAAGAGGAGGGAGGAGGAAGATGAAGACCCTTTGCAAAGACCCACTATGTGTTGGTACAGTTTATTCCAGTATCCCACTTAATGGTGATTTGGTGCCTGCCATCTATTTAGCACACATAAAACCAGATCAAGTGTAACACAGGCCTCCTATGTCAATACTATACCACATACTTTGCATTCAGATCATTTCATACTCTTCCAGGACCGTCTTCGAGCCTACAGAGTCCATCTTGAGGATTTAACATCTTAATACTGACACCAAGTACTCTCTGCTGTCTTGTCCTGTAGCCCTTTCTCCCTAAGTCCTTCTAATTGGCAGAAGCCCTTCTGCAAAGGTTGGGACATCCAGGCGGTAGCTGGGAAAGTTATGTCGTGGGTGGTAGGAGACAGTGACATAGCCAGGATTAGCAGCTATGGGGGTGGCTGTTCCATGTGGCCTGAAGGGGCAGATGAGGGAGCAGTGGGCAGAATTTAAAGAGAACTAAACTTAGTGTCAGTGGGAGGGAAGCCAGAGCTGTGTGTGTTCACCGAACCCTCTGCTTGTAAAGCTCTCTTGAACTCACTCTAACCTCTCTCCACAGTGGTTCAATCTAACCCGAAGGTTTGTTTCCTACTCAAAGTGCTCATCAAACAAAATAAGACAAAGTCCGTGGGATGCTAAGACTAGGCACAGTTAAATGTATGGGTGTAGGAACACAAACAAAACCTGGTCTTCACATTGAGGAGACTCTGGGCTGAGGAGCATCACCAGGTCACCAGGCTTTGCCTGCTGAAGCAAGCGGTTGCGTTTCTGGTACCCCCAGATCCACCATGTCGCTCTGACTCCTTGACGCTCCACAGAGAAGGAAGTGGGGCATCCTGAATTCTTAGGCCCTGCGTTTCAACGTTTCCTTTTGCTTGAAATTCTTCTCCCAGTCTGCACTTTTCTGGCTGGCTGATTTTGAGTCCTTTGTTTCTAAGACATGTCTCTTTCCCCTGAAGAGTTTCTATTTCATCCTTGAATGTCTAACCCCTCCTCGAGGTGCCCTTATCTTGGAATCTGCGATCTTTTCTTACTTCCACGTTTTGAATCTGCAGCTTCTGGTCTGTGTCTCCACAAGCTCTCCCCTCTGCCCTTTCCTGTGCTTCTTCTCTGGACACTGTTGGTCTGCATGGATCATCACTGCAATGAAGGTCCCACTCTAGGCCCTATGAGAAGCCTGCTTGGAGCTGGCTTCTCTTCTAGGTCTCAGGCTTGTTTCTGGCCAACTGACTCTCCTCTAGATGCCCAGATAGTATACTTATCAAACCAAATTCTATTACAGTTATTATTGTTGTTATTGTTATTTAGCATTTGACATTTTTTCTAAAGACAGAATGCTGTATCTATCCACTTTGTCCCCCCTCATGCTAACTGTGGTAGTGTTAATTGTCAATTTGACACAATTTAGAGTCCTCTGGGAGATGGGACTCTGAGCATGTGTGTGGGGATTGCCTTGATGACACTAACTGAGAAGGGAAGTCCTGCCCACTGTGGATGATAGCACTGTTATTCTCTGGCTGAGATCTAGGTCTGTACACGTGGAGAAAGTGAGCACAGACATTCATAACTGTGGACGGCACGTGACCAGCTCCTGTGGCCTTGACTTCTCTGCCAGGATGGGCTGACTGTTCTTTGGAACTGTGGGCCGGAATAAACCCTTTCTCCTTCAAATTGCTTTTGTCAGAATATTTTATCACAGCAGCGACAGAAGAAGAAGGAGCTAACATACTAGCTTTAGGAAGGAACTATCAGTTAGTTGACACTCTACATCAAGGATGACTATTATGGCTTGTGATCCAAAGGCCATCTCCCTTCTATTGAGGGAGACCCAGCTTGCTATTGAATTAACACATGGCCGGAAGCTTGTTGCACTGTTAGTGGCTGAGTTGACAAGCTAGACAGAGGCCATGTGACCACAAAATCTAAAAGCTTAACCCTCTGAATCCTTAGTGATGATAATCCCTATGTAGATGCAAATTCAGGTTGAGGGAGGTTACAGAGCCTCATGGGACCTGCTTCTCTGTATATCGGTCCTCTGCATGGTGGCTATTTAGCTACACTGGGCTCAGTGGTTCTGTCTGTCCTTGGGACTCTGCTTTTCATCCTGGTGAAAAGACCTCTGTGACCTCCATCAGCACTGGGTAGAGTCGGTCACCACAGGTCCCCTGAAGGACTTTGGTCAGGGAATGTTAACTGAAGAATCCCCCAGAAGGCAGCTGTGGTGTTTCTGTCTTTGTTCCCGACCAGGAGAAGCCATGAATCTCACCTGTACTCAACACTCAAGAGCAGGACTTCCTCCATCTCTGCATGGTTGGGACACTAGGCTACCCCTATCCAAGCACCTGCGAGGGATGACAGCCCCTGGCAGGCTGTACCTCAAAGCTACTCCTCTAAATGTGTTCCTGAGTGTGGACCCACTTGAGTCTGCCTTCAGCTTACTGGGTTACAACTTGATTTAAATTTGCTGCATTCAGAACTAAATGGGCCTCTTGACTTTTTGTTCCGCGGAAGAGGAAATTATTTTACACTTGTGTTTGCTTGTTCGTGAAGTATTTCATTTAAAAAAAAAAAGTTGGGCATGCACACGTGAGTAAAACTGAGGAGACTGGAACATGTTTCGCACAGTGTTGTCACAGGAGAGCCTCTCCCTCGCTTGTTACAGCTGCGTATGAGCCTGAGATAATAGCCATCTCAGATAAAAGGTTTAATTTAAAAGTAGCTGTCACAAACACTCTCTTTTGAACACTGGTGTCTTTTATTAAAAGGTCATGATAGAAATATGTGGGTGCTTTTGCCTAAGGACTAAGTTCAACTTCAGTGTGATGTGTTTATCTGTTTGTGTTCTCCCTGCCTGCCTGCCTCCCTTCCCTCTTTGCATGCGTCTGCAGTGTGTCTGCATGTGCGGTGGCACATTTGTTCGTGGAGATGTTATGTTCATGTGCTAGCCCACTTTGACATCAGATTGTTCTCTACTTAACCATTGAGGCAGGGTCTCACAGTTGAACCCAGAGTTTAGGGGTCTTGATCACCTCATTGGTCAGCTTGCTCTGGGAATCTACTGCCTCTGCCTTCCAAGTACAGAAGGTACAGGCAGGCTGCCATGTCACTCTCCATTTTCATGTGTTCTGGGGATCCAAACTCAGATCCCCACACTTGAGTAGCTATTGTTGTATCCACTGAACCGTCTCTGCTCTAGCTTAAGTTGGTTTGTTCAAAGATACAACTGGAGAGAGGCAGACATTTCTGAGAGCGTCCGAATATTCACAGGCTCTTTCCCTGTGCATGTGCCTGCACTTATGTGCATGTGGGTGTGTGCCTAAGTGTTCATGCGTGCTATGCTTGTGTGATTTTGCTTCCATACACATCTGCTCACACTCTTGATGAGGCCTCCATGCCATTGAGAACTTTATAGACTGTGAGAGAACTGGGGTTACTCTGAACCCTCAGACACTTTTGCTGCACACCCCAGGAGGAGAATTCCTGCTTTGATCAGGCTTCTAGTTTGGATGGTGATGTAAGAGCTCATTTGGAAACATGTTTTAATTGCTTAAAAAAAAAATTAAAGTGGTTTGAGTGGTGGCTCATACCTGTAACCCCAGCACTTGAAAGATGGAGCAGGAGTGTCAAGAGTGGAAGCCTGTCTATCTATCTGTCTATCTATCTATCTATCTATCTATCTATCTATCTATCTATACCTACCTACCTACCTACCTACCTACCTACCTACCTATCTATCTATCTATCTATCTATCTATCTATCTATCTACATCTATCTATCTATCTATCTTCCTATCTATCTATCTATCTATCTATCTATCTATCTATCTATCCTATCTATCTATCTATCTATCTATCTATCTATCTATCTATCTTCTATCTATCTATCTATTCTATCTATCTATCTATTATCTATATCTATCTATCTATCTATCTATCTATCTATCTATCTATCTATCTATCTATCTAGTATATCATATATCTCTATATCTATCTATCTATCTATCTATCTATCTATCTATCTATCTATCTATTAGAGAATGCTGACAATATAAAAAAAGACCTGCCTTTGAGACCCAGGTTTGGAATGATACAACTTTGTGATTGTGGGGGGGTCAGTGAACTGCAGCTCCCTGTCCCTGTATTGGTTTGGGTACAGTTATTGGTCATAACTACTGCCTCTCTCAGGTGCTCTGTACTGTCCTCCCTCAGTGACAAGGTCTGGTTTGTTCCATCTCTGGTCTTGCTGTTCTCCAGGGTACAGTGGACCAGGAGGACAGTCACTGCCACCACTGTGCATCCTGACGAGTCTCTGGAGCTCCCACATCCTCCCCTGACTGCCCCCCAACCCCCATGCAGGAGCCAGAGGAATCCACAACCCAGCTCAGATCTCTCCCTCTCCAGCATCAAGAGAGAGGCCCTGACAGTTTGGGATGGGGGGAGAACAATAGGTCTGGCAGAAAACTTGCCCAATCTCGGGGAATGTACTTTAAAATTTGCGCCGGGTAACGGTAATTAGTAAACTTGTTCTCTGGAGTGTTGCGAGGATGTAATTTTTCGCACCTTCCCTGACTTTGACACTGTGGCTTTTGAAACTTCATTTTGCACCGTGCCTCATTGTTCTTTAATCTGCTGCACTCTGCATGGAGGAGCGCAGAAATTTCGCACTTACTATGTCAATAACACCTGGCAAAATTGCCACCTATTAAGAGTAAGTGTTCTTTCTTCTCTGGTGCGAAGTGTGATGTGGTATTATATTGGCTTCCCTTGAGAGGCTAAGGAGACAATTTTAAAGCAGACAAATGCATTAAAGAAATAACCTGAACTCGAAGAAAAGGTTACAGAAAGTCAGAAACTTTTCCCCTCCTGCCTTCTTGGTTTATTTATTTAGTGACGGGTGGGGGAGGGCAGGAGAAGGAGGCAGAGGCCTCCTGAGACAAGGGTATGTTTTTGTGCCAGGGATGTGCCCTGTGTGGGATGGTGTCTCTCCACCGGGCTCCTGTTAGCTGGGAGCACTTCTTCATGGGCACCCTCTGTAGGACCTTGTTCCCCTTAGCTGTCCTGAAAACAGCCAAGAGCGAAGCCCCTGAGGTAAGCACTCAGCTTTTGGAACTTTGGTCTCCTGTGGTTCACAAAGTGCCACACTGACTTCCATAGATGGGCTAAGGATTGGTGGCACCTAGGAGCCATGGGCAAGTGGTACCTGGGCATTATTTGGATAGTTTGCTAGCACAGTGTTGTCTCTGCTCTGTGAGCAGGCTAGACTCACCTCTTAGAATCAATCTTTAGGACCAACATCCAGGGATTCCTGAATCCCAATCCCTCGCTTATGCATGATATATCCCATTGTGAAAGAGGCGCTGTTTCTGCCTCCCTTTGAGATCGCCAGGCAAATCAGGAACTTCACCTCCCATCAGCTGATTTCCTGCACATGAAAAGTAGAGTAAGACATCCCTAACTGAGAAGCATTCTGGGAACCTGGAGTGATGTTGTCAGTCCGGCCTCTTCTGAGAGCCAGAGAATTCGTTCATCTGTGAGTGCTCTGTTCCTAGCACGTCCCAAGATGGAGGGGGACCAGGGCAGACATGGCTACATTATGTTGTGACAATGACTGGGTAGTACTGAGGACTCAGTGTCTCTGGAGTCCTATTCTCACCAGAACAAGAGCACCAGTACATCTCCTGGTGCTCACAAAAGCCCTCAGAAAGTGAGTTCCATCCCACACATGGAGAAACGAAGTCACTAGGCAGCCAAGAAGGCTGTTGTGATATCAGAATGAAGCTTATATATCCTGGCCAAGAATCCAAGGGTCACAGCTAGAACCTTTCTATTTCTAGTGATGTTCCATCCCACACTCTAGAACCCATAACAACAGCTTCACGAACATCTTTGTTTAGTTCAGTTGCTTTGTTTGCGCATGACTTTCATGGCCTTAGAAATCCCTTCCTCAGCTCTAGAAATCTGGTCCATTTAATTAACCATCCAATCACCCACCCACCATCCATCCATCCATCCATCCATCCATCCACATCCACCCACCCACCCATCCATCCATCCACCCACCCATCCATCCATCACCCATCCATCCATCACCCATCCATCCACCCATCCATCCACCCATCCATCCATCCATCACCCACCCATCCATCTCATCTCCTCACCCACCACCCACCCACCCACCATCCATCCATCTTCATTCCATCATCCATCCATCCACACCACCCATCCATCCATCCACCCACCCATCCATCCACCCATCCATCCATCCTCCACCCACCCATCCATCCATCCATCCACCCACCCATCCACCCACCCACCCACCCACCCACCCATCCATCCATCCATCCATCCACCCACCCACCCACCCACCCACCCATCCATCCATTCATCTGTCCATCCATCTGATCTTCCTTCCTTCCTTCTTTCCTTCCATCTATCCATCCAATTGTCTATCAATTAATCCAATCATCCTTCCTTCCTTCCTTCCTTCTTTCCATCCATCCATCATCCATCCATCCATCCACCCACCCACCCACCCACCCACCCATCCATCCTTCATCTATCCATCCATCTGATCTTCCTTCCTTCCTTCCTTCCTTCTTTCCATCCGTCCATCATCCATCCATCCATCCACCCACCCACCCACCCATCCATCCTTCATCTATCCATCCATCTGATCTTCCTTCCTTCCTTCTTTACCATCCATCCATCATCCATCCTCCATCCATCACACCCACCTACCCATCCTCCTTCATCTATCCATCCATCTGATCTTCCTTCCTTCCTTCTTTCCATCCATCATCCATCAGCCAGCCAGCCAGCCAGCCAGTCAGCCATCCACCTTTCCATTGTTGTAAAAGTGAAGCTGCATAGAATTATGTTGAAGAACTGAACCTTTATTGTCTTCTGTGCACCCTCAATATTCTCATCTCTGCAGTTCTTTTCTGGAATATTCAGTTCAATAAGTATGCAAAACTTATATGAACATTCAGTGGTCTCCGTAGGTCAGAAGTCACAGCATGTTATAGCCCATGAGCCATAAATTCTGCCAGGGTTGCGAGTGTTGCGGAGTCATTAGGACATGCCTGAGATGTTCAATCAGTCGCTGACATGCACAAGTTGGGACATTTTCTAAGATAAATGCATAATTTTTCATGAAAATGCTGACAATTCTGGGACACGGGGAAAGCCCTGGCTCTCTGTTCCTAAGAGGGCTGTGTGGGGCGGATGTCACAGTGGTCATCACTCCCTGGCCCTTGCAATTTGTTGTTCTGCTTTTTTACTTGTTAAAGATGTTGAGATGATATCTTATAAGCACTATAATTGGACATGTTCCTCTCTCACCCTCAACTTTATTTTCTTGTGGGGAGTCTTTCCTTGAACCTGGGGCTTTGCCCCTCCACCCACTCAGGGTGGAGTTATACGAATATGAGGCTACGCTTCGATTCTTACACAGGTTCTAGGAATACAAACTCAGTCCCCACGCTGGAGCAGCAAGTGCTCTTACCTTCTGAGCCCCTTTTCTAGCCTCTGAGCAGTCTTGCAAAAATCTGTCCACACATTACCTCTGCCAAGTAGCACTCAGATATGACTGCTAGGTTGGTGCCGCAGGACAGGGTATTCTCAGAACCCTGGGCTTTGATGACCAATCGTGTTACAAGTGATAACAATCTGTTTTCTGCCTGTTTTGCTCAGTATACTGTACAGCCTTCGGTCATCACAACCATGCCTTATTTATTTTGAAGACTTCCCCAGATCTTAAATAGGACCTGGTCAAGAAATGGTCTCTGGTCTTATCTCATGGGTGGACAGATGAGTGGATGACCAAAGGTGTGCTTGCTAGACACCAGCTCCTCATCTCTGGACAAGGAATGTGAGCAGGTTATGTTTCAAGCTGGTTTCTGCTCTAAAATTTTAATTCTCCATTGGAAAACATCAATATTTAGATGACTGTATTTTTGTTCCAAATGCCTGCAATATTTTATGTCCCGATAATATTTACGAGTTGTCCTCAGACATAACTAATTGGATTTGCCATCTAGCTCCCAGGGAAAACGTATGGTGGATCACCCCTCATTACTCAAACCGGGGCAGAGGTGGAGGAGGGGGTGAGAGTTCCCCACCCTAGCTCACATGGCGGTGATTCAGGGAATGTGGAAATGGTGCGGGAAGGAATAATGTCCCTGCTGTCACCCTGGTCTTTCTCTCACATTAACCACTTGGACAGAGTCATTTGCATCTGAATTGAACCTGCATTAAAATTTTGAGTTTATGTACTGCTGGTGAGAAACAAAGAGGCAGGGAACAGTGTCTGAGCTGTGAAGGCTGAGGTTGATGTGACCTCTACTCAGAGCCGGCCCATCCATTGTGCTCCTGTGGCCAGAGCGGCTAGTAAGGGCTGCATTTTGTGGCGCTCAAAGAGAGGATGGAGAGCTACTCTGCTCCTCTCTGTTCCTCACCCACCTCACCCTGAATTTCCATTCAGTTCATTCACAGGCTCTTTGGTTTTATTGTTTGTTTGTTTGCTTGCTTGCTTTAGTTGCTGTTGTCTCTTTGAGACAGAATTTCTCTGTGTAACAGCCATGACTATCCTGGAACTGTCCAGGCTGGCCTCGAACTTACAAAGATTCACCTCTGCCTCCCCAGTGCTGGGATTTAAGGTGTAGGCTATGTTATCCGGTTCCATTTCATCAAAGCCTCCTAGCTTGATCCAGCAGGAAGTCTCTGACCTCGTATGACCGCTGATGTTATGCTATTGTCAGTTTACAGACAGGACAAGGGAAGTAACTTTCCCAGAATCAATAATTGTCAGAGTTAGTATTCAAATCAAGGTCCTCAGCTTCATCACAAAATGCAATCTGGGATCATCATAGAAATATTAGGGGATTATGGGAGCAGCTTAATGAGAGGGCTTGCCTGGTATGTGCATAGCTTCTCAGAGAGTGAGCCGCCAGCCTTAGCCTTTGCAGCTCAGCCACTGTACCCAGACTCTGTGTCTCACTAGCAGTACATAAACTCAAAATTTTAATGCAGGTTCAATTCCAATGTAAATCACCAGCCATCCATCCTTCCATCCATACAGACACACACACACACACACACACACACACACACACACACACACACACACAGCCATAGCATGTCTCTAGAGAAATTGGTCATAACCAGAACACTTTTAAACCAGGCTGTGGACCTTTTTTCTGCTCTCAGTCAGCTGTATCATGCAATGATCACATGTGTCCATCTTCAGTGGACACCCCACTGGGGTCAGTACTGGCCAGATCTGGGTCGCTCTAATGAAGGGATCTTGGGTGGCATGGTTCAGGGATTCTTAGAGGCTCATTTCTTCTTTCCCTCTTCCTCACTTGCTTGGCTTTCCAGTAACACTTGATCTTTCCCCCTGGGACTCTTACAGAGATCCAGAATTTGTGTTCTAGGCAGGGGAGCCACCCCACAACCTTATAATTCGACTTATGAACTGTCGGACTCCCGTGGATGAAGGCGGAGGAGGGGAAGTAAGGGAAGCACCTGCCCATATTTGGCAAAAGAAGCATCCAGAGACCACTGACGTAAGCTATAAAGCTACAGTCCGCTCCGAGCTAGCACAGAGCACATCTCAGATCGCTGTCATAGCTACAAAGCTAAGTGGGCTGGGCAAGTACAGCGCCCTCTAGCTTTGGAGGATAAAACTGTGCTGAACTAAATCCAAAGGCACCTCCCAACCCTGGCTCAACACTCTGGTCCTTAGTATACATTTTGATGAAATCCCCTTCTCTGGGAGGGTACTGAGCCTGTGAATAGGATAAGCCTTACTTTCTGCTTATGATACATGGCAATCGTGGAGATTCAAGGGTGTCTGTGAGACACAGGTGACTTGACTCCTGGGACCTCGCTTGACTTGTAAGCTTTCCCAGCAGGATCCGCCCCTTCCTAAGAGCCTGGAGATCTCGGCTTGCCATTCCCTAATAGTCTGTGAATGATAGCATGTGGCAAGGACCCGAAAGAAAGGTTCCGCCTCCAGGATCTGCATTCTGTCAGCAGCCGATGGTCCTCGAGTAGACCTGAGTTCCAGCCATGATCTGACCTTGGCTGCCTCAACGCACGCCATCTTGGTTTCAGTGTGGAGAGACAGAAAAGATTTCAGGGTACTGGTGCCCAGACTCTTGGTCCTCGGTGGGCCACTGATTGATTTGTAACAGCTGTTAAACCTAGGGTTTTGTGTACAAAAACACACTCTGTGAATGAAAGAGTAACTCAGTGCTTGTGTCCGATCGTCTGAATTGCTGTCAGATTCTCCTTTGAAATCCTAACACTCAGTTAGGATTCAAAGATAGTCTTTGGAGTTGGAGCCTTCGGGAGACATCTGACGAGACATGAGGACCAGGATCAATGCACTTATATAGGAGGCCACAGGGAGATGCTTGCCCACTTCTGTCAGACGAGGGCACATGGATTGCCTTCCTCTCTTCCAGCATGGGAAGGTTCCCTGGGAAGGCTCTATAGAGGTGAGCTCAGAGGTGGAATTCAAGCCCTTGCCAGACACTGAGCCCGCTCACACCTTGGGCTTGCACCCAGTCCCTAGAACCGTAGACAGTAATTTACAAATTGCTCCTCTATAAATTGCCATTTGGGCCAAGGAAAGGCACTTGTTGTCAAGTTTGACGATTGAATTTGACTCCTGGGATCTACACAGTAAAAGGAGGAAACAGATTCTTTCATGTTGTCCCCTGACCTCCACACCCGTGTGCCATGGCACACATGTTGCCACATACATTCACATACATACACAAGAATTTTCTTAAGATCATCGTTCAAAGTATTTTTGTTGAAATAACACAAATAGACTAAAATATCAGTGTGTGTCCGTTAGCTATTGTCATAACAACACTACATTACAAGCAAAGGTAGGTCCTACCTGTGGCTTGTGCCAAGTCTTTACTGCTGTCAGACTTACTCACCTGTTCTGGCTTGTTCCGAACTGGGATTTCACTGGTGACAATCTCCTCTCACCACAGATCTGAGCTGGCTGGAACAGCCCCAGTCCTCTTTTCGGGTCAACTTCATTTGCTAGTACTGAAGGCTGAGAGTATCTTTGCTTGTACTAGACTGGGTCTCATGGCCCAAACTCCAATCGTCAAGTCCAAGCCTTGAACGTCACAGGGACAGCTGGGGACAAGAATGACAACCAGCAGAGCCATCTGTCCAGCAAACATGTGGCAGTGGTGATGGGACCATGGTGGTCTTTGCTGTGAAGAGATGACCTGTGGTAGTCCAAAGAGATACCACAGAGCTGGGAGGGCTGTGGCTACTCTCCAATGTCTGGGAGCAGAAGAGCAAAGCCCTTTTGCCCCTATCCCGGTGTCTTAGGTGGGGGATGGGCAGGTCAGGGTTATTCATGGATGCAGAGTCTGCTCTCACACATGTCTTCTTAACATCTCAGGAGGCTCACCAAGAGCCAGCAAGAGCAGTCTGTATGTTATGCCCAAGGAGACTCCCACTCTACATCTTCCTGTGAGAATCTGGACTGAGTGTGAGACCCTGGATGGAGCATCTGACCTCAGTGTCCATCTTTTTCTGATTGGCTAGTTGCCCACACCTGCTGAGCTGGAGTCTCAGAGGATGCGGTATATGGTACACCTATCATCTCTCAACCCAGAAAGATGTGGGGGGTGGGGGTGGGGTCCTGCTTTTCCACAGCACTGTGTCATCTTCAAGGGACCTGAGGTTTAGTCTCTACGCGGTCCGTCAAAGGACTCTGCTCCAAGCAGTTACTTTCTCCTTAGCCTTTCTTCAGTCCCTCTGTCTGACTACTGATTTCTCACTTTATGTGGAGCAGGAGAGAAGAGCTCAGAATGAAGCCAGAATTTCTGCAAGGCAAGGCAGGAATTTAACAGGCCTCTGAAGGACTCCAACAGCCACCCCAGGGCTGGGCTCAGCTCCATGAACTGCAGAGAGCAGAGTTTCTTAGATTACAGTGCTGACCTGGGTTGGCTCCACAATCATCTTTGGCTCACATCTGCCTAATGGCCCATGTTTGATCATGGGCCATTTTTGTTTTTTCATAGCCCAGAAGGAATCCATTAGCCACTAGCAAAAGAAAGAAGTGTTTATAAGTGTGTAGTGTGGGGGAGGCTTGATGTCTCCTCCCACAGCCTCAGGCATCTGCCACCCCTCCTGCACGCAGGTCCTTCTGTCAGCATCCGTACGCCTCATCTTACAGGTCATCAGTGGGATTTCTCTCAGCTCCCTCAGCTTTTGTAGCCAGTGCTTGATCGGTGGGTCCACTGTCAGCCGACACTTTGCTTCTCATCCATACAAAACCCCCATATTGGAAAATGTGTGACTTGTCTCAGGCAAGTGTCCTTAATATACAAAGAGCTTCTGCAAATCATTAATATAATAATAAGCAGTAAATCCAAGGGAGAAATACCAAAAAGAACATTAGCTGTCAATCTCAAGAAAAGGAAACACAAATGATTCCTGAAAATAGCTCCTCGGTTTGTTTACAGCCAAGAAATGCAAGCTGGAGGAGAATGGGGGGAAGAACTCACACGCAGGACATGTGCGTGTGACAGGCAACTGTGTCCTCCCAAGGACACAAGCATCCTCTAACCTCACAGTTCCACCCTAGAAGCTGAGCTGCCTCATTCCAACACAGCTCACAAGACTTATCTCTTTGACGCTTTCTGACGGGCGGTACCTGACTGGAAATGATCCGCTTGGATGTACACATCAGACACAATGTAAAATATTTTTCTGTCAGGTGGTGGTGGCGCACGCTTTTAATCCCATCACTTGAGAGGCAGAGGCAGATGGATTTCTGAGTTCGAGGCCAGCCTGGTCTACAGAGTGAGTTCCAGGACAGCCAGGGCTACACAGAGAAACCCTGTCTTGAAAAAAAAAAAAAACAAAAACAACCACAAATATATTTTTCTGTGCCATGCCATCCGGATGCTGAAAGGAGAGATGCAGCCACTGGCATGGCGGCACCCTCTTGCAATCCAGGCGTGCAGGGGGCTTGGGCAGGGGACTGGGAAATTTGAGGCTAGCCTGAAGGATGGAAGCTGTACTCAGTCTCAGACAAACAATTGAAAGAAAGCCGGGGTGGGGGAAGATACTTGTTTATTTTATGATTTATTATTATTTATTAATTCCTGTGTTTAGAGTGAGAAGAGAAAGGCATCGAAGGGTGTGCTCCAAACGCTAGCATCTGCCAACAGGAGGAGCTACTACACGACAGTGAACACAGGCCATGTACGGAGACTCGCTGAGTACCACCCGGGCCTTAAAACAACATATACGATTTATTTTTAGAGGTAAGAAACTGTTCTGATTTTCTAATAGCGTATTTAGTGACATAAGTGGTTCTGCTATCTGTAAACATATATTTCCATGACTATAAAATAAACACATGACTATAAGATAATCACGCTGGATCGTATGTGGCTCCTCTACCTGTTCTGTAGCTGCGGCAATGCTGCCTAATAGATAATGTTCCGGGTGTAAGAGGGCTTCGGCTATGTTGCGGTCTAGACACACGGATGATGATACACTCACCAACAGAGCTATGCAGGCATTCATATTATATCCTAACCATAGAAAAACCAGAAAACATAATAAAAAGGGCATTGTGTTCTGGCGAGTAAGACTGTATTTAATTTTATTTCAATTTTGGAGAAACATTTTTGCTTGGTTGGGATTTGGCTATTTTATTTTATTTTGTTTTATTGAGACAGGGTTTCTCTATGTAGCCCTAGCTGTCCTGGAACTCATTCTGTAGACCAGGCTGGCCTTGAACTCCAAGACCCAGCTACCTCTGACTCCTGAGTGCAGGGATTAAAGGAGTGAGCCACTCCTGCCCTCACACATTATTTTTTAAGTTTTCACTATCACTCTATATGTGTGTGTATACACATACTCTCAGCATACATTACTTAAGCGCTTTGCTTAGACTTCTTTTTAGCTTTCTTCATTTTATCCGTTTAAAATAAAACTCAAGGATATAATGAGGCATAGTTACATAAATGCCGCATATTTATCTGCGTAGTGCTTTTAGGTGCATGATGGCACCAGTGTATGCCTGCCTCTCTCCAGGAAGCCAGGTTCCAAGTTAGAGTTCCCATTTTACAGATGAGACAGTGGAGGCCCTGGTTGGTTCAGTGAGATAAGCAGAGTACGAGGAACCTGGCAGCTACTCTGTACCGTGGGTTAGTTTAGGAATGAATTTCCTTGGTATATAAAGTGTAGCCAGGGCACTGAGCCCCTGGGGATGCCAAGCCTGGCTTTCAGGGAATGCACCTAGAATTGGGTCTTCTAGGAACTTCCCCCAACACTGAGAGGAGCCCCCTCCCCCTACATAAACACTTAGAAGAGGTGTCACTGTGTGTGAGTCTCTAATGTGACTTTCTCACTGTGCAGTTAAGTCCCTCTCGACTTAACGTCTTCCTCTTCCATTTGGTGCGTGTGTGCGTGTGTGTGTGTGTGTGTGTGTGTGTGTGTTTTGGTGCGTGTGTGTGTTCCCGCACATGCACTCGTGCATCTGTTTCTTTGTACAGGGTGATCAGAACGACGCATGTGCATGTATGTCCATAGGTGTGCGTATGCGTGTATAAGCCCAGAGATCATGTCGAGTGCCTTCACAAGTTGCTGCCACAAGAGGCTCTCTCAGTGGCTCAGAGCTCATCCAGCAGACTAGGCTGCCAGGCTATTATTGATCTTGGGGTTCTGACATCTCTACCCCCGACAGTCCCGTGATGGTATTACAAAGTGTGTCACCACACTTGGCTTTTTATGTGGGTTCCAGAGCTCCAGTCCCCATTCTTGCTCAGCAATCATGTTCCCGGGACTCAGCTCCCTCAGCTTAGCCCAGCCCAGCCTAGCCCGGCCCTGCCCCAGCCCAGCCCAGCCCAGCCCAGCCCAGCCCGGCCCGGCCCGGCCCAGCTTCTCCATATAAGCTCTAAACACAGGCAGGAGAGCACATTCTTTTACTCATTCACTATCGTCGGGGTTTTTTATTTTTGTTTGTTTGTCTGTTTGTTTTTAAATCATCATCCTTTTGTAAACTGAAACATGGAAACCAAAAACCAAACCTACAGCATCGCTTGAACCTGGGAAGCCTGACCGAGGTTTGACGGGAGCTGTTCCGGAACCTCTGCTTGTGTGTTCCTGTGCCCCCTTTCCCAAGTGTGCCGCAATCAGGAGGCTCAAAGCTCTCTGCTGACTCCCGACAGCTCTCAAAGTTAAAGCCCTTGCAGTGACCTTTGAACTCCAGCAAGATCTGTGCCTCAGCATCCCTTGCCTCTGATCATTCGGCTCCAAACAAGGTCTCTCTGGCTCAGCCCTAGCATCCCTTTGGTCCTAGGCCTTCAGATAGGTTCTACAAGATGCAGTTTCCACGGCTTTCCCCCGGAGGCGCATGCGCACCTTCATTTGCATCTTATTAAACCATCCCCTTTCAGTTTGAGCTTCCTCAAATTCCAACTGTGTAGTACCAAAGGCCGGGCCTGAGCGGAGATACCCCACAGGGACAGGCTTACTGCCCAGGCACCAGACTGAGGAGGACATCACTTCTTGACGCAAAATTGCATTTAATTGTTCCTTGCAGAACCCAGCCGAGGGAAGCACCAATTCTCATCAGTCAGCCCTGGTGACCTCTGACCTCTTGTCAGAAGGACCCAGGCCAGTCCGCTAGCAAGTTAGGATGCACTGTCCTGTGTTATAGCGGGAAGCTACTCATTTTCTTACGAAGACAAACATTATTTGAGGCCACGCAGTACACACTGCACCTCTGGAGTTAGGCTGTTTTTCAAGGCTGGGGACAGGTCGCTATTATTTTTGTTGCTGGTTTTTTTTTTTTTTTTTTTAATGTTTCTTTTCAGTCTTCCACCTGTTTACTAGGCTTGCTGGCTCAGCCTCAGAGAAAACAGGAGGAAAAAGCACCTCTCTGCGTTGCGCATACTTAATAAGTTCCAGGGTTCCTGCGCTGGTGGGCTAAGGAATGGGAATGCACTCCCAGTTTAGGAAAGACTTTCTTCAGCTTGAGTTTGTTTGGATGAAAACAAGACGGGCCCACATTTCTGTGTAAATCTGAAACCAGACAAGTTTCACACAGTTGCACATTTCAAAAAAAAAAAAAAAAAAAATCCGTTCTGCTCCCGTTTTGGTGAGTATTCTGTTTATCTGGGGGAGGGGGCCCCCTTATACTTTCCAATGACAGAACGATTCCTCTTCTCCTCTCCAAAACCCGTTTTTGAGCCGTGTTTTCGGGTGTAGACTGGTTCCCTGGTGTGTATGGGAGTCTGGGATGCTGGAAGACTCTTCCATGACATGTCAGCTCTGGGGCATGCTCTGGAACCTGCCAGAACAGTCCCATTGCCCATAAATACAAAAATCTTCTTTCTCATCCAGAGTGCCACGTGCACCTTGGTCCAGAAAACCTCAGCCTGGCCTATGAGAGAATACTGTGTTCTGAGATATTTCTGCAAACACACACACACACACACAACACACACACACACAATCTTTCTCTTTCTGTCATTTTCTGTGTTAACCACATTCTTAAAAGCTGGAGGCACGCCAATTTTTTTTTCTCGAAAAAGGGAAAAAAATTCAAAAGTTTTTTTTTTTTTTTTTTGTAATTGAAATTCATGACAAATTACAGACAGTTTTTTTTTCTTCTTCCTGTCTCTTTTAGAACAACGTGTCCTTAGAAAAGAGCTTTCTTAGTGAAATGGAACATTGTGGAACCGGGGAGTGTGACTGGGAACGATCTACCTCTCACTGCCGTGAGCCACGGCCGCCCACGGGACCAGCGTTGGGCCTCTCACTCAGAGAAAGACAATGTTGGAGCCAAATGGTCAGGAAGCAAGAATGAAAAGTGGGAACCTTTTGTTTCGCATTTGGGTGCTGGCCAGGTGAGGGCCAGATCAGGCTCCTGGATGTGTGCAAGTGAACCCTGATTTCAGTCTATGAGGTGTCTCTTTTAATATAGATTCAAGGGAAATGTCAAAAAACACCCTGTCATCCAGTACAACTCACGGTCTAATGACATGAGGGTGAGGTTTATTTTACTTTTAATTTTTTTTGTTCAAGTGTTTGGATTGGGATTGTCAATGTAATTGCATTTACTAAAACCCTTTGACAATCATATTGCCTCACAAATAGATTTTTTTTTTTCTTTCGAGGTCATACCAAGACCATAACTTTGACCTTTTCATAAGAATCTGGTGTCTTCCAGCTACTGGTGAATTCATTGTCCCATGGTACAATTTTAAAAGGTACCTGCAGCGTGGACTCTTTGTCTCGGGTGTTTTGTGTGGATGTTCGCCGAATTTTTCCTTCTAACCGACAATCACAAGTCTCTAGTTTCTTTCAGCTTCCTTTAAATCTGTAAGCAAATAACAATAAATTTGGGCAGGAACGTATACATATTTTTACAGTCCCCCTCCTATTTCTTTCCTCTAGATTTCTTGAAGAATTTAACAAAGATGTCATCATGCCACTGGTCACAAGGGCGATTTAGAGGGGGTTCAGGGAGGACACTACCCTTTAGTGTCCAAATTCCAGTCGCAGAGAGGAAGAATGTAACGCAGTGTTTTAAGAGAAATCAAAGCAGGTGCGAAGAAGTCCACAATGAACCAAAGATTTAATTTTAAATAAAGATGGAATCAGGTCTTGCCTACTGGCTTTCAGAAGAATGAACTGGTCACCAGACTTTCTGCTATGTTCAGAAAGGTTTGGGGAAATGCCTTGTAGGTAATCTATTAGGCAATGCTTATTATTTTAAGGGCTAAGGTCATAGGCACAGGAGTGGGTTCTTGTGTCCAGTCCCCTCTCTGGGAGTGACTGAGTCAGAAGTTGGACCATTCATCTCTAAACTCAGTTCCCAGTCCCGAACAAACACTTTTTGTTTCTGTAAACCTCACAGGGGGAGCTAGGGAGTAACTCATGGCTCAAAGGCCTTCCTTACAAAAGGACTTTTAAAAAAAAAATTACAAATTATTCTGGATTTGGGTAGTGACTTTTAAGTGGGATCAGCGGCCTTGGCAGGTGCTAAGGTCATTGTCAAGGATTTGGGATCCTTTAGTAAGCAGACCACAGTCAGGGAGTTCAGAGCATTGTTCCAGTGCAACCACTTAGACTGGGTAGAAATGGACAAACATTGACCATAATCACCCAGGCTTGCCCATTGCCATGCCTGCACATGTGCGTGCTTGTATGTGAGTGTATGTGAGATGTGCCCAAGGTCCCGCTCACTGTGAACATACAAGATGCCATTGAGCTGCACTGGCCCCCTCCTTATTTGTGAATGTAATATGTACGTTTCTATATCCTTGAAATTTTGAGGAATAATTCAGTTGAGGAGAAAGTGTTGGATCTGTGGTGTGGTGACTTCTTTTCCCAGGGACCCAGACCACCAGGGGGTGGGAGGGACAGGGATGGAACAACCTCACTAGGACCCCCTTCCCCTACTCACAGACAATCTTGTTCAAAGTGTGCACAAATCTTTTCATTTCCCCAAAGTGAACGGACTTGAATTTCCCACCTTCTAAAATACAATCTTCACAGCCTAAATGAACCTCTCCAACTGTGTGGTTAGAACCATTGCAGAGAGAAATTTTGAATTTTTAAAACGTCCCAGGAAGAGGAATTCTTTTTTGAAGCCTCCTCCCTTTCCAAAGAAAACCCAATTATTTTCCTGATTTGCCAGAGTTACATGTTGCCATGTGGGCAAGCCAATAGATGCCAGGCAATCCCCATGTCCTTAAACACACACACACACACACACACACACACACACACACACACACGACAAGAACGAGGGAGGTGGAAAAAACCCGGCTGAGGCAGACGAGTTAGCAGTCCGTCCCTAAAGCTTCTGAGCGACAGGAGATACTTTTAGGACTAGGACAGAAATCAGGAATGACCTGGAGATTAGCCTTTGGCAATGTGAAGTTTAAGCAGATTTACCTGGTCCCGAACCCCCTTCGCCCTTCCAAACGCTGTTTATCCCTGGTCGAGTCTAAGTTTTGCTGCATCAATTGGGATCGTTTATTTCCTAAACCCAACAGTGATTTCTACCCCAGCTGAAAAAGCTGCACCGGGGAGCACGCCGTCTCGATATCTTCATTTCCATCTGAAATCAAACATGATCGGTAACTAAGGTTTTCCGAAGCCAGCGTCTGCCCCCCACCTCCGGCCCGGAGAAGACAGTTAATCACAGCCTTGGAAGATGAAAGGCGCGCGAGGCGAGCGGAACTCTCCCAGGCAAAGCTGCACCCCGGGGGGTCATGAAAGCTGGGGGAGGGACCATGATTTCTTGATGCAATAACATATTGAGACACTTTCTGCTTTTCACTCCCTCTGGAGTAAATATAGGGCATCTCACCCATGAAGGGTGATTATAGGTCCTAAGAGGAGGAAGCGACTTATTAAGGTCGTGTTCCCAGGCAAAGGGAAGATAAGAAATCAGTATTGATAGTGAGAAGCAATCCGCAGTTTCCCCTATAAAAATATATTTTCTCTGAAAACTGTTTTGGCAGTTGGGTGATTATCATGATGATTATTAATTTGGGTCTGAAACTGACTGATCTTTGCAGGCGGTTCTGGTGCCTCGAGCTTTCAAAAGACAACTTTTCCCACTGTAATCGCTCCTGGAATATTTTCCGTAGCACCTTCCTCCGTAAAGCAATTAAAGACGTTTTTAAAAATGTGAATTGGTTACCTAGCTCCATTAAAAAAAAAAAATCCCCATTTACTCTTTAGTGTCTTATTTGAAAATATTAAACCTCCAAACGAAACCAAACAACCAAACAAAAAGGCAGAGGAGACCTTTAGAGCCAAACATTTACCAAACGTTTGCAGAAACCGTTTCTCCTTTGATCTATTGTCACGAGCCTTTTGCTGGAATTTGCTCCAAAAGAGACATTTTTATTTGCTTTTGTTTCCCTTTAAATAAGGTTATAGCATTTTTTTTTCTTTTGGTCCCTAAATGAAGACCAGAAGCCCCCACACAAGATGAAGTAAGTCCTTACAATGTTGGGAAAGTGAGTACCTCTTCCTTATAATAAAAGGTGTTTAAAGGGTTCGCTACAGCTTTAAACAGAATTACAATTTACTTCTTTCAAGTGTCCAGGCCATAAATTCTTCTCAATTCCCTCTCTCTCTCCTTGTCGGAATTAATGAGATCAGATCTGATCAGGGCGCTGATGTGTTCAGCGCCAAATCACACAACAGTGCGCGCACCGTAATGGAATTTGCATCTAATGCATACATAAATCAAACATCTTTCTGGACATTTTCATATGCATAATGTCATTTCATCCAGCGCTGTCTGTGCAGAGGGGAGAGATTTTTCTCTCTGAGAGAATGACTTTCTTTAATGCTTTCTTTCTATTTTCGCTGACTGCGGTCCGGGAGAATGCAGTCGGTCGGAGAATCTTTCGGGGCGCGGTTGACAGTTCCTTTTCCAAGAGGGGTCCTTTACATTTATCATGCCTCTTCCTCGGGGGCTTTGTTATGCAAATGTGGCTGAAATTGATAATTCCAAAGTGCTTCATTTCGGCTCCTCGGCGGTTGGAGATGGTAGATAAAAAGAAACTGACAAGACACACTGATTGCCCTCGGTGCTTGTAACTCTCTTGCTAACAAGGGCTGGATATTGTTAAAAATTCCTATTGTTATGAGGGTGGCGCTCCCATTATGCAGGCCTTGCAAATTTCTGATTTGAATATTAACCCTTTAATCACTCAGCCCTTTTGGCCTCTCCCAAAAAAAAAAAAAAAATTCTTTTTTTTTTTTTTTTTCCCAGAAAAGTCAATTGCCATCGCTGGCTTCAGGATGCCAAACATCGAAACTCTTCTTCTAGTATGGTGAACAGCTGGGGTATACTGAACACATTTCATTAATCATTTGTTTCCAGGGTAAACTTTACATTTATTTTTTTCCACAGGCAACGAAAAGGGGTTATCTCTAGCAAACCCTTCCCCGATGCTAAGGAGAGACATTTCGACAGGATCACCATTTGCACAAAAGACTAGAAATTTGTAATTGTGGATAACAATTTGCAAATAGAACTGGGCCTTCTCACCCTTACCTCCTGCTCTGAAAAGGGCAGTATCAATATTGTAACTTGGCCTTGCTAGGGTCTTCCTGTGCAGACCCAAGAAGGCCTCAGGGAGGTGATGTGTGTCTACTGTCACCAGAGGTAAGTTTATTTCACCTGCCTGGCCAGGAAGAGGAGGAAAAAAAAAAAAAATTCCCAGCATCCTCCACCTAGACTAGAACAGAGTAGCAGCAGACTTCTGAATACCATTTCCAGGGGAGAATTGCAAATTGAGGCCGCTCTGGGCATTAGCATAGCAATGAGGCCCTGGCTGTAAACAGCCTTTGCCAGCAAAGGCTGTGAGCCTGGGCCGAGGCCCTCACGGGGCACTGGACATTTAAAGACTGTGACTGTGAGTATTTCTCAAGGCCTGAGCCACCGTGATATCAAGCTCTGAACACACACACACACACACACACACACACACACACACACGTCTCAGAATAGATCAAACTCACCCACAGCTTCCCCAGATGAAACAATAGGGCCAGAACAAGAATTCACCTGTCAGCTAATTCAGATTGGCAAGCCAGAATCTCTCAGCTGCTTCCCCAAGGTGGCGATTGTCCATCAGGTAATCAGACTCGCGGTGAAACCGGAAATCTCATCTCTTTTGGAAATGTTGCTGGTTTGAGAATGGATAGCTGCAGATTAGTAAATTACACTCATTCCTTCCCAATGTAACTGCGAATCTAGAAAAGACAGCTCAAGGCTTAGGTTGAAAAGGACTGGCCAGGGCTCTCTGTCTAGACCCAAGAGGTTGTAATCAAATCCCTCTTTCTGTTCCTAGGTCTGTAAAAGATCCCGCCAAATGATGGCAAACAAGAATGGGCCATACACACCAGGGTGGCCCACACCCCTGGGTGTGTCTGCAGCACTGCCTTCCTCAGGCAGGCCCTGTCAGGGAACCAGGGAGAGAGATGCTTTCAGAGACCACATAGCCATGCACAGAATCCAGGCAGGTGATCTGCGTCTGTGGGGGTCTCAGGAAGCCCCACCTGCATGCTAGCCCAGGTACTCAGCACACGGACAGTCTCTTTCTCAACAGTATTTCTCTACCCATCATTCAAAAACTCAAAGTTATAGTGCTCTGATTGCCAGCATCGGAAAAATAGAAATCCTAAAATAAAAAATAAATAAATAAAAGTGTCGTCTCCTAGAAGTAAAATTTTGATAAGGTGGTAGCATGGGCGATGGCTTTCTGGTACCCTGCCTTTGGGCTCTTGCGTCACTGTGCTGTTTTTGCCTTCTATACAGTGCTTTCTGTCAGGTCTTCATAGGTACTGACTGTCATTAGTTATGGGAGCACAGCCGTGTTCCCGTAATTAAGAGTGAAGTCTGCCTCCCTAAACTTGGTGTGAGCCATTAAATCAGCAGGTTACAGTCAAAATCACAGCCCAAACAAGGCCTATTCATTAATATCTGTACGGTAATCAGCACCAACAGCTGTAACTATAGCTGAACCTGCCAGGTCCAGTCCACTCCCCGGAAGGAGCAAGCAGCTGTAAAAAGCTTACCCTTTTCCTAGGGAAAGGACCTTATCTTCAGTTTCACAAGAAGGTTTTAGGGTGTGAGATCTAAAGATGTGCCCTGTGCATTTAGTGCCTATTTTATTTTCAATTATGCTTTGCGGCAAATCTAAACACCTAACCTTATCTGCAGATTGATAGATATCACCAAACACTTAAAAGTGAGGGTCTTCCTTTCTTTTTCCCTTTGAGTCTATTTGAATTGAGAGGCTCCTTCATCTATTGATGAGACGGTATCCCCTCTTCTCCTTGGTTCGTTTGTATCCATACACTGAGAATGTCCTAGGGCCTCTGGGTGGCTATAGTTGAAAGAAGGGATGTGGGCAGGGCTCTGAACACTTGGGTCCTCATGACCTCGCAGGGCGGGGGAACGAACGGAAGGTGTAAGATGGTCCTAGCTCAATGGTATTTGATTTTCCAGTTGCCTATGTGTTGGGGTTTTGGCAGATCCTGCTGGAGTCTGAAAGACAGCCTGTCATACCCAGAGCCTGCAGCCTGCTGAAGTGCAGAATCGTGGCAGATACGCAAACCGTAGCTGGGTTTGAGTTGTTTTGATTAGAGTTAAACAGAGAGTCCTCCGAGGGCCAATGGATATCTGATAGGTTCCCTTCTTTTCAGGTTCTCCCTTGGCAACCCGAGAGGAAAGGGGCTGGGGACTTGTGAGGAGTCAGATCGTCCAGAATTCTGTGCTACAGGAAAGGATCGGCCAGCCCTTTGGACTCCCCCTCGTTGTGTTTGAAACAGGGCAGTCAGGAATTCAGCCCAGACTGCACAGCCTTAGACACAGTCAGAATTCCCCTCCAGGTGGTCTTCCAAGGCAGCCTGGCATTTCTATCATCATTGGAGACAGGCAGAGAGGCTTTTAAGAGTTGGGAAACATTGCGTGCAGGGAGCCTTCACATTGAGCGGGGACCTTACTGTTCCAAGAAAGAAATAGGAAGATGGGGGGGGAGGGTGGGTGAGGGGAGCGGGAGGTGGGGGGTGGAAGCCGCCGTTGGGCTCAGTCTACTTTCCTTGCACGAGGATTTTGGCCTTGACCACTCATCTGGCCAGCTGTGCCCAGGGTATTTGAGTCACTGAGTCAGGATGCCTTACTTGATAAATGGGTTAAAAACAAAAGAATAGTAAGAAGTTTGGAATTATGCAAATGAATTAATCATGTCAAGACCCTGTTAGGTTGACATCAGTCAGGGGTCTGGTCAGTGAAATCTTCCCTTTCTCCCCACCCCCAACTGCTACATCTCCATGCTGTCCTCTCTTTCCCTCCTCTTTCCCCTCCTCTCCTTCCTCCCTTCTCTTCTCCCTTCCCCTCACCCCCTCCTTCTCCCCTGCCTTCCTCCTGCAATAGGCAGTTTTAGAGACTTTAGGCCCAGTTTGAGTTTGGAGGGAGGGCGAGGTCCAAATCTCCTGATGCTGTCACTGTCTATTCTGGCTAGAGACAGATATTTCTAACACGGCTTCCTGTGGCTGCAAGCTCTCTTGATTTACAGAAATGAGATTTTTGTTTCCTCCCTCACAAATGGAAGGGCAAAACTCTTAATGCCTTGGCAGAGTTCTTGGAAAGAATCCAAATGTATCAAATCAGATTTAAAAAAAAAAAAAAATTAGTGATTTGACCGTAAAAACTTTATTGAAAAAAAAAAATACGAAGCAAAACAAAACACAACAAAGCAAAGGAAAAAAAAAAAAACAAAAAACCACTAGGCTCAATATTGTCTCTAAAGAAAGCAGGTTCTGAACGGCCCTCATTTGGACAAAGTTAATTACTGCACAATGATTGCATTTTAAATTTAGTTTCTAGATGCAATGATTTTTAAAGCTCACAACTAGTGGAAAAAAAATAAGTTCCTCCATGTTTGGCTGGGTAATTGCCTTTGTCAGCAACAGACATCTCGTGTCCTATGGTCTGCTTGCCCTGAGCTGGTGGTATACGGGGCGGGCATGCAGGGATAGAACCATACCTCTACTTAGACCTGTTAAGCATGACATACTAGAAGGCCAGATAACCAGCTGAGGAGCCGTGTCACTGCGATGGGGAGGTCAGCCAAAACAGGCCCAGAGTCCTTTGCTTCTCTTGTGTCTTACTGTTTTATTTTTCCATAAATCTATGTGGGTGTGTCTTGACTTGTGTGTACATGTGTATGAGCGTGGTTGGACATCTGTCATTGGGCACGTGGGGTGGGGGCAACCTTGAATGTTGGTCCTCAGTGCTGCCCCGAGATTCCTGTTCTACTGTCTCCCATCTCACTGTCAGATACAGAACCACAGATGTGCGTTTAGGAGGTTATGGGATTCGAACTCAAGTCTTCACGCTTGAGTTCTAAGCACTTTACTTACTTGAGCCCGTCTCCCCAGCCGGCATAATTTTCTCTCTGAGTAACACTGCACAATGACTGTCCCCTTTGGATCTGACTCAGTTCACGGAAATGTCAACATTTGTTCACCTCTTTTAGAACCTCATACATTTTCATGGTTACGTCTTATTCCCCCTTGTAGACCATGCCTGCTCATCTTCTATGGCCCCTACCGCGGCTGCTATGGATTGTACCGCTGTGAACCTGGATGGAGAAGTATCTACTTCAAATCCGTTTTGACTGGATTTGGGGGACACATGCTCGTTGCACATTTAGCTTTCTGAGGAGCCCAAGGATCTACTTATAAAGGAGAAAATTCAGAGAAAAACGTAACGTCTGGTTTTCTGCAGTTAGCTGGATATGAAGATGAATTTGTCTGGTCTGCCAGCACAGGACCTTCCTGTCCCCAAAATTTACCCTTCAAATCAGAGGGTCCTGCTTGGCCCTCCACAGAACAGCGGCTGTCACAGGGAGCTTACCTCTGAGGCAGCGGTGACAGCCGCATGAAGGGACTCCAGAGAGACTAAAGGACATCCTCAGAAGGCTGGGGACTTCTCTGAGCTTCATTGTCTCTGCAGAACTTGCTAAAAAAAAAAACAAAACAAACAAACAAAAAAGAAAAAAACAAAGAAAAAACAAAATATTAAGTTGGGTGGATGGTGCTGTAGTTTAAAGACGTGGTCTGGGAGGACCACACTGGGAGGATCACACTGGGAAGATCACACTGGGAGGATCATACTGGGAGGATCACAGTGGGGAGGACTACACAGAGGATCACACTGGGGGGAGGATCACACTGGGAGGACTATGCTGGGAGGATCATACTGGGAGAATTACACTGGGAGAATCACACTGCTGCCATGTATTTTGGAACAGGCGAAGATGGCTCCTTGTGAGGTGGGATGAGGTGCAGGGTTTCTAGGTTCCGCCCCTCCTTGCTTCTGTCTGGACTCAAGCTCAAGTGTGGAAAGTATCCTTTAGTTGAACTCCTGAAATCTCCATTCTCAGCCCTGTTGGGCTCTGAGCATACACCTTGAGGTCACACACTCCAACATTCTAGTCCGTTCAAAACTTCTCTGTTGATTAAACTTGGGAAACACCCAGGCCCATGAGTCATGGCTCTTTTGTGTGGCCACACTTCAAAGCCCCATTCTTTTTTTTTTTTTTTTTTTGGTTTTTCGAGACAGAGTTTTTCTGTGTAGCCTGGGCTGTCCTGGAACTCACTCTGTAGACCAGGCTGGCCTCGAACTCAGAAATCGCCTGCCTCTGCCTCCCAAGTGCTAGGATTAAAGTCGTGCGCCACCACCACCCGGCTTAGAAGCCCCCTTCTTAAGGCCGTTTGCCAGATACTGACAGGATACCTTTATCTTCATCTTGTACTGGTTTAAGGCAGGAATTTAGTCGATTTTTTTTTTTTTAATCTTCTGTAATCTCTTGTGAACTCTATCTGTTTTTTTTCTCAATAATTCAAGATTTTGTTTAACTGTCATGGTCATTACTTTTTAGCTATATCAATCAAGGTAAAATTAATTTTTTTAAAAGGCTTATTTTATTTATGTGTATGAATGTTTCGCTTGCATGTATATCTGTGCACCAACTGAGTGTCTGGTGGCCAGAGAGGACAGAAGGAGGCCTCAGATCCCCTGGAAGTGGAGTTACAGACAGTTTTGAGCGGCCATGTGACTGACTGGATTTGAACCCAAGTCCTTTGTAAAAGCAGCCAGTTTTTTTCTTTTTTTCTTTTTTCTTTTTTTTTTTTTTTTAACTCTTCACTCTAAATTGCTATTGGATTATATGTATTGGGCCAAACAAATCCATTCTTTGAAGAAAATAACCTTAGACATAATTAGAGTTGGCAAGATGGCTTATCAAGTGAGGGTGTTGGTCATCAAGTCTTGACACCCTGAATCTAGTCCTAGAGGCCTGTATGGTGGGTGAAGAGGGCTGACTCCTACAGGTTATCCTCAGACTGCCACACACTGCCATGTGTGTCCTGCCCCCACAAAATAAAGAAAACAAACCAAAACCAAAACCAAACCAAACCAAACCAAACCAAAACAAAACCTACACAGCCAACATCACAAATCAAGTGATCTGAAGTCAGAAATTACCTGGAAAAGTCATTCCACCCAAGAGCTGATGGCTCATTGGGGCTTTTGAGATTAAATGCCCCTGTTAAAGGTGAATTCCTTTTCTTTGAGGTGGCTGTCTTTATTATGTAATGAATTCAAAGGATTCTTATCTGAGTTTGTACCTTATTTCCCTCCTGTCCCTTAAGTAATTTTTTTTTTCAGACTCTTTCCTCGACTTCTGGGGGACTTGACAAGTCAAATCAAATTCCCATTTTTCTTCCATTTTGTCCCATGTTATTTGGGGTACCCCCCACCTCCACTTCCATTCCTTCTCCCATTCCTAGACCCAGACAATCAGGGATAGCTGATGTTTTTTTTTTCTTCTCTGCTTCCCTTCCCAAGGCTTAAACACATAAGCGAATGAGGTTGCTCCAGGATTCATCAAGGAGGAGTAATTCTTACTAAGACGTCAGTGACTGCCACCCCCCCCACCCCCATGAGGTACCAGGTAGCCACAGTGCATACAGCAGCGGTGGCTCCTGGCAATGTAGAAGACACCTTGCCTCAGAAGAATGAAGATGGCTTATTCTGGAGTCAAATATGAGTGACCGTGGCCTGGGACATAGATCTAAGGTACCCATCAAATCCACATTCTACTTTATAGTAGTAGAAGAGAGAAATCACACATCTGAATGCTTCAATACATCGGTGGGACAAATATATCAGGTGAGCCTCACTCTTATCAGGCATCAATGCTGCCTGGTGCGTTCTTAGACTTGGGGTTCGTAGAAGAGAAGGTTTGTGTGTTCATCCCTAAGGGATTTTACCTGACAGTCAAAATAATGTCAGGTCACACACAGAAGTGGGTTATGATTGGATGTTAAAGCCCAAAATTATTTGGCATTGGCAACATTGGATTGGCAACATGCCAACCTCTCCGTGGTTACTGATGTTTTAATGAGTTAAGCAGCAGCCATCTGAGAATGTTTCAGGTAGGAGTGGCTGCGGCCACCCCTGCTTCCCCCCCTTCTTCTTCTCCTCCCCCTACTCCTCCTCTTGTCTCCCTCCTCCTCTTCCTGCTCCTCCTCCTTCTCCTCTGGAAACTTTACACTGACTTACGAGTTACAATGTAGACTTTTTTTCCTTTTTTTTTTTTTTTTTGGGTTTTCGAGACAGGGTTTCTCTGTGTAGCTCGGCTGTCCTGGAACTCACTCTGTAGACCAGGCTGCCTCGAACTCAGAAATCCACCTGTCTCTGCTCCCAAGTGCTGGGATTAAAGGCGTGGGCTACACGCCTGCTACAATGTAGACTTTTATGTTGGCTGGAAGTAGGAGCCATTTGGACATGCCTAAATGTTATGGCTGTGAACGGGCATATGACAGCAGAGCCCATCCATGTGGTCTGTGACTCCTAAATCACAGACATATGTGACTCCATGTTACTCAACCCGTGCATCATGATCCCCTGGGGGTCAAAGGTCCTCCACAGGGGTCACCTAAGCTGATTGGAAAACACATATATTTACCTTATGATTCCTAACACTAGCAAAATTATAGTTATGAAGTAGCAATGAAATAATTTTATGGTGGTGGGGGGGGTCACCACAGCACGAGGAACTGTATTAAAGGGTCACAGCATCAGGAAGGTTGAGAACAACTGACGTAACTGGACAGTCCTCCGTGCAGACTTTACGTCTCAACAGCTTGCATATTTAACACATGTCTCTTTTCCTCACAGGCTAGTCTATGTTGTGGACAAACATCTTCAAAAACTGCCTTTGACAAAATGCAGACTCATTAAAGTTTTCATAAATTCAAATAAATCGGCATTCGAAAGTTCATGTCTGTAATCTTTTTGTGAAAGTATTTGGCCAAGATGACCAATATTCCCTCTTTGAAAATGATTAACTCATTTCAGTCCAGTGTTGACTTGAAAAAGTGACTTCTTGACCATAAAGTTAAATGAGAAAACCCCTTAACCAGCCTGGCTCTTGCATTAAGCAAAGACGCCAAAGGGAAAGACAGAAGGACTAGGATGCGGAGTTCCAGAGAGCCGCACCTCCTTGGAGGACGATAGGAAGGCACACACACAGTGAGTGATAGCACTGGAAATTTATTTAAAATAAATGGTTTTATGTAAGAAAATAACAAAAGCGGCCTATTTATAGAACGGATAAAAGAGCACAGATCTAAATATGGACTACAGCAGCTGCCTCTGTGAAGGACCTTACTATGCCATTTATTTAAATGATTTCCTTAAATTTTTTTTCTTTTAGACAGTGCACTTAATTCCGCAAAGTGGCATTATATATTTGTTTATATTTTAGCTTCATCACTCTCCCAGGGGCTCAGTTGGTATAAGTCCTGGTCTCAACTTATCAATAAAGTATTTAATAACGGCACTTATTTTTCCGCTTGCCTTATGCTATTAACTCTTTGTAATAAATACAAAGACCATCCATTTAAGAGGGATTTATTATTCTGAGGCTAAAAATACTTGGTTAAATTGCATAAACTTAGCAATTATATATTTTTCCTCAGGTGAGGGGAAGAGAGGTGGGGGGAATCTATTGGAAAAGCCAGCCTAAATTGATGTCACCTTTGCTTTTAAAAGCATTAAAATTGGCTCTAATTCCAGCTCATTGCACATTCTCGTACGCTGTGGTAGAACAGTAAGACGCGACGGGACCTCGTTATGAAACTGGCTTTCATCGTCATTAGAAAGAAAAGTCGTACTGTATTGGGACTCTCAGCTGATTGGGAGCAGAGGGAAATGCCTTTTTCATCAATTAAAAGTCAAATCAAGTAAATTTGATGGAATTCAAGGCACTTGTATCTGTAGGGATGGCATTTCTGTTTTATGGGAGTGACTGTTGGCAGCACCCTGTGAGTCTTTGACCCCTAATTGATCTGATTTCACTGATGCAGTATGGTACAGAATTACAGACTGGACCAGGGTTAGTAAATAGTCTTGAGGGAGCTGGGAAAACAAGTTAGTTGGTAAAGAGAGAACCTGAGCTGGAAACGAACATAAAAGCCAAGTATGGTGGTGCAACCTATTACAGCAGTGCTGGGCTGGAGGGTTTTAAGCGGAGTTGGGGGTGGGGGACAGGCAGGTTTCTGAAACCCATGGGCCAGTAGCCTAGCCCAGTTAGTAAGCTTCAGGTTTTATGAGAGACCCTGTCTCAGAAACTGGAAGTGTCAAATGATGAAGCAAAGTCACCATACATTTGACCTCTGACCTCTCACAGGCAGACACACACAGGCCTGCAAAAGCTCATGACAAAACGTGAACCAGTTTTATTATTATTTGGAGTGCCAGTTGAGCAGATGTTGGTTTTGATCACAGATAGGAAGTTTCTTGGTCTGTAAATGGTAAAAAAAGTGAACTTTATATGGTTGAAGACGTGTTTTTGGAATATATATGTTTTTGACTCTTAAGTTGATTTTGATGTATATGTGTATATGTTGAGTTAGTTATGTGAAATATGTAACTCTGCATTGTGAGAGGTGTTGTTTATGCTTTTGCACTCTGTGAGTTGCATTCTGTGTGATAGTGAGTGTGTGTGTGTTAGAGTTAGCATGTGTGAGTGTGTGTCTGTGTGTTCTGATGTGGGTGCAGTTGTAGACCATATTGAGGGCCTGTTTGCTCCTTCTCCCCTGTGAGTCTTGAGGATTGAACTTAGGTCATCAACCTTGGGGCCAGGTTCTCTTACCCACTGAGCCATCTGCAGAGATTCCCTGAAGAGCACAGGGCTTCTCCTCTCAGTGGGTAAGGCATGGGCCATTCTGGTGTCTGCCGTGCTTTGTTCTCCTGGGGTTAAGAGAACTCAGGCCCTTTAAGTAACCAGCCCTTAAACAAAGAAGGCTGTAAGCAGACTAGGAGGACTGCCCTGCAGTGTGGAAGTCTTATGGGCCAGCCAACATAACTTAGCCTTACTCTCCTGCTCAGAAAGAGAGTCTCTGCCACATAGTCTAAGCTCCACTCCCTACTTCTGTCATGTAGACATAGTCACATATTAACTAAGCCCACTTCCTCACAGTGCAAGACATCTCCTTCCCTCTGACACCTTCGATGAGGACTGAGGCTCCTCACTGACAAATCTCTTCCCTGAAGGCTGATTTGATCAGCCCTCCCTCTCCCTTAAACATCTCCTCCTCTTCTCCCTCAAACCTAACACTGGGACCTGAACTCAGGACTCTTCGCAACCTAGGCAAGTGCTCTACCACTGAATAATAATCACAGCCCTCTTTTTAGTTAGTTGTTTTGATTTTGTTTTGAGGCAAGGACTTGCTGAGTTGCCTAGTCTGCCTTTGACCCCACTGTCGCCCAAGCAGGCCTTGAACTTTGCACACTCTCATGTTAATCTCCCTAGAGTCTGAAACTACAGCCTTGTACCACAAGGCCCAACTTCACTATGTTTTCCTGCGCAAAGCTGGAATACCCCTGCCGTCTTAAGAACTTTCAGCTCTCTTGGGAAACCTCACGAATGGTCGTCATGCCCATGCCATACATGTCTCTGGCATCCAACTTGAATGACAATGTGCTATCTTTTAAAAATTAAAACAGCTGGGCAGTGGTGGCGCACGCCTTTAATCCCAGCACTTGGGAGGCAGAGGCACATGGATTTCTGAGTTCGAGGCTAGACTGGTCTACAGAGTGAATTCCAGGACAGCCAGGGCTATACAGAGAAACCCTGTCTCAAAAAACAAAACAAAAACAAAAAACAAAACAAAACAAAAAAATTAAAACAAAAAATAATTTAAAAAACAAACAAAAAAATTAAAAAAAAATTTGCCTAAAATTTAACTGTGTTTTTTAGATGCTTTGGTGGTTTGCCATGCCCTGTACAGAAATTAACTCAAATAAAACCATTTCTGCTCACTGGAGACTGCAAATTCAGTCATATTAGAGATAATAATCAGAACTCTCAGTTTAAGCCCAATCTTTTGGAATTTGTAGGAAAATCTTAAAGACCTAAGCTGCATTTCCCAGAATTAAATTTCACAGTAGCTCTTGTACCCAACTTGGGCATCTCGGGTGTGGGATCAGGACGGGCTAGGATGTGTTGATTTTTGTCTAGACTTCTGATCAGAAATACACTCAGCTGAACATTTTGGGGTTAATTATGACAGAAGCTGAGAAAGTCTGCTGTGAGGAAGGTGAGGGGGTTTTCACAACAAAAGCCAGATAAAACCATATTGTCGACACACCTATTTTTGTACATGGGATGATGTTTTGCGGGAAGGAGACAAGCAGGGAGGGGAGGGAAGAGGGAGGAGAGAGAAACAGCACTCCAGACCTGAAGAATAAAATTGTTTTCAAATCTGCGTACCTCGAAGATTCTTTATTGTAAAAAATGTTTCCAGGCTGTGTCTGATGGCAGTGTTTCTTCTGGTTATTATAACCCTTGTCTTCACCTATGATAAGTTAGCTTACCTTGAGATGCTAATGTTTGGTGTAGCCCAGGAAAAAAAAATACTAGGAAAGTACTTATAAAGTAAATAAGCTTTAATTAAATATCATTGTCAAGCATTAATCATTATAAGCTCTGCTCCCTATGGAAATAAGGGTGGAGATTTGATTTGTTTTGATTATGTGTGGATTTTAACGGAAGCCTTGTTTGTGTGTTGCCGTGATCAACCCAGCCCTCGGCTGCAGGAATCTCTCCTCGAGGTGCTGAGATAGGAGCCTTCTGCTTCCATCACAGTGAGAATCAGTGGGCTTTAATGTGCAGGAGATTTACCCAGGGCATCTTTGTCAGACAGCCTTAGGGATGCTGTCCTCGTATGACACCGCCTCATGCAGGCCATCTTAATTTTGTTCAAAGTCCCCTGGACTAACATGTTCAAAACAAAGTGCTTGCCACACAGAGGACCGGTAGTGCATGCTTTTGTGTAAACTGTCTCTGAGGCTGCTACTATCCACGTATCTCTGTCTAATTTCTTTCTTGTTCTATGACACAAGAAGCTGGAAATCCCAGAAGGTGCCTACCCAGCTCCAATATCTGTCTAAACCTGGGGACTGGCTCAGGTTCTCATGTCTGGTAAGTGGGGTTCTTAGAACAGAACCCCACCTGTCTTGCCTTGAAGCTAACCTTGTTTCTGTTCATCAGTTGCTTTCCTTTGCAAAGAATTCTCATTTTTAAAACAGTCTCTGTTGGGGCTGGAAAGATGACTTAGCAGCGGTTAAAAGCATTAGCTGCTCTTAGAGGATCAGGGTTCAATTCTCAGCGCCCTCATGGCCCTTCACTACCACTCCAGTGACAGGACATCCAGTGTCCTCTTCTGGCCTTCATGGAGTCCTGAAAGCACTATGGTGCATGTGGGTATGCATGCATGTGTGAGTGAGTGCTCACACACACATCCATACACACACACACACCAAACACACCACACACACACCATAACACATTACACACAACATACAACATACCACCACACACCACTACCACACACCATACACACATTACACACATATCATACAACCATAACACCACACACGCACAACACACACACCAACACACCACACACACACCATACACACATTACACACATATCATACAACCATACACACCACACACACACACACAAACACCAAACACACACACACACCACACACACACCCATACACACATTACACACTTATACAACCATACACACCACAACACACACACATACACATACCACATACACACACACACCATACACACATTACACACATATCATACAACCATATACACCACAACACACACACATACACATACCACACGCCACACACATACCATACACACATTACACACATATACAACCATACACACCACAACACACACACATACACATACCACATACAACACACACACCATACACACATTACACACATATCATACAACCATACACACCACACACACACATAAACACACACTGTCCACACCACATACCACATACACACCATACATACCACACACACACACTACTACTCACACTACACATGTATGTACACCAAATACATCACACACACATACACACCATACACACTCCACACACCACACACACATATACCACACACACACCATATATCACACACACACACACACACACACACACACACCATACACACTCCACACACCACACACACACATACCACACACACACCAAAATCACACACACACACACACACACACACACACACCACATACACTGGACACACCCCATATACCACACATCAAACACACCATACATATATATCATCTACACACCATACATCTCTCTCTCTCACACACACACACACACACATACCACACACTACATACTATATACATGACCCCCCCACACACACAGAGAGACTTACATAAATATTTAAAACAATTTATGCTACTTCAGCACTTAGCAGAGGGAAGGAAATCATTAGAACCACCAATGTGTATGAGACGTAGCAGCAACTCTCCAGCCTGCCCTGGGGGTGCTCCCCAGATGGCTCTCCATCCTCCATCCTGGGAATATGCAGCAATACATGAGTCAGGATGGCTCCTGATGGTGATGAGTCTTGCACTGGGTTCTGAAAAGTGGTGGAGGCCAAGACGCAGAGATAAGCAGGGACATCTTTAAGGTGTCTACAGTGTGTCACATGCATCCTCAGATGTCTTAGGCAGTTAAAAGCACTGAATGCTTTCCCTGAGGACTCAAGTTTGAATCTAGGCACCCACATGAAGATTCACAACCATCTCTATGTCCAGTTCCAGGAAATCTGATGCTCTCTTTTGGTTTCTGTATGCACCAGACATGCACGTGGTACATAGACATATATGTAAGCGAAACACTAGCAAATACATCCCAAATACATACTAAATTATACAGGCTCAGGAATTATGGTAGCAAATTGGAAATGTCTTCATTTTCTGTAATTAAAACATTATCTTTCTAGAAGAGCATAAAACTTTGTAGGGGGATTAGAACACTGCAGTCGATAGCACACAGCAGTTGGGAGTGGAAGCAAGGTGTTTCATGACTTCTGGGGAGCAAGGGCAGAGCCCCAAAGCACAACACAGACAGGCAAGCACCTTGGATTCATCATGTGTTTGATTTTGAGTGAAATTTTCACGGATGTGTGTTCAGAAGCCTCTCACTGTTGCCAGAACCTGCATGATATATTCAGGTTATTACCACCGGAGTCTTGACACATGGTTTGAGGAACTGTGACCTAAGCCACCCAGCTCATGGCACACTGTTATGCTAAAAGAGCAAGTTCAGAAGTGAGCCCAGGTGGCTCTGGGGTCAGTAGGCATCTGCTTCAGACACTGAGTTGAGAAGGGGGGAGCTGTGAATAGTGAACAGCTGTCAGTGCCAAAGGAGACAAGAATGTGGGAAGATGTGTTTACAGGGTCTTACACTGGTCCACATGTAGTGATCTGTAGCCCATGACTATGGGATGGGGACTCGTTTCTGGTTTGTACAAAGCTGCCTTTTTTAATGTACCCACCTGGCCATCTTCTATATGGGAATGAAAAGAAACAGATGTGCCTTCTCATCTCTTTCTGTAGGGGCACCAGTCAGCCTCATGGAATTTGGGTCCTGTGGTGGTTTGTATATGCTTGGCCCAGGGAGTGGCACTACTTGGAGGTGTGGCCTTGTTGGAGTAGGTGTGTCACTGTGGACATGGGCTTTAAGACTCTCATCCTAGCTGCCTGGAAGCCAGTCTTCTGCTAGCAGCCTTCAGATGAAGATGGAGAACTCTCAGCTCCTCCTGCACCATGCCTGCCTGGATGCTGCCATGCTCCTGCCTTGATGATAATGGATTGAACCTCTGAACCTGTAAGCCAGCCCCAATTCAATGCTGTCCTTATAAGAGTTGCCTTGGTCATGGTGTCTGTTCACATTAGTAAAACCCTAAGACATGTCCCACCTCTACGACCCTCCTTGCCCTTAGAATGTCTTTATCATGGTGTCTACATCCACAAGCAGATCAGAGTTAGAGCTGTGACTAAGGAATCTTGGGGGATTGTCTTTGGGTCTCTGTCAGTTAAATAATTAGAAGACAAGAATTTTATCATGGCAAAGTGAATGCTTATTAGCCAAGTGGAGACCTGCCTTTTAAAAATATTTTCTGTTGTTCATTCTGTCCCCAGTCTCGTGGCCTCTTAAGTAAGCCCCATGGCTGCCTTCTTCACTGACTGTGATGCAGGCCCCAGAGTTTTCAGAAGTTGGATCTGAGCTTGCAGTCTGGGTCTGAGTAACTGTGAGACTCATCTCCCCTTCTCCCCACTGAGTGCTTCAGGGCCCTAGTCAATGGGCCATGGCCGAAAGTTTGTAACATCTTTTTTTCCTATTACTATGTATTTTGTTTAATCAAATGTAATGAGCTTTGTGGAGGCAGTAAACTGAAGTTATTTTCAAGTTGGAACTGTATTTAGCACCGTTAATTGATTCAGTCTAGTTAGTTGAATAGAGCAGCCGCTGTTTCCCCAGTACAGGGAAATTGAGCTTCTCATAAAACAGTGGACCAGTGCCCTAACACAGTGTAGCACACACACAGGCAGTCCTCTCCCGGTGTCGACTCTGCCTTGCTGCAATGTGACTTCAGGCAGCTCAGGTAATCCTTGCTGTCTTCAGGCCTGGCTGTCATGAGGAGACAGCAAGGGAACTCTGACTGTGGAGTGGGCTGGAGAAACCCCACACCCCATGTCTTGCTAGCTGGGGGCTGGCTGGTGTCTTTGCAACCCAAATGGGAATCCAAGGCTTAGGTAGATGTAACAACAAATGGCCAAGTCCATGCTGAGACCATTTCTACCCACAGCCCAGGAATCTTTAGAGACCGGTGATAGAATAAAAGTGGCTATGAATATTCATCAGCTCCTTCTAAGGGACATAGAGCCAAACTCCTCTACCCCTGACCTTTGTTGGGGAGGGTGGGAGGGCTTAGTTACTGGGGTAATCTTTTACAATGAGGTGGAAATGATAACTTAAGATTTGAGAGACCAGATTGTCTGTTGGAGATTTTGCTGCTCTGTCCTGGCCTTATGGGACCCACTGTAGCCTCTGGAAAGAGAGATGTTCTGGCCTCATGAGGCAGAGGTAGAAGGACCCAAAGGGTCGTTGAGCCCTTTTACAGGCAGACTTGGTTCCATCCTTGCAAAACCCTTCCTCATGTTCCTCTTTCTCATGTACTGCAGCCCTGGGCACTAGTCGTGACATGAACTGTGGAGGGGATTCTGCTACACAGAGCACAGTGATGAAGTTAGAGACTTCGATGACCTTCTGGAACCTTAGGTTCATGCAAGCTTCCAAGGTCGTTTTGGGGAAGAAATGCTGAATGGTGAATCCTGAGGAGCAGTCTCCTGCCTCACACAAAGTATGGACAAAGATGGATCCACTGCTCTACCCACTTCCTTCCAACATGCCTCCTTGCAAAAATTTTTGGATATCTGAGGGGTCTATGCATAACATTTGTTATTAGAATACTTGTCTCCGGAGAGTTGGTCCTTATGTCCCCTATTTCTTTGGTGTGCTCCCTAATACCAGGAATGTGCCCCTTTCCTAGTAGCCACACCTTGAATTCTGTATGATTTATGATTTATGTGCAGTGGTGGCTCATACCCTGCCCCACTCCTATCCCTGGCTCCACTGGCTTCTTAATAATGGGCTTACACAGCTGGATTCTGGGCTAGGACAGAAGGCTCCTGACACCTAACACCTGGTAGGCCCTGTACACATAGTAGGTGCATAATGACTGTAGGCCGAGTGGGAGACTGATAAAGTGGCTATAGATTTCCTTGTTTCCTCAGATGGCCAGTAAGTCTAAAGTTCTGCTTCACAGCCCATGGTATTTGTAATGAGGATATACAGAATACTGTAATTTGTGGACTGAAGGGCAGTATGATGACTGGGGCAAGATCCATGGTGCTGGAGTCCTGTGGTCAAGTGCTGGCTTCTCTCTTGGATTGGGATGATACAATCACACACATAAGATGCAAGATTCTAGGGTCCCCCATAGGGGGAGAGTATATTATAGCAGTGTCTATTAGAGGATGTGTGAGGATCAAGAGAACTCCCCATGCAGAGACAGAGCCACTGGCCCTATGGGAACCTGGTGGAAACATTTCGCCCCATGTTGATACTGCAGAGTGAAATAGACAATGGCTATCACCCAGTGTCTTCCCTGAGTAAAAACTCCTCTCACCTTACCTTTGATAAGTTCAAATCAACTTCTCTAAAGTTTCCTCAAAGTCTGGCTATAGATAATACACTGGTAAATGTTCCCTGAGTCCAATCACCGCCCCTAAATTGAGCTATGGAGGCCAGCAGGAGGAGGCCAGAGGAGCCGGGTCCTGTTGATGTCCTAGGGCATTTATCCATTACAGACCACAGCCCTTATCATGTCACATTGAGCAAGCAGCCTGCTTGTCTCCAGAGCTCTATTGGGGGAGGGTGTGTACTGTCACTCATGGAAGCCTGTGAATCCTAATGTCTGGGCAGGAACCAGAGGTAGAGCCCAGCCTTCTGGCAATTCGTTGGTATTTAGAAACACTTCCTTGTTCTTTGCGTTATGAAGTCTAACATTTAAAGATTCCGAAATCACAACTTATTAATTCAGGGGACTTGGGAAACTTGGAAGCCCTGGTGCCACAAAGAGAAGGCCACCTTCAGGAATAAGAATCTGAGGAGAGGTTTGCTGTGAAGCAGACATTCTTCAGGCCACCCTGAGCCTCCAGGACTTGTCTGTCTGCAGAGCCACTGCCGGTGACTTGACAGAGTGCATCCCCGCCCTGTATCATCTGAACAGTTCAAGACATGTGATCCTGGATCATGGGAACATTTAGCTGTGTAATAGTCTGAATCTTTCCTTTGTTGATTGACTTGGTCAGCAGATTGGGTGACTTTCTTTAGAATCAATGTTTCTTCTTCTCCTTCTCCTTCTTCTTCTTCTCCACCTCCTCCTCTTCCTCCTCCTCCTCTCCTCCTCCTCCTCTTCTTCTTCTCCACCTCCTCCTCTTCCTCCTCCTTCTCTCCTCCTCCTCCTCCTCTTCTTCTTCTTCTTCTCCTCCTCCTCTTTCTCCTCCTCCTCTTCTTCCTTTCTCTTCCTCTTCTTCCTCTTTCCTCCTCCTCTTCCTCCTCCTCTTCTTCCTCTTCCTCCTCCTTCCCCCTCCTCCTCTTCTCTTTAAAACTTATTTTAAAGTGTGTGTGTGTGTGTGTGGTGTATGCAAATACAGATGTTCATGGAATCAGAGGCATCAGATTTTCCTAGAGCTCCAGTGTTGGCTGTTGTGAGCCACTTCACTTAGATGCTGGTAACTGCACTCTAGTCCTCTGTGGGAGCCATGCATGTTCTTAACCATCGAGCCATTTCTTCAGTTCCATGTCTTAACTTCTTATTAAAATATAAATGAAACTGGGTACCTGGGTATTCCATGAAGCAAGAGAGAGAATGAAATCTTAGAATAAATTTAAAATTTCTCACAGTAGTGTGACATTATCAAACATTTTATAAAATAAGGAGAAAGAAGAAAAAGGACACCCAAAATACCAGGCAGTGGGAGACTGGGGCATGCTGCCTGGATCTACTGCCTTTGTGCTCTCTGTTGAAGGAGTACAGCCCAGTTCCACGTGTCTCTTGGCCCTTTTGTTTTTGTCTTTAAATTAATTTGTTCATTTACTTTACATCCCAATATCAGCCCCCCTCCTCCCAGTAATCCCTCACTCAAATCTTCCTCTCAATCCCCCTTCCCCTTCCTCTCTGAGAAGAGGGAGCTCCTCTCCTCCCATCACTCTTCCCTCCCCGCTCATTAAGTCAGTGCTGGACTAGTTGAATCCTCTCCCACTGAGACCAGATTAAGCAGCCTAGTTAGGGGAACTGGATCTACAGGTGGGTAACAGATTCAAGGACAGTCCCTGTTCCAGTTGTCTGGGGACTGCACGAAGACCAAGCTACATTTCTGTTACATATATGTGAGGTACCTAGGTCCAGTCTATGCTTGCTCTTTAGTTAGTGGTTCAGTCTCTGGGACCCCTAAGAGTCCAGGGTGGTTGGCTTTGTTAGTCTTCCTGTGACGCCTGTCTTCTTCAGGTCCCTCAACTCTTCTCCCAACTTTTCTGCAAGACTCCCCAAGCTCCATCTAATATGTGGATGTGAGTTTCTGCATCTGTTTCCATTGGCTGACTGGTGGAGTCTCTCAGAGGACAAGTATGCTAGGCTCCTGTCTGCAAGCATAACAATGTATCATTAATGGCGTCAGGGATTGGCTCTTGCCCATGGGATGGGTCTCAATCGGGGCAGTCATTAGTTGGCCATTTCCTCCTCCATCTCTGCTCTGTCTTTGTCCTGGATATCTTGCAGATAGGACACATCTTGGGTCAAATGTTTTGTGGTGGTTGCCAAATGTTCACTGGGAGTCCTGGTTACAGGAAGTGGCCACTTCAGGATCCCTATCCCCCGCTGCTAGGAGTCTCAGGTAGAGTTGCCTACACAGACACCATGGAGCTTACCCCCCAACCCCCATTCCAGATCACTGGTGCATTCTATAGATGCTCCCCTCCCCTACAAATTTCTCTTCTCTCTCCCCTACTCTCTTCACACTTAATCCCCTGCCACCCTGCTCCTCTCCCCCTTCCTTCTCCCTTCCTCCATGGATACATAAGTGACTCCAAAAATTCTACCATAGAACTCCTACAGCCGATAAACACCTTTAGCAAAGTGGCTGGATACAAAATTAACTCAAATAAATCATCCTGGGGACTGGAGAGATGGTTCAGATGGTGAGAGCATTGACTGCTCTTCTAGAGGTCCTGAGTTCAATTCCAAGCAACCACATGGTGGCTCACAACCATCTATAATGGAATCTGATGCCCTCTTCTGGTATGTCTGAAGACAGAGACAAGGTATTCATATAAAATAAATAAATGAATCTTTAAAAAAAAATCATCCTTGCTTTATACAAATGATAAAAAGGCTGAGAAAAAGTTAAGGAGACAACACCCTTCACAACAGACACAAATAATATAAAATATCTCCATGTAACTCTAACCAAGCTAGTGAAAGATCTGTATGACAAGAACTTCAAGTACCTGCAAAAAGAAATTAACCTGTCTTAGTCAGGGTTTCTATTCCTGCACAAAGCATCATGACCAAGAAACAAGTTGGGGAGGAAAGGGTTTATTCAGCTTACACTTCCACACTGCTGTTCATGTGGACACCAAAGGGAGTCAGGACTGGAACTCACAAAGAGCAGGAACCTGGAGGCAGGAGCTGATGCAGAGGCCATGGAGGGATGTTACTTACTGACTTGCTTCCCCTGGCTTGCTCAGATTGCTTTCTTATAGAACCCAAGACTACCAGCCCAGGGATGGCACCACCCACAATGGGCCCTTTCTCCCTTGATCAATAATTGAGAAAATATCTTACAACTGGATCTCATGGAGGCATTTCCTCAAGGGAGATTCCTATCCCCCAGTGATAACTCCAGCTTGTGTTAGGTTGACACACAAAACCAGCCAGTACAATATCAGAAGATGGTAAGAGCTCCCATGCTCATGGATTGGTAGGATTAACAGTGTAAATGGCCATTTTACCTAAAGCAATCTATAGATTCAGTGAAATTCCAACACAATTCTTTGCACCTTGAAAGAACAATTCTCAATTTCATGTGGAATAACAAAAAACCCAGGAATATTGTTCAGTGTTCCTGAACAATAAAAGAACTTATGGTGGTATCACCATCCCTAACTTCAAGCGGTACTATAGAGCAATAGTGATAAAATCTGCATGGTATTGGTATAGAAACAGACAGGTTGATGAATGGAATCAAATTGAAGACCCTGAAATAAATCCACACATCTATGGACACTTGATTTTTGACACAGAAGCCAAAAACCTACAATGGAAAAGAGAGCAGACCTTGAGCTTCTAGACGACGCACTGTGGTTTGACTGTTAATGTACGCCTTTGACCTAGTTGTGATATGACAGAAGTATGTGTATATTTGGGGGGTGGCCATCTGAGAGTCCACTGTGGTGTGACACCATGTGACTCAGAGCAAGAGATTTTCTCTTTGAGCTTCAGTAACCTGGAAAAGGAAGGCAGTGGCCTGCACTGCTTCCTGGTGGTGCTGCACTACAAAGCTGAGGAGAAAGGCACACAGGCAGGTGGAGACACGCTCTGGAAAAGCTCTTCTGAGAGGAGGAACCCCCTGCCCTCCTCAGAAAGGGTAAAGGGTGTGTGTGTGTTTGTGTGTGTGTGTGACTATGAAAATTTCTTATGAAACTAATTTGTTTCCATAATTAATATATGTTAAACAGAAAGCATTTTAAAAGATCTTTATAGAAAAGACGAGTGAGAGGTTTGGTGGTGCATGACCATAATCCCAGTAGCTTGGAGATGGAGGCAGGATGATCAGGCGTTCAAGAGAGCATTCTCTTCAGCTTCACAGCCAGAATGAGTTCCTGGACCAGGCTGGGATGAAGGAGGCTCTGTCTAGATAAAAACAAAAGGAAGAGAATGAAAAGTGGGGTAAAAAAACAAAACTGAGGAAGTGTAACATCAGCCCACACTTCCACAGAGAGAAGTAAGCATCCAAGGGTAGACCCGGCAGCGAACAAGGACCTCAGGTCATTGATGCTCTGTCTGCTTCCTCCACTTGTCACTCCTTCAGACTGTAAGGTACCCCGCCCACCCCCACACCATTCTAATTTGAGAAGAGCTGCAGCAGTGACCAGCTTGGCCAGAAGAAAGACACGCAAGGCTTTTATTTTCAAAGCTGTGTTCCTTGGCTTTGGAAACTGTTCTTTTGAGCATCGTTTATTCAGATCAGCTGCTGGCTTTAATTGGATTGCTTTTGTGTGTGTGTGTGTGTTTCTTTCTGTATTCTGGACATTAACCGTCTGTCAGATGAATAGCTTGTGCCTCCTCTCCATGCTGTACTTGGTTCCTGTGCTGCGTGCAAGCCTTTTACCTTTATCTAAATGCATTTGGTCTGCTCTTGTTTCTACTTGTGCTTTTGGGGTCATGGCTAAAGACTTATTGCCTATACCAAGGTCTCTCTCTAATAGTGTCATCGTTTGAGGTGCTACCTCCAGGGCTTGTGGAGTTGATTTTTATGCAGTGTGAGATGGTGTCACGCTCTAACTCCTGTATACAAACACTTGTAGGCTGTAGGTGTGCAGAAGTGTCACAGTAAATGGCACCAGTATGTACTACCAACACATAGTACTCATCGAATTTCAATAAAAGTCTGACAATTAGATGAAAGCTCTCTCCATCACTCAGCCACAGGAGGATTGTTGGTGCCTCCACAGATGAGGACATAGAGAGCATTTTCAGCTGAGAAGATACGACTGATCAGTAGGCACCGTCGTCAGAGCTCCATGAGAGTCGTCAGTTGCATAATGGTGGATCGGCAGAGAACATTCTGTAAGTGGATTTCAAAGGCAAAGGCCAATTCTGAGTTTACATATTCTTCTCATTAAATTCTGTCATCTGTCCTTCTATCATTTATCAATCTATTCTGTCTGTCTATCTATGAGCCCATTCATTTGTCTATACATTTTCATCCATCTGTCAGTCATCTATCATCTATCTATCTATCTATCTATCTATCTATCTATCTATCTATCTATCTATCATTAATCAATCAACCAATCAATCTATCTGTCTATCATCTCTATCTATTCATTCATCCATCTAACTGCTTATCTATCTATCTATCTATCTATCTATCTATCTATCTATCTATTATCTCTATCAATCATCTATCATCTACCAATCTATCAATTCTATCTATCTATCTATCTATCTATCTATCTATCTATCTATCTATCTATCTATCTATCTTATCTATCTATTATCTCTATCTATCAATCATCTATCATCTACCAATCTATCAATTATCTCTATCTATCATCTATCTTCTATCATCTATCTATTATCTATCAATCATCTATCTATTATCTATCAATCATCTATTATCTATCTATCTATCTATCTATCTATCTATCTATCTATCTATCTATCTATCTATCTATCTATCTATCTTATCATCTGTCCGTCCACCCCACCAGTCTGCCTATTCACAATTATGCAATCCAACCCTCTGTCCATTGAAACTGTACGGAAAAGTACTGACAGAGCCCAGACTAAGTCTCAAAACAAAGCCATAAGCTGTGAAGCCACAGCAATCTCGGAGCTGCCACTCGACTGTCAGCCTTGAGCTCTCGGTGCACTCCCTCACTGCATCTTCACAAAGGTCCTGTCAGATCTCTTTAGGCACAGCAAGTTTAGGGATTTTGCCAAGATGGCCCAGCGAGCAGGTGGTGGAGCTGAGTTTTGAAGCCTAGCTGTGTTTTCCAGTGTCCATACTAGTGACTGGCCCCCTTCAAGGAATTAGCTTCTTAATTAATGGTACGCTCCCATTTTTTACACAGAGACCGGCTCGTCCCGAAGGTCTTTGAGATTCCCACCAAGATCACACAGCAAATGAGGACCATCCTAGCTCTCCTTGACCCAGCTTCCTGCCTTGCTTGGGCTGAAAATCCCTTAGGAACATCCTCCCTCAGTGAAGATGGTACTGTCTGCTGAATCTAGCTCTCTGGATGGAAAACTGCCCAGTATTGGGGGGTTAATTCTCCTAGTCTTCATATTTGGGGGCATCATCTCTTCTCAGAACAGGTTTGATACTAATGGCTTGTCTTCTGGGTTAGCCTCACCCTCAGGACTGAGAGAGTCAGAGAAACAGAAAGCCTCCTTGCAGCATGGTGTCTCCAGAGAACTCACACCAGCTTCCAGATGTGGTTGCTTCCCCATGTTTACTCTGGAGTCAGGAGCTAAGGGTCACTCTATTTTCTACCATGTTAGCCCCTCCCCCAGGCTCCCCAGGCTTGTGCATCAGACACGTCAGCATGACGGGCAGGTTCTTGGTACAGCCAAGGGCAGCAACAAGGCTTCGGGCACTGATACACAGCTGTTTCTGATTGTGGCTGACAGGGGCCTACTCGTTGGTTAACCTTGATTAAGCGTCTCTGTCTAGACATGCCATGATGTGATATCTCTTTCTTGAGAACTGGGATGACAGGACCTGAATCCATGCTGATTTGAACCAGTGGTTTGAGAACTGATATATGTGGGATCTGCCCCTTTATAGGACCATGGCACAGCTACTGCAGGGGGATTGTTGCTTGAGTTGTTTGGTCCTTAAATATGTGTGACCAGACATCCCTTAAAACCGTGATTATTTGGGTCCGTTCCTCTCCCCCCCACACACACAGTACCTGGCTCAGAACCAGCGTTCATTCACGGCTAGGCATTACTGTTATTGCTGACGTTGTTGTTGTTGTCGTTGTGCTGTGAATTCAGAGAGTATTTCAAGTCTGCCGTAGAGCAAAGGAGCCAAACGGCAGTGCCAGAGGCAGCTACGGGATCCTCTCTCTTGACGAAGTGTCATTAAGAGATGCCATTGATGGTATTGGCAGCGTCGTTCTGAAGTCTGTTGGTGGTGGTAATAAGGCTGGCACATTTGGAAAGCAGAATGACACTTCTCAAGACAGTGGCAGAGCTTAGGCTGGTGCCGCAGTGCCAGGATGTGGCTCAGGATCTAGGAAGGGCTGTGTGCCTGAGAAAGCAAGGTCTGAAGGGCCAAGTGCCCACCTTTGCCAGGGCCCCCTTAGCATTCCACGCCTCTTAGACTCAGTTTCCTATTTTTACTTGAGAGTCAGCAGAGCAATGTATCAGCCCTCTGGTATCTACATCCTGGAGGGTCGGAATTCCGGTAGGCAGATAAATGGAAGAAGCCGGAAACTGATTGTAATGGAAGGTGTCGGGTTAGAGGTGATAATAGAGATGCTCACGGAGGCTGGGCAGCGCAGAAGGGATGTTGGAAAGGCTTTGCCATACGTTGGTGAAGGATGACAGTCGTGAGCCAAGACAGTAGGTGGGGATGGTGGGGATAGAGATGGGTGTCACCATTGCCTGAAGCATTTAGAACCCATCTGCATTGACGATCCAAACATCTCCCATGGACTTGAAGGGAGGGGCAATGGGTAACAGAAAGAGCCAGCAAGGACCATTAGAACCTCATGCTTGATGGGATGGGACAATCCAGACCCCAAGGCATCCATCAAATGCATGAACGCTCAGCGCCATCTGTAGGCAGAAACCCGCCTTCTTGCAGCAGAACCTTTTAGTATTCCAAAGTGTCTGTGGCCTTCCTTCCTTCCTTCCTCTCCTCCCTTCCCTCCCTCCCTCCCCTCTCCTCTCTTCTTTCCTCCCATCTCCTCTCTTTGCCTGGTCTCCTTCCTGCTTTTCAAATACCATCAATAGCACAACCTCCCCGTGTTGGACACTGGTTTTGGAGTGGAACCGTCACGGGCGTCTATTGGTTTGCTGTTCCTCAGCTTTCTGAGTGGAAACCACCAGTCGGGATCTGTCTCTGCCAGACTTGTTCCAGACACCGTCTGAAAATTTGAAATAGACAAAGGTCTAACTGTCCAGCAAACATGATTCCAGGATGACAACATTTGATTTTTAAATGGGAACCAATTTCTAATAGTGGTGTTTAAGCCTGATCCCCGTTCATCCCCCTGCCACCAAGATGCCTGTCACTCAGCTCGCTCCGGTTTCTGAGTCTTTTATCTGATTCAAGTGTGTCTGTGCCTAGGGAGTAGGCTTGCACTAAAAATGTAAATAGGTAGGTTACTCTCCCTCTTAAAGCTATTACTGTGTCGATAGATGTCTGGTTACGGTTGAGGGTCTGTCAGCATTTACATTAGCAGCCTTATTTTCCAAGGCTTAAAATGCCATTAAAATCTGTTCAACTTGGTTGTTCAAATGGCCAAATTATCCAAATTTATTTTAGAAGCCTATCTGGTTCCTCGGTCATTGGGAACACACACACACACACACACACATACATGCACACATGTGCACACGCTCATTCACACACAGGCATGTTCACGCACATACACGCACACATACAGCATACACACATGCCCACACATGTACGCACTCACTGTTGCGGTTTCTTGAGGTCAGAACTCTAGGCAATGTCTCCATGCCCACACAGCTAGCTGCTCACCTGGCTCTTAGTGTCACTGGTCAATGTGAGTGTTCACCGTGGAAGACCTGTACAAGGCTGCTACCCTAAGGAAAGAGGGTACGTGAGGCATTGTCATTGCAGTCCGCATTTCTAGCTTTCTGAAGAGAGGTGAAGGGAAGGGAAAAGATAGGAAGAGTGCATGGAATCCAGAGCTGAGGGAGAAAAGGCAGATGAAGGGAGAAAGAAAGACAACGGACAGAGAGGAGAGAAGATGAGAGAGAGAGAGAGAAGAGAGAGGAGACGAGACAGAGGAGAGGAGAGGGAAAGACAGCAGAGAGAAAGAGAAGAGTGAGAGAAAGGAAATGGGCAGAGAGAAGGAAGGGAGAGGAAGAGAAGGAGAGAGGACATGGCGGGGCAGGGTGGGAAGAAGAGGACAGAGTGTAGACGAGATGAAGGAAGAGAGAACAGGAAGGAAATGAAGAAAGGAGGGGAGAAAGAAGGGAGAGGGGAGGAGGAGGAAGAGCAGACGGATACAGAGACATAGAGAGACAGAGAGAGACTCACAGGAAGAGTGGGATAGGGAGAGGGAGAGAGGGAGGGGAGAGGGAAAGGGGAAGGGAGGGGGATGGAGGAGGGGAGGGAGGGGAGGGGGAAGGGAAAGGGCAAGGGGGAGAGGAGGGGGAAGAGGAGGAGGAGGGAGAGGGAAGGGAGGGGAAAAGGGGGAAGGGGAAAGGGGAAAGGGAGAGGAGGGTGCGGGAGACAGAAAGGAGAGGAATAACTTTCTCAGGTCCTTTTGTGTCAGGAGAGATGCCTCACTTCTGGAGTTCTCTGGCTCTGAATCTGTGGATCCAGCTCCTCCTTCACGTGACATGTGACGGGGTACTGCACTGGATTGATTGAGCGAGATGCCTCTTTCCTGTCCTGTTGGCATCCACCACACATGCCTGGCTCTTGGTCCCGTCCTTTTAATCTCCTCTGAACTCTTCATGAGGTCAGACTACGTGTCAATAAAGCAATGTCCCCTTCAGAGCAAGGCAGATAGGAGGGAAGCCATCTTGCAAATCACATCCACTATACGGCAGTACAATTGTGATTTATCTTATCTGATACTGGGGTTATTCAGTTCTCAGTCAGCATTAGACAGAACCGGCGTGGACTCCACACCTTCTATTGAGATCACTATTATGACTTCAAACCTTACCTGACTCCAGGTTATATTCTGGTCACGAGTAAGTAGCTTTGTGTTCTCTTCTATAGAAGCTGACTAGTCATTGATATCATTTAGAAATAAAAAGGTATATCTTCCACATGTATTTGTGGCAACATCTCCCATGTTTCTCCTTACCTCGACTATTCTTTCTCCTCATGCTGTCTTTGTAGCACCTCATGTCTTGTGCTGAGACTCAGAGTCTCCTCCTTCTTAGACAAGTGCTAAGAGGTGTAGTGTCTTCAGTATCTAACAGGATGATAAGAGCTTGTTAAGATGAAGGTGTGACTAGACAGAATAGGCCACTATCTTCTCTGAAGTATGTCACCACAGTCTCTGAGGTCCTTCCCCCCTTTCCTCAACCCTGTATCGTTACCCTGTTTCTGCCCCACACAGATTGGGCTGGGAACAACTCGGTGAATCTGTTTGCTAGGCTACCTCATCCGGTGAGCACTTTCAGGCATGGACTACCCAGCCACCGTGATGAGAAAGAACAGATGTGGTCTCTTCTCTCACGGGAAGACAGACTGTAATTGAATAATCACACATGTGCAGCCGCCCATCCACACAAAGCACTGATGGGAAATTGCAGGGTGTTCTGAGAACATTAGTGTAGAGGGACCCACCCTAGTCTGGGGCTCAAGGGAGACATGAGTGAGTGTGGGGGTGAGGGACAGAGGGGCAGAGGAGGAAAGAACCTTCCGGGCCATGGGGGACAGGGAACGAGGGCTCAGAGGCCCCAAGGATAGCACGGTGTGGCTCACTGGTCAGTCAGCTTTTATTCTTTCGACCTCAGTTTCTGTCCTGTTGACTCTGGGCTTCGCCCAAGTGTCTTGCTTCCCTTGTGGGGTGTAGTAGGCCCAGTGTGAGCAAAGTCTTGGGGTTGCTTGTTCCAAGGTATTTATATGGAGGGCAGATACTGGAACACACTTCAGCACAGCCTTGAGTGGGAGTCTTGGAGCAATACCTGCCACCCCAATACCCCTGAAGGAAGACCACACCTTAGTATGCCCCGCTGGACTCTGACATGAGAGAGGTGGCCTGGGTCACTATAAGAGCGTGGGGAAGTTGGGGTTACATTGGTTACATGACCTCTGCACAGCTGGGAGAGCAGAGGTCATACGGGTGTTGAAGGTCACTGCAGGTTCTTTTAAAAGGTCTTATTTATTCTTTTACAAATATACATACATACATACACACATATACATATATACCATATACATGTGCATATACATATATATGGTTATATATGGTTAAGAGCACTTGCCATTTTTGTGGAGGTCCCAAGCTCAGGTCTCAGTACTCACATGGTGGCTTACCACTGGCCTTAACTCTAGTTCCACGAAATTCAGTGCTGTCTCCTGGCCTCCACCAGACAAGTACATAGGGTACAACGCATACATGCTGGCAAACACTCAACACATAAAAATTAAAAAAAAAAAAATATATATATATATATGTATAAATATGTGTACACATACTCAGATACACAAACTTGCACATGAACACACATACCTTCACTGCACACAAACATACACTTGCACATGTGCATACACTCTCAAACACATACACTCACATACATACACATACACACTCATACACGCACATACACACTCATACATGTATACACACACTGCACACAAAGCACCAACACTTTATTCACACACACATGCACAGACTCATATATATGTACACACATGCTTATAAACCACACAGACACACTCACACATATGTTACACACTTACACATATGCACCAATCATACATGTGTACACATACTCATACACTGCACACAGACACACACATATATTTACACACACACAGCACGATCATCGAAACAGAATCATACATGTGCATAACCATAACCTCATACTCATAAAAACTGCACACAAACACATGCACATATATTAACATATTCACACACATGGACAGATCATACATGTGCATGCACATTGCACACAAACACGCACGTTTACTCACACAAACTCATATATGTGCACATACATGCTCATACATTGCACACATCTACTCACACACTCACACACATACTTGGATTAGTTCTCCCATTATCTTCTCGTATCCCCGTTTCCTCCTATTCCTTCCCAAGAACTTCCCCTTGCAGCTTCTTGCCTTTTAAAATTTGTTTACTGCCTCGGGCATTTAGTTGGGTCACCTGCATGAGCATGTTTGGGGCTTATGACCTAAGCAAGGGCAGACTTCCTTGAGTCTACACCACTGAAGAAAGTGACTTTTCTGCTGTCAGCACCATTAACTACCTATAGCTCCTGGGGAGGGGTGAGGCCTCCTGAGCCCCTCCTTCCTCTGCGGTGGCCGGTGCATGGTCCTGTCTAATGCTACAACCAGGGAAGGCAGCAGCAGCCTTGTGCAGCAGAGGGTGTTCTGCAGAAGGCTTCACTTTCGCTCAAGTCATTAAGCCAAAACCACCCGTGATGGGCAGCATCATCCACTCCAGGCTTTGGTTTTTATTAATAACCCTCAGACTCTGTGATGTCCCATAGCATGGGTGGTGACAGCCATTCCCTTCTTTGGAGATACTTGTCTGTTGTTTAACAAGGTCCTCTCCCCTAGACGGCCTGCAATTCTGTTTTGTAACCCGTGACTCCATTTCTGTGCCAATGGCTCACTGTGGTCCACGGACAGCATCTATCTAGTAAGTGACAAGGGCTTGGCATGTCTTCCTTGAGCAAATGGACAGACGACTCTACACAAGCCTGTCCATTCTCATGCAGCGTGTGCTGACACTCAGCCTCCTCATCTGAAACCAGGGCTGTCCCTGCCTTCCTAGAGTGTTTCGTGGTCCCAAGTTTAGTGTTTGCTGAACGACGCCTGACAGCTAGGAGCCTTTGTAACACCTTAGCTATGGCTTTATAGTGGGCTTTATAATATTTTAACCTCTTGATCATCATCCTGAGTTTGTTTAGACTGGGGGGCTTCTTTTCGTTCCTTTAGAATTTATCAAATGTGTATGTGTATGTGATGTTATACATCCTGGCTGTTTTGAACGAAGGGGGCCTTGGTACTAGAGGGAACGTGTCTGTCCTCAGTGACCTCGATGATCAGGGGATAAATAGCTGCATGCAGGGAGGAGCCTCCCGCTGGCTGCCTTTGACACAGTGAGGCTCCAAATACTGTTTCCCTGATCTGGGTCTCTCAAATGTTCTGCTTACCTGGGACTTTGGGCTTTGGGTAGCCACTTGCTAGAAACTTGTCATAAGTTTCAGTGTCACTGGCTGGCCAACAACCTCGGGGACACTGAGAGTGCCAAGTCCCACCATGGGACCTGGGTATGTCGTCAGTCTGTGTACAAGTTGCTCAACCTACTCATCGTGGTTTTCCTGCCCCCCCTTCTGGTATGACAGCCAAGAATCTTTTAACACTTCACTGGCCTTTATCTTCCCTCCCCTCCCTCCCTCCCTCCTCCTCCTCCCTCTCCTCTCCCTCTCTTTCCCCCTCCCTCTTCTCACTCCCTCCCTTTCTTCCCTCCCTTCTCTCTTTTCCTCCCTCCTCTCCCTTCCTTCTCTGTTCTTCTCTCCCTCCATTCCTTCTTTCCCAACCTCCCCCTTCCCTCCCTCCTTCTCCCCCCTCCCTCCCTCCCTCCCTCCCTCCTCCTCCCTCCCTCCCTCCCTTTCCTTCCTTCCTTCTTCCTTCCTTCCTTCCTTCCTTCCTTCTTCCTTCCTTCCTTCCTTCCTGTCTTCATTCAGACCCTTATTTAAGAGCCTAAGGTAACACAATGCAAGTGTGGACCAGAGGCACAGGCACAGGCTCAGGTAGTCAGCTCAGGCTCAGGTCACTCAGGTCAGGCTCAGCTCAGGCCAGTTAGGTTCACTGTCTGCAGCTGAGTTTCCCAGTGTGTCATTATGTTCTTGGCTGCTGTGACCAAAGGTTTCACAGCTTTCAAAAACAGTGGGGACCAAGTATTCAGACCCTTGATACTGTGGGAAACATTTCCTATGACAGCCACGAGAAGCGCCACTTCAGTGACCTGCCTCTCTCGCCACCACCCCCAATTATTGAGTGGTGTAATGAGGAAGTTTCCTTCGAAGCCCAGTGTGAGAATACCAGGAGAGGACTAGGCCTAGCCTGGCCGGGCGACGGTGGCACAAGAGACATTCATCTTTCTGTCATTCCTTCTTCCTAACCCCCAGGTACCTGAGACTGGGCTCATAAGCTTCTACAAGGTAGAGCACATGGGAAGAGCTCAGGGGTTACCAAGGACATCAGAGAGCATGTGTAAGTGACAGAGTGTGTCTTAGTCAGGGTTTTACTGCTGTCAACAGACACCATGACCAAGGCAAGTCTTGTGAGGACATTGAATTGGGGCTGGCTTACAGGTTCAGAGGTTCAGTCCATTATCATCAAGATGGGAGCATGGCAGCATCCAGGCAGGCATGGTGCAGGAGGAGCTAAGAATTCTATATCTTTATCTGAAGGCTGCTAACAGAATATTGGCTCCCAGGTAGTTAGGATGAGAGTCTTAAAGCCCACACCCACAAGACCACACCTACTCCAACAAGGCCACACCTTCTAGTCATGCCATCGCTGGACTGAGCATATACAAACCATCACAGAGGGCTTGGTGCAGTGTAACAGGGGGGAGAGGTGGGCATGCCAAAGTCATCTGACAAAGAATCTAGGATGTGAGAAGACAGGATATCTGAGGCTGTCAGTAATCCTTGAGAGTACGTGGGCTACAACAAGCAGCCTCTCATCCAGCAGCCTTCAGATCAGATGGACTATGTTAAGGAACAGGCTATCCCCTTCCCTGAGGACTTGGCATCCGTTGGTTGGGTGGTGTGAGAGGCCGTCCTCTTGGGGGATATGGTCCTGAAGCAGCAAAAATAGGAAAACAGGGAGTCCCTGACCTTAACTTGGTCACTCCAAGGAAGTGGAATGGCTTCCTGAATTCCCATAGCAGGGTATCTTGTGACCATTTCACCAGTGATTCAAAAGACTGGAAATAGCTTATTCACACCTACGCATGCCGTTTTCAACTTGAAGTCTAATGTGCCTCCCTGCTCCCAATGACTTGTACAAACTGAATGAACAGGAAAGAGGGATGATGGGATATATTACTAGTGACCGAGGTCAGCCAGCATCACAATTATTTTTATAAGACCCAGTAAGCCATGATGTGACTGTTGCCTGTTTTTACAGTGCACGACGTCCGCCGTTGTTGAAATGCCTCCACAACATCCACAGCATCCACAAAGCATACCCATGCTCCCTGGTCACACAAGCAGTGACCCTGGTGTTCGTCCTGTGTCTGGAGAGTCCCAGGCTTGCCCCATGGCTCGAGTCACAGGATGGGAGAGCCCAGCCTGGTCCTGCCTGTAACGATGAAATTAGAGTAGAAAGTAGGCAGGTAAAGCCAGGTGTGGTGGCACATCTGCAATCCTAGCACTTGGGGGGCTTAAGCCAGATGGTTGCCATGAGTTCAAAGGCTTTTCTGTTCAAATGGTTTCTGTAGGGAGTATTGAGCCAACCCGGGCTACAGTGTGAGACTGCGTTTCAAATCACTGAAGGGAAGAACATAAGAGAGTGTGTCTGTAGAATGTGTAGACAGAGGGTGGATCCATGGGCCAAGATTTTGCATTGCTGGTCTAAGGAACCAAGTTTGGTCCTCAGCACCCACAAGAAAAAGTGAAACGGGACGTAACAAATGATCATTGTTAGCATCAGGAGCAGTTTACAGTTAGCCTCCGAATCCAGCGATGACGTCATCCCTAGGCGACTATGACATCATCCCTAGGCGACCTACATCATTCCCTGGGCATGCCTCACCCGCATCACCTGCAACACAGCGGTGAGCATCATTACCTGGCATCTACCTCACGGCCCAGATAAAAGACAGAGACCCCGACCCCTCGCTCTCTTTCTCTCTCCCCCACTTCAATAAAGAACCTCTTTCGTAGGAATCGTGCTGGCTCGGCGCGATCTGTTCAGGAACAAGCTGTCTTTCAACTAACAGTCATGGCCGCTAGTGAGGTTCCAAGCAAGTGAGAGGCTTGCATCCTTGTCTCTCTGAAGTTGGAACTGAACCTCTTGGCCACTAAGTCATCCTGTCTCATCAAAGGTGGACAGTCTTCAGAGGACACTAAGATGGTCTTGGGAAAGGCCTCCTGGGGTTGGAACATGAGACAATCCCAACAGGGGTGGTCTATCATCAAGCCTGGTGTTGCCAGGTTCCAGAACAAGTGACAGTTCATGTTTGCGTCTCCTACCCAGTTCTCTTGGCCACACAATCTGTGCAGGGCGTGGTTGTGAGTTTCGTGGCTCTGAAGAGTGTGAACGAGAGGTTGTGATCTATAATGCATTAATCGTCTCAGTTTATGCACAGACTTCGTGCTAACGGAAAGCCCACTTTACATTTCCTCCTCCCGAGAATTAATCTTGAATTGTGCTAGTTTTGAATTACTTGAGGCCTTCGGGAATAGGCCTATATCCCTTGCAAGAAAATTAATCACCCTGTAAATGACTTAACCCGCCTCTCAGGGCTTCTCAGCAGAGATTGAAACTGGAATGCAAAGTGTGAGCCTCAGACCGGCCTCCACAACACTTGGCCTCTTTCCTTCGTGCTCCCGTTCCAAGCTACCCACTCCCCCCACTGAGCCAGCCCTGGCTCTCCAGTCATGTCTTCTTCCTGCCTCTGGTTCCAAACTCTCTCTGTCTGAGGTTGTTCGTCCAATGCCAGGTCTGGGGGCTTGCAAAGTTGAATCCACACAACAAACGTCCTTGACTAATTCTAGTTCTGTCTCCTCTCTCTCTCATGTTTGAGGAGACACAGTGTGGACACAGTCCTTTCCAGTCTCAGGGAACCCTGTATGAAAGCCTTCTAGAAGAATCACTTTAAAGATGCTTATACAACTTTTCAGCTGCGTCATCTTTGTCCTGCAGATGCTTGAGGAACCCTGACTGTGTTTCCGGTCTGAGTTTGATCTCTCCCCCTCCCCCAGCCCCCAGAATATAGAATCCATACTTATCTCCATGTCCTGTTGTTTTCCTGTTCAAGGAAACCACTTTGTAGCAGAAAAGGCTAACATGCAGGCTACTGCTGTTGCTGCCGCTGCAGATGATGATGATGATGATGATGATGATGACGATGACGATGATTAATTTATTTATTTAAACAGAAAGACAATGCTGAAAACTGGTAATGGCAGATGGCACCCAGCACTTCATCTTCAGGTGAGGATGCTGAGTGTCAGGGGCAGTCAGGGTCCCTGGGCAAGCAAGGGGTACCATTCAAAGGGGTTAGGTGGGAAGCTTGTCTCTGCTCTTTTGCTCACCCAGGATTATCACACTGCTTGGTGACAACCTGAACCTTTTAGCCCAGGTCCTTGGGGGAATAGACTAGGGAATTTTTTTCTGAACTCTGTATTAGCTGCCTTAATGAACTGAATCCCTCCAGGTGGCTTAAACAGCAGGTTAGCTAATGACCCCGACTTCCTGAGGGGGCATGTCCTTAAACAGAAAAGGAGCTAATTGTACCTAGCCTGCCACAAGGCCCAGCTTAGCCACACAGCAGGTTGGAGAGTACCTTTGAATTTCCCAGCATCACTGGAGAAGACCCAATAGCCCGTCCTACCCCCTCACCCAAATATAAAATTGAAAGTCTAATTTCTACTCAGCTTCTCACTATTCCTTTCATCATAAAAACAACAACAACAAGAAGAAGTCAGTTAAACCCTCCTCAGTACGGGATCTCTGTGTTTCTTCACAGTTCCAGGGCTGGATGTGGCAGGCTAAGGTGTAGGCAGGGTTGGTTTCCTTGAGGTGTCCCTGTTCTGCAGTTTCCCTATCATGATCCTCTGGGATGTCTGTATCTCAAACTTCTCCCATGGAGACACCAAGTCTCCATGTGGGGAGGGCCCACCCCAGTGACATTTTAGCGGAATCACCTGGCAAAGGACATTCAGAATCCGAGGGACTGGGAATCAGAACCTGAGCATACAGATCTGGGAGGCTAGAACTCAGCCTATGGTAGTCTGCCCTCTTCCACTCCATCATGTCTCTCCTGCTTAGAGAACACACTTACCTCTCCCGGGTCTAAACCTACACTAGCTCAGCTCCAAGTCTAAAGTCTAGTTCAAACATCAAACAACACAGAAATCAAAGGTGACTGGGGTTAACTCTGAGACGAAAGGCTTCTGCAACTGTCTTCTGGGAAATCCAACAAGAGGCATGCTTTCCAAAGACATCAGTGATAGGTGTGTGCTTATTGACCAGTGTGTACTTACCAGGTAGACTGGACAGAAGAAATGCATAGCCAAGTCCTAGCAGAAAAAAACCCTTTACTACACTCCTTCCTGGAAGTTCACCTGAGCCCCACCCAGGCACTACTATGATGGTGCCGGGTCATTTCCCAGAATCCTCCCAGAAGGTGAGTACCACCCACTGCACACCCTGATACCCATGTATCGTTGACTGGCTTGAGTCTCATCCCACCCCTAAGCATGACTATGGCCTCCATTTAGAAAAGGATAGAAGTAAGATCAGAAGCCAGGAGCGCAGGACTCTTTCAAGGTGTGGGCCCCAGGGCTCTTGATCATCCCAGGTAAGGTTTCTCATTTCTAGAACTCAAACCTCTGGCCTGTGGTGTCAGGGATGTTTATTCCCCAACCCTTGTAAGGAGTAAGAAGGCAGCCATGTCACAGCCCTTTCTGTGTCCCTGCAGCTACGTCTGGCGCACCGCACACACAATAAGCGTTTGCTGATGTAAATGGGAAAGGCTCTGAGCCACTCTGAAAAGATGAACCAATTAAAACTCTAATCTCTCTGGAGACCCCCACTGGGCAGGATCCTACAGCCCCTGCTCTGCATCCTCAGAGCCCCTGGAAACTTCTGTCTGTCTTAAATAGAACTCCTTTGTTTTTGTGTTGGAGGAAGTGCCTCCACGGAGCCTGTAATTAAGGTCCTGAGCAGACTCTTAAGAAGGAGCACAAGGCCTCGAGAGTTTGCCCTATGTCCTTTATGGAATGTCCAGCTCTCCACTGTCACGAGGATTCCCGGCGCTGAAATAAAGGATTCCCCTCACACAGTTCATAATGTCCACTTGTGGTAACTCCTGTTAACTCCCGCCACACACGCTGTCAAGTCCTAATCACAGAAATTCCATTTTTTTCCAGACTTCTCCTGCTGGGTTTGAGAACTACAGGTTGGAAATCAGTCTAGAGAGTTACTCTCTCCTCATCCAATAAATTCAGTTCGTTTCTCTGCTTGCTGCAGCATGAGCACGTGTGTGTGCGTGTGTCACAGAGAGCAAAGCCAAGCTTGCACACACATACACCTGGACACTGGGCAGAGAGCATGGCTCTGTTTTGATTCCTGCAGCTCCAGGCCTGTCCATGTCTCTGGACATCATGTGTCTCGACACCTGCCAGAGTCAATGTGAATGTCTTATTTAAGATAAAGGCCGTGGGCTTTTAAAAGTGAAATATGTAGTGCGTCCTTCCTGTGGATAAGCAGTCCTGACACGGCCTATACCTTGTTTTACGATTCTCTGAATGAAAACCTATTGACATAATATTCAATAAATGGAAATCTTATGACCGCTTCCACTTACCGTGGGTCCTGTAGCAAACAGGAAGTATTGATTACTCTCTTACTAACACGTGTTCCTGAGAGGCCACTCGGAGAGCAGAGGCACCAACTTCGGGGTTGTATTTGCTAATAGACTGTGGCAGAATTTATGTTCGACAAATCACCAGTAAAAGCTCGCGTGCAGCAAGATCGCCTCTGTCGAATCACTCATTCTTTCCTCCGTAAAAGCCTTGTGCCAGCGGATGACCAGAGGATTTTTAAAGCTTTCATTTCCCATAAGTCCTTGCACAGAGTGTCCCTGAATGGTATTAGACCACCGCCACAGCCTGCTGACAATAACTGCCCCTTCTCTGCCTTCCTTGATGGAAATTAAGGCTAACAATACATTTCCAAGACTGGGGAGAGGTGGTTTCTTTGAGTCACTTCCTAGGTTCCAGGGCTGAAGTGTCCTGTGTTCTGACTTTGTCTGCTTGTTAGAGGGGTTGGCTGGGAAGCAGAAAGCAATGAAGAGGGATGATTTTGTGGGTCCCCCTGTCAGTGTGGCAGCCCTCAATATGAGGAGGTCAGGCACAAAGCACTGGGTGATGTTGAGGTGAAGATGCCCCGGCCTTTTCTTACTGCTAGTGCCTGCTCTCTCTACCTCTACCCTTTGGCCTGTCTTCTGTCTCCCCATCATACTGACAGGCATCTGTGGGGAATGATCTATTCCTGGAGCTGAGAGCTTCAAGCTGAGATGTCCCAGGCATGGGGATACTTAAATGAGTCAGGCTTCATGCAGTTTGGGGGACATCCTCCCTTGGGGTAGGACTGTCCTTGGTATATATACATCTGTGAACAGGCTAGTGAGGTTGCTGGGCAGTAACAGCAAACCCAGGAGGGAGCACTAAGGAAGACCAGGGTAGCCTGGTGAGAATCAGATAGAGGAGGGCTGTCAGTAACAGAGTCGCACACTATCAAGGTCTCCTGGAAGCGGGTCCTGAGGTTTAGATGTGCCTCATTTATGAGGTGGTAGATGTCACACTACTGGAAAGCTTGGTGGTCAGAGACAGAAGAGAGCGGCACCACAGTGGACCCTGGGTAGAGCACTGCGTGGGGAGAATAGAAGGAGCCCAGCAGTGCTTGTCCCTGACAACACACTGTGTGCCTGGACAGAGCAGTAGTGCATGCATGTCCCCTGCATGTTCAGTGGCTGGGCATCATAAGGGACCCAGATGTCTGGATGCCCATGGCCCTATAGCTCACACAAGGACACTGTACCATTTCCTATGGGTACCATGAGCACCTGCTGGGGGCCCGGAAGACAAGGAACTTACTTTCTGATAGGTTCTCTCTGTCTGTTCTGTCTCTGTCTCTGTCTCTGTCTTTCTCTCAGTCTCTCTCCACACACACACACACACACACACATATACACACATACACACCACACACACATACACACATATACACACATACACCCAAGTTCACACACATACAGACACACAGACATACACATACACACAAACACACAAATATAAATACACACAGAGAATCATTATTTTTTTCAGTGTATGGTGTATTCATAACAATTCACTTTTGCCATTTAAATATTTTGAGTACAAAATGACTTTTAAAACCATCTACATGGCAGTTATGTGGACAAAATTTATGCTTATTACTTAACATGTTTATCATTCCTGTTTGTTATCTATCTATTATCTACTATCTATCTATCTATCTATCTATCTTCTATCACCCACCCACCCACCCACCCACCCATCTACCCATCCATCCATCCATCCATCCATCCATCCATCCATCATCCATCCATCCATTCACCCATCCATCCATCCATCCATCTACCCATCCACCTGCTCATCCATCCATTCACCCATCCATCATCCATCCATCCATCCATCCATCCATCCATCCATCCTATCCATCCATCCATCCATCCATCCATCCATCCATCCATCCATCCAACCATCCATCATCCATCCATCCATCCATCCATCATCCATCCATCCATCCATCCACCTATCCATTCCATCCATCCATCCATCCATCCAATCCATCCATCCATCCACCTATCCATCCAACCATCCATCCATCCATCCATCCATCCATCCATCCATCCACCCACCCCCCACCCATCCACCTGCCCATCCATCCATTCACCCATCTATCCATCCATCCATTTTGGTTTCTTAAGGCAGTGATTTTTTGTGTAGCCCTGGCTATCCCAGAACTCACTCTGTATACCAAGCTAGCCTCAAACTTAGAGACCCACCTCCTGAGAGCTGGGATTAATGATGTGTGCCATTATCACTCAGCCCCATTTGTTATTTAAAAAGATTTATTTTCTTATGTATTTGACTCTGTACTTGTGTTCATAGACTCCAGAAGAGGGTTTGGCTCCCCTTGGGCTGGAGTTCTGGCTAGTCATGAGGTGGTGAATGTGGTGTGTTGGGATGCTGGACGTTCAGTCCTCTTCAGCAGCAACCTGTGCACTAACCACTGAGTCATCTCTGTGTGTTTGTTTAAATTACATATTTTGTTATGATAAACACTTCTGTAAACATGCCTTTAACTGAATACTAGATGATAAATAGTAACTACCTCTCTAGGAGTGAAATTAACAACAAAAATGAGTGAATACTTGGTCTTCTTCCTTCTGGAAGTTGATTCGATTCTTGATTAAAGAATTTTTCCTGACTGCTAAGATACACCAAACCTGTGAGCTCCTTGCGGTAGACTTTACCAGGTAGTCAGGTGTGTGTGACCTCCCAGCGTGGTCAGTGGTTTTCTGCTCCAAAAGAGTCAAGGATAACAATACAACTCCTAATTCATTTTAATTTAATTTTAATTATTTGTTTAGAATTACTAATAAGGAATGCAATTGACCTATGTGATCAGTTACACATGCATTTTACTTCAAGGTATTTATTTATGAATGTTTCCTGGAGAGAGAGAGAGAGAGAGAGAGAGAGAGAGAGAGAGAGAGAGAGAGAGAGAGAGAGAGTTAATCTGTTGAGTCCTTGGGCCTTTAATGTTCCTCACTGATGTGTACAGAAACCACTCCTTTGCATGGTATTTTAATTTCAATGATGGTGATTACTTGATGAGAAATTTTTAGTCTTCATTTGGCCAGATGTAGGAAGGATTTCTGCTAAGGGTTCTTGACATTGTCAGTCCGAGATGCCAGAACAAAATATAGGAGCAACTGGAGATTTTTCTTCACAGTTTGGGTGACTGGGAAGTCCGTGGTCAAGGCGGCAGCTGGCACAGCATCTGCTGAGTGGCAGCTTTGGCTCACTCCGCCTCTGCTGTTCTGAACCAAGCATGTAAGGTTGGAGGCATCTCTTGGACACCGTTCCTGTCAGTGGTGAGCTTGAGAGCCCCCTGATCTTTTAGAGACCTTGACTCAGGATCAAGGAGAGTTTGTGGCTCCAAAGCCAAAATGAATTTCAGGCTTGCCAGTGTGTTGGAGCAGGGTTGGAGGGTATTAACCATAGTAAGAAAGAAAGGCACAAGAGAAGAGAGGCAGGGTAGGCAGCCGAGCTGGGGACCCTATATCCTTCCTCACGGTCCCCTCAATCCCCTTGTCTTCTCCTCCACTCACTCCCCACCCCTACACACACACACACACACACACACACACACACACACACACACATAGCCAGGAAGGCTCCACTCCTTCCCAACTCACCCCAAAGGCCTCACTTCCCATTTCAAGCCCTTGGGGTCAGACACGTATGATTCCTGTCAGGACACAGCCATTCAGACTGCAATCTCACCCCGAATGTGATGTCTACACAGTCTGTTTACGCTTCCAGAGTTTCAGTACCCACCTGTCTCCCAGCTTTCTTGGGCACTATCTGTCTCCTAAACTCTGATTTACATATGACCTACTCAAGGTGAGTTGGGAGCAAGCTTTGACTTGTATAAAATGCTTTCCAACTTCATCTACAGGACCATTAGTCTCTGGGGGATTGGATCGTGACTATTTTTTGCCTTCTCTTTCTCTTTTACAGGTCTGAGAATTAAACCCAGGGCCTGGCATATGCTAGACAAGAGCTCCATCTCACACAGTGCACCTCAGCTGCGCTTTTCTAGTGTGAACCCAAGCACATAGGCTAGCCTGCTTAACGTGTGTCCCTGCCACACACCTGGAGTGGTTATTAATGTGGTGTTCTAACTCAGCATATGTAACACACAACATTTTCTTATTTATTTAGTGTTAGTGTGTGTATGAGCACATGAGTGCAGTGCCCAGGAGGCCAGAAGAGGGGTGCCGTTTAGAATTATAGGAGGCTCGGGCTGCACATGTGGGTGCTGGGAATTGAATTCTGTCCTCTTGGAGAATACCAGTGCTTTTAACTACTGAGTAATCTTTCCAACGCCATTCCTGTCGTCATCATCATCATCATCATCACCACCACCACCACCATCATCACCATCACCATGACTATCATCATCATCACCATCACTATCACCAGCAGCAGCAGCAGAGCAACACATACTCTCACTACAGTTCACTTCAGTTTCTCTTAGAAACATCTCAGATCATCTTCACCTACTCCAAATTAAAAATAAAATGATATTTCAGTTGGAATTGGTTTCATCATGAAGATTAATTAAGCAGAAGGGACCGGTTGTCTTTTCCATGGTAAGGAAGTATGCCTTGGAGGTTTTGAACAGACAACAGGCTAGTGTTGAATGTGAGCAAGGGAAGGCAAGGGTGGCTCCTCGGTTAAATCCGTGCGTGAGCATGGGATTCTCCATGCAGACGGGGAACACTAAAGGTGTTTTAATTTGGGTAGCTTATCATAAAACCAGCATTTTGAGTCATAACAGAAAGGACAAACGTTTCTTTTTCAGTTAGTTTTGGTGGTTGGGGGATGGTTTTGACTCATGTTGGACGATTACTTTATATTCGTGTTCTGGATGTGGCCTGTGCTAGCCTGTCTCCCGCATCCGGCTTCATCCCAGCTGTTTCTTTCCTTGCCATTCACTGAACTGGCTTAAAGCTGCGTGTCATTTCCCATTGGTTACATGGGATGTAATAGTTAGTTCATGATTTCAGAAATGAGTGGATATAAACAGAGAAAGCACACACCACCCCCTTTCCCCTTTCTGTCGTGTGTGTAGATGCTCATGGTTTCTGGCTCCCAGTACTGTCTGAGTGTGCAGGCCAAGGCTTGTGTCCACCCTTGTTCTGAATTCGTGCAGGTGCCAGCAGTCCACGGACGGAAGGGAGGGGGTGTCCTGCTCATCTCCAAAGGTATCCGAAATATATATGCTTTAAGGAGTGTCCTTGAAATGCTTGGAATTTATTTGGGCTTTCTCTCAGTACAGTCTTGTGCATAAATATTTTAAAAATTAACTTTAGTGTCTTATTGTGATGTGATAGGTCAATTTAATGTTACGCCTCTTTCAGCTCCTGCAAAATACCAGGGATTCTTACTGTGTGTTTAAGTTTATTTGATGTAAACTACCAACTGTTTCTTTATGAACAAATTACACATGTAATTAATTACATATAGTAATGATAATTGATTTATAATATAAAGTATAATAAATCAATTACATAAACAATCACACATGCGGGTTTTGTACCATGTGACAGCTAATCTTGGTTGTCAACTTGACACACTGAGTCTCTATGGGCAAGGAATGTCAGAAGAGGAACTGCTTCTGTCAGATTGGCCTGTGGGGTATTGTTTTGATTGCAAACTGATGTAAAAGGGTCCAGCCCATTGTGGGCAGTGCCATCTCTAAGCAGGTGGGTTTGGTCCATACAAAAAACACTAGCTGCCCATGTGCCAGTGAGAGAGCCAGCAAGCAGCATCCCTCCATGGCCTCTGCCTCAGCCCTTGCTTAAGTTCTTGCTCTGACTTCCCTCAGTGATGGAGGATGATACGGAGTTGGAAGATGGAGTCCACCTTTCCTCACCGGTGTGCTTTTGCTCATGGTGTTCATTGCAGCAGCAGAAAACAAGCTAGGACAGGCTGTCTATTTTCTGATGCGGGTCTGACTGTGAATTTGTACATGTTGCTTTGCACGCTTCTGATCAAACCATAAAACAGATAACCTTTGAACCTGTGCAGAACTAGCAAGTAATTTGCCATGATATTTCTTGAGAGATGTAGTGTGTGTGTGTGTGTGGCACAAGTGTGCGTGTGCTCGTGTGTGTGCACGCACACACGCTCGTGTTGACAATTTTTTTTCCATATTTCCAAGAGCTACTGGTTTGCTAAACTTTACATGTACTTTTGTTATTTTAATTTCCCAGAAAATCTTAGAACTCATTACATTTCCCAGTGACTTCACGTAAGGCATGCATCTATAATTTTCTGATGTTTAAGTCTCTTCTGATACGATCTCTAATTTCTCAATCCAACTCTGCATATTTATTCGTTTGTTTGTTTCTTAATTTGGATTTAATAATGGTTTGTCTATTTTATTGTGTCTTCCTAAATGCCAGTTCTCATGTTTATTTATTAATGCTATTATGTGTGGTGGTAATTAATTAATCTCAAAATTTATTGCATTTCTTGCTTAGCTTCTTTTGTACTTAGATTTATTTTGCTTTCATAGACATGCTTTGTGATTTTTAAATTTGTCTCTTTTATTTCAGTATTTTTAAATTTTTATATATTTTCTATCCTTACTGAACTGACTTAGATTTGATTCTATAGACTGAGTATTTGTGATCTACACTGACCAATGTTTTCCTTGATTATTGTTACTTTGTCTTGAATAATTTATTTTGGTTAACTACTCAGACACTGTGAGTGCATCTACAAACACATTTGCCACATGAGTATGAGGTAGCAAATATTTTTGCATACCAGAATGTCTTTTCCTTTGTGTATGGTCATTTGGCTGGGTATAAAATTTTCGAGTCAATCCATTAACTTCTCACATGCAGTAGATTCCCTCTCATTCTTTTTCTAGAGATGACAAACTTTGAAGTTTCATAGCAGCCATGCTTTTGATTCTTCTTATAAGTAACCTCTATCTCCCAAAGCGACAGAAAAAAACAATTCCTTCAGAGATGAAGAACTATTTGAAAATTAACTTCTTTAGAAAAATGGGGATTTTAATTGTTGTGCAGTTGCTTGGAATAACTTGACTTCCTTTGAGGAACATACTCAAGGTTTTCAGCTTTGATTCTTCTCTATGGTTTGATCGGCTCTTCCCTGTTGGCCCTGGCCATACCCTATGCCCTGTGAACTGCGTCTTCTCTCTTCTTAATTCACACCTCAATTCTCCTCAAATGATTTACATCTCACACATTTGTCTCTAAGCCCAGAATCAATAACTTTTTTTTTTTCTGTAAAAACTAAATCAAAGGTATTTTCAGTTACGACAGCCAGACAATCTGTGCTGTCCCTTGCTAGCTCTCTCTTAGGGAGCAACCAAAGGGCCATCAACACACAGAAACAATTGAGTAAGGTTTGTGTGATAAAACAAACACAAACAGACAGTGGGGCGAACTTAACCTACAGGCTATAATTGGCTTACTTCTACTGTAGATGCTAGAATGCTTTCCTCAGGTTACTGTTTATTAACCATCTTAGGCAATGCAGTTGGATTTTTGCTGTTGTCATTGCTGTTGTTGTTTGTTTGTTTGTTTGCTTTCTGATTCTCTTGGATATCATCAATGAGAGAGGGCACAGATTTAGGCTGCCTGAATTGAACTATCCACACCTTTTTTTACCATTCTTGTGAGTTGTGAGTAGATCTAACTTCTTATAAAGTCTTATAAAGGGGCATGCCGGTCACATGAATGGATGGAGGAAATGGGTATAAGGTATGTATGTGGCAAGTGTCTGGGACACTGTGAGTCCTTAGCAAGAATTAGCCATTATTCATTCTTTCCTCGCACTGCCACCAGGCCTGTCGGGTGGCTCAGCAGCTGACGGGCTGTCACAGACGCCTCATCTTGGGGACAGTCATCTTCTTTTGATTACCTTTGATTCAGAACCATTTGCAGGCTTCAATCACTTGGTGGACAAAGTCCCCCTAAAGTCCCCCATGGCTGCCTCCTGTGTAGACAGGTAGGAAAAAGTAGATTCCCTATGTGACTCGGCTTTGAGGTGTAAATGGGAACCCGGCTGGCCCATTCCAAGAAGTGTAGCAGCTGATAGAGCCTGTCATTTTCTAGATCCTCTCCTCTGCTCAGGAGCCACTTCAGCAATGGCAAGGGTCTTCTGTGCCAATTACTTTACTACCCAGGACACTCACTTTCCCCTGATGAGTCCTATAGTCACAAGGTCTCATGTTCTCCAGCCTTGACAAAGATGCAATGTGTGCTCCTGTGTTCCTCTCTCTCTCTCTCTCTCTGTCGTGTCTGTGTTTGTGTGTGTGTGTGTGTGTGTGTGTGATGCCAGACTGGAGGGCTGTGCAGCCAGCTGACCCACCAGGAGGCCTCACCATATGACTGAGCCAGAGGCAGCACCTGGGCTGTGACTCTGGACCAGGGGAGGGGGATATGGCTTCAAGAGAAGCTTGGGCGGAGAGCCAGGTGAGGTGTTCTGTGCCTCCAGGCAGTGCTGTAGAGGAGGGGCTGCTACATGACATCACTGTCACTTGTATAGGCCCGGTGAGCCATGCCTGCCTGTTCTGGACACTGAGGAGGGTAGGAAGCCACAGAAGACTAGAAATCCTCCACCCAAAGGGAAAGGCTGAGGTGCTCAGGTGTTGAAAACAGCAGGTGTTTCTTGTGAAGACACAACAGATTCTTTACTTACCTTTTCATGAGCCATGCTGGCCCCAGCCCTTTGGGGGAGGTGCTGGGGAGATCTGAGCTTTTGCAAAGAAAACCTTTACCACGCATGTGCTCTAGTAACCCTAAGGCAAACCGACCGGGCCATCCTGTCTAAGGAAGAAGCATTAGAATCCTGGGGTAGTTACAGAGAAGGCAGCAAGGGCCTTGTCTTCAGTAGACGCTATGAAAATTCACATCACATTGATCGAGCCACCATGGTGACGACGCACGGATCACCCGCTTCTCCACAACAGATTCTCACAGCAGCAAACACCTACTGGAAGTAGACAGACTCTGGCCCTGGAGAACAGGGACGAGTGCTCATAGCATATTGTCTTACTCTACTGGCATCCTAACTAGACAGCTTTAGTTTTAGCATAAAATCCATATTCTAGACCCTTATGGAGCAGAGAAGCAAGCTCTAAAGCTGCCCTTGTGAGCATCCAACAGCATTAGAATACATTAAAGAGTTTAAAGATTCCCAGGCCTCCTAGGGCCCTTCTCCAGTCTCCTCTGGTTTCCACACTCACTCCTTTTAAAGAAATGCATGAGGCAAATTGCAAAAAGGGCGTGGCCAAAACCCAAACCAATCCAGCAACTCACTTGGGAGCAGCTGTCTGCCTCCTCACCATTGTGGATTTAACTAGGGGAGAGGTCTCTCAGGATGCCTGGGAAGGATGGAGTAGCCTCCCCGTTATTTGCAGCTTTACAATGTGGTTTCTCTAAGGTCAGCTTATGCACTGTGAGTCACCCCTGTTCCTGGTGGGTGACAAATCCCACTTTGGTCCAGCACTGTGACAAAAAAAAAAAAAAAAAAAGAAAAAAAAAAAAGAAAAAAAAAATTCCTCCAAGGAGGGCATCAGACGAGTGCACTCTGGTGTTTGGAATTTAAGTAAGATCTGTAATTTCCCCCTCGCATTTCCTCTGAGAAATTAGCTATTCTATTCACTGAATAAATTTTCAGGTTTTGCTCGCTCGACACTCAGGGTGTTGAATTTTTTATGACAAAAATGCTGTAATAATTGTTGAACAGATGTAAGTGTTGGAGACTCGGCTCTGGCAGACCTCACGGAACCTCGATTAACAATTTAACCCTGTCATCACTTCTGTCCGCCCTGGGAGGGGGAGGAGGTACGGTGTGAATTGTGTCATCGGGAGGGTGCACAAAAGCAAAGAGAGACTTTTTCTGGGGAGAGAGGGTGGCTGCTTTAATGAGCTCTCCTATTCTGCTAAGGAAGGGCAAACTCCATTCATTTGAGCCCCAAAAGTACCACATACCAAGTGGGCTGGGTAGTAAAGTAATTGGCAAGAAGACCCTTGCCATTGCTGAAGTGGCTCCTGAGCAGAGGAGAGGATCTAGAAAATGACAGCTCTATGCTGCTACTCTGCTTGGCATGGGCCAGCCGGGCTCCCATTTACACCTCAAAGCCAAGTCACATAGGGAATCTATCTCTTTCCTACCTGTCTACACAGGAGGCAGCCATGGGGGACTTTGGGGGGACTTTGTCCACCAAGTGATTAAAGCCTGCAAATGGTTCTGAATAAAGGTAATCAAAAGAAGATGGCAGTCCCCAAGATGAGGCGTTTGTGACAGCCCGTCAGCTGCTGAGCCACCCGACAGGCCTGGTGGCAGTGCGGAGGCTGCCAAGAGAACCGCCTGAGGAGGCTGCCACCAAGACAGATGTCACCGTGAGGAGAGCGAGCTTCCGTCGCTTTCGGCAGGGCCTGATGGAGCAGGAAGTGGTAGTACATGTGCCACTTAAGAGAATAATAATACTAATAAAACAGGGGGCTATGTGGGGGGGGCAGCTAGAAGAGAGAGGCTGGTGAGACAGGGAGGAAAAATGGGAAGATCTGTCAAAATGTTTAGTGGGAAGGAAGTGAATTAATGACCTTCCTGAAATGAATGAATGATGTGTGTGTGTGTGTGTGTGTGTGTGTGTGTGTGTGAGAGAGAGAGAGAGAGAGAGAGAGAGAGAGAGAGAACATGAGCATATGTGTGCACAAATGCACACAGAGAGGTGGCTCAGCTCTCTAGGAAGGGATGGCTCCTAGGGATCATGGATGTCATGGTTTGCAAGAGGCCTTATTTTATTCTTTTTAGGAATTGACCTTTTGTTTGCTGGCTGGCTAGTGTAGTCTTCAGGCTTGAGTTAGGTGCATGTGGAGCCTGAGAGGTGAGGAAGATGGAGGAAGGTCCCTTTGCTCTTCTACTGTTGTGGGGGACAATGGATGGCTGGTGACTTTCAACACAGAAATCTGGGGCAATTAGACCCCAAGTACTAAAGACAATCAAGTTCTTTTCATGTCTGCTTTACACCAAGAGATTGAAACAGCCAGGATACCAATATAAGAATTCTGATATGTTTATTGACTATCAGAGTTTCCCCAAAATTACATCTGTGGATAAGGATTCCTGAAAGGAAACTGTGCCTGCAAAGGCTGACTGACTGATGCCTGCCCCAGGACTTCAATGATGTTGGGAGATTGGAGTGTTACAGGTCCATCCAGAGGCTAATTATAATTTATCTTGATCTACCTTTTACCACTGAATAGATATTCCTTGCTCATGTCTGTAGCAGATCTAAGATCCTGTGACTAAGATAAAGACTTTTTGGGTTGTATCAGTTGAACTAAACTCTAGCTTTCCCCCAATCAGAGGTAACTAACAGTGCTGTCAGGTACTCCCTGAGTTCCACAGCAGAGTTCTCTCCCATCATGCTATAACAGCCTTCCTGATGTGCCCATCAAGGTATTTGAAAATTAATGGTTTCTTTTGTTCCACTTCTGTAAAAAACCATCACGACATTGTAACCTCATTGGAACACGGTGTTTGGGGACGACCTGAATCTCTGATCCTGGGCCATAGTCACTTACATTGGCTCTAGAATAAAGCATCTCTTTTATTCCTTTGAGGTGAGAACTGTTTCTTTGGTTGACACTTTTTAACTTAAGGCAAGGTGCGTCCTGATTTGCTCTAAGCGTTTGAGGTGACACATTGGGGAACTACTACAGTGTGCCATTCAGAGTCTATGGTGATTAACCTTTGTCTAGGAAGTGAATGCAGACAGGCTGCCAGTCACCACCAATGTAGAAGCCTAGCTACACCAGACGATATTTTGGCTTGACCATAAAAACACTTTGAAAAAAAAATCAAGGAAATATTCAAAAGCAAAAGGGTGGAGGAAACTGGACTCTAAACACCCGAGCTGTGAATGTCTTGCAGATGACAAACTTACCTGATCTCTTCTCTACCACCCTCACCTCGTGCAGTATTCTTAGTTTGGAGAGCTGCTAGACTGATAGCTTCAAGTTTCATCTGTTTGCTGTTGTCTTATTTTTGAAAATGTAACACAGTCCCAAAAGGATTGTTTTTTCATTTTCAGCTTGCTGGAAGAACTTATGGAGGTTCTATGTGGTGAGTCCCTCCAGACAGAGAGAACATCCTGGCAGGGCATGGGGAAGGGCCCAGCAGGTAGATCACAAGCAGATTGAACATGGGTAGGAATCAGTGTTAGGTCCAAGTGAAGCCTCCATTCTTACAATCTTCAAGGTTCAATTTAACCATCAATAAAACATGATGAAAATCCTCTCTGCTGCAGTAGGAGCAGGGTGTACGATACACGAAAGCTGAGTGCTGTTTAGAATTTATTCAACTTAAGCAGAATGAGATATTTTGAATAGCAAATGACATGAAGTGGAACTCTCACACTATTTTCTAATTTTGTCTTACTAAGAGCTCTGGCCCAACCCAGATCAGCTGTTCCAGAGTTTTGTCTTTATTCACCTATTATCCGTTGTCTCCCTTCACTGTCATGATTTTGGTTAATGTATGTGTATGTATTTGTAGATCAATCAGTCTATCCATCATCTGTCCATTCACATCCATCCATCCCATCCATCTATCTTTCTATCATCTATCTATCTATCTATCTATCTATCTATCTGTCTTCTGTCTGTCTGTCTGTCTGTCTGTCTGTTCGTCTTCTATCTTCTATCTATCTATCTATCTATCTATCTATCTATCGTCTGTTTATTTATCTCTATCCCTCGAACATATGCTGGGTTTTTTGTTTGTTTGTTAGTTTTGTAGCGAACTCCACATTAGTAAGGACAGGATGTTCTTCATTTATAAGGCCTTCTTGCTCAAATATCTATAAAGGATATCTCATTCTTATAATAAATCTAGGTCCGAATTCTTGACCCTCATATTTAGGTTTGCATTTATTAATTTGATGCATTCTTATGATAAACTATCTCATGTAACTATAGACTAAGATATGGATGAAATAAATCACCACATCATCATCATCATCATCATCACCATTATCATCATCATCATCATCACCATTATCAATACCATCATTACCATCATAGTCACTACTACCACCACCTCCTCTTCCTCCAGCTTCTCCTCCTCCTCCTCATGACCATCATCACTTGGCACTTGCATCATCACCACCTCCATCATTATCACCCAGGTTCATAACCACCTTCATCATCAACATCACCATTATCTTCTTTTTCAGCTCTCAATCCTTTAATATAATGCTCTGGGTTAAATAAGTATCATGTTGGGATTTTAAATGCACATTTGGCTCCTGGTGGACACCATTAATTTTCTTCATACCACCCTTCTGCCATACCTTTTCTGCCAGTAGAAGCCTATTCTGCAAAGTCAGCAATGACCACATCTTAAGGTTCATTTTCCCAGGCTCCTTTGCTGTAAGAGAGGCACAGTTCTCACCAATAGGAGACAAGGAGTCGATGAAACCAAGAGAACATTTGCTTTTCAGGCAGGAAAGCCTCAATATGGACAGGTGGTGTATCCCTCTTGAACATGGTCATGATTCTGGAATATTCATGACTGTTCTGTAGTCATTAAATCATAAGCCAAAACGTCAAAGCTGATAAAGTGGAAGGAAAGAAAGCACTTAGCTTTGAAAAGCTACCCTAAGGTCAAGCCAAAGGGGAGGCCTAGGTGTTCATAGCAAGGATTCTGCTTGCTGACACTACGTGTTCTTCAAGAACACTGATCAAGCATTCTAGAATTTGTCTCTACTCACACTGCAAACACAGATGTAGCTCTGAGTACACATGTGGAGTGAACTAAAAGTAGATCTCAGCACAAACTATGAACCCTTAAATAGTTCTTCTAGGGTGTATGTTGGTCATATCTCCATCCCCTCTCCCAAAATATCTCCCTCCCAACTTCATGTCTTTTTAAAAAAGTATAAAACCACTAATTGAACATGAGTTCAATGTCATCCATCCATCCATCATCCATCCATCCATCCATCCATCCATCCATCCATCTTACATACATATATTCCATCATTTATGTATCTATGTTTGTAACTATCTATGTATCTATTATCTATCTTATCTTATCTATCTATCTATCTATCTATCTATCTATCTATCTATCTATCTATCTATCTATCATCCATTCATATGGCACATATACAAGGGAGTCAGATCACCCACTGGGGCATGGAGAACCTCCATGAAAGAAAAATGAGTCTTCCTTACCCAGGATCCATCAACTGCCATTAGCTTCTCTGCCTGAAGAGTCTTAGAAGCCCCTGCCCAATCCTGCTAGAGTTTGTGACTGCCTTGATGGTGTGCAGGTCTCATGCAGGCCCCACAGTGCTGTGATGTCATGTGTGCCACAGTTAAGCCATGTCCAGAAGGCGCATTTCACAGCACCCTTCCCATCCTCTAACTCTTATATTCTTTCCACTTCTTCTTCTCTTCTGCAATGTTCTCTGGGGGATTGCCATAAAATATCAGGAGACACAGTAAGGAAAGTTGCCTTTTGCCTTGGACTCTGAGTAGGGAAAAATAGCTCCTGAGAAATCAAGCCACAGCAACATGAGCAGGAGTGAGTCCAGATTGAAATAATGCAAGTGGAGAGGAACTATTTGTAGGGGTCTAGTCTTGAAGAAGAGGAGAGGAGGAGAAGAAGAAGGAAGAAGGGAGGAGAGAGAAGGGAGGGGAGGAAGAGGGAGGAGGAGGAAGGAGGGGGAGGGGGAGGGGGGCCTAGCTGAATTGGTGAGTTCCAGGTAAAAGTGGGAGATGTCATATCAAAATGGAGAGTGACAGAGGAAAACACCGAAGGTAATGCCTTTTTCATGTGAACATATATACAGCATGTGCACACACTTGCCTACACACACACAACACGCCACACACACACACGCACGCACGCACACACAACTCTGTGGTGTCCAATCTACTTCTCTATATAAGGATCCACAAAATCTATTAGTGTTGAAGTACACAGTTTTAAATCCTGACGAGGTTGTTTCAGGATGGGATTTTTATTCCGTAGGATAAAGGGAGAAAATGCTGCCTTCTAGGAAGACAGTAGCCTTGCTGGGATTCTACACCGAACAGTGACATCATCAAGTGCATGATCGAGGGTAGGAAGGGCCTTCACTGAGATGCTATGACATGGAGATCTGCCACCATGAGGTGGCTTTGCCTTTGGGGACATACCTCATCTCTTACCCTGGACTTCACTATTGCCCTCTAGGCTCCCTGAGACATGGTGAAGACAGATCTGCATCCCAAGGAAGGGAAAGTCTACTGAGAGAATCTGGCCTTCAACTCATTACCAGGCCATGGTCAAGTAACTCGACATCAGGAAATGAACCAAACCAAGGACCACTCCTGGGTCACAGAGCTGTTTGTGCTTGTTCAGGGCCTGTCCCATGTGTACTAAGGGACTGTGAGACTTATAACAGTATCATCTTTATCTTTTTTGACATGGTGATAGCAAGGTGGTGTAGTCTATTGTGAGGGAACAGAGATATTACATAGATATCTTATGATGATGACGATAATGTTAGGTAATACAATTTTTAAAAAAATGAAATAGGGTTTAGAGAGATGGATCAGTAGTTATGAGCAGTGGGTGCTCTTGCAGAAGACCCATATTCAGTTCCCAGAACCTACTATGGTGTGTAACTCCAGTTCCAGGGGAACTCACATCCTTGGACACTACATGCATGCTATACACAAGCAAAACACCATGTACATAAAATAAATTAATTCGTATAAAAATGGAGTAACAATAATAAATCATAAAAATAAGTAAGAGAAGAAACCATAACAAATACTCACAGTGGATGGAGTAGAGTCTTCTACTCTAGAAGGTTCAAATCCAGAGCCAGTGTTCAAATGAGGCGATGGAGGAAGAACCCTTTTTTTTTTTTTTTTTGTTTCGAGACAGGTTTCTCTGTATAGCCTGGCTGTCCTGGAACTCACTTGTAGACCAGGTGGCCTCGAAACTCAGAAATCGCCTGCTCTGCCTCCCAAGTACTGAATTAAAGGCGTGCACCACCGCCTGGCGAAGAACCCTTCAGAGAGAGCTTTAGTGTGTGTGTGAATCAACTACAGGGACTAGAAAAGTCTCTTTGGTAAAATGCCATCCCAGATACAAGGAATGGAAATCCTTGCAGGGGGAACCCAGAGGTCAAGGTTTGAATGATGTATACAGCTGTAACTTTTAAATTAAATGTTTGTTTGTTTGTTAGTACCTGCTGTGCAACCAAAGGCCAGAGTTCAGTCTCCACCACTTACATAAAGAGCCAGGTGTGGCAGCACACATTTGTTGTCTCAGCACTGAGGGGACAGGGAGATCTGTGTACTTGCTGAGGCTCAACAATCTAGCCAACTAGGCGCACTCCAAGCTCAGTGAAAGACTCTGTCTCAAGTAATAAAGAAGATAGCTCTGGAGTAATGACATTTGAGACTGATACCTGCTTCTACATGCACACATTATATATTCACCAGCACATAAACACTCACACACAAAACACACCTACACCTACAAAACAAACAAACAAACAAGCAAACATTTATTTGTAAAGTATCAGCTGTATATGTCATTCAAACTTGACCTCTGGGCTCCCCCTGCAGGGATTTCCCTTCCTTGTATCTGGGATGGGCACAAGAATGAGCATCTCCAAGAGGTCCTGACTGGGACCATGGCAGCAACAGTCAGTTTCAGCTCTGCACTCAGGTTATCTGGTTCCTACTCCCCTCTGCCCATAGACACAGGCTTCATGGAGGTTTGCGCCCAATATTTTCATCTCAGACAAAACTGATTCTGTTTCTTTCCTCAAATCCCTGACTTGAGAAGCTGTTCTCTGCATGTAACTGATCTGACCTACCACCCATTTTAACGGAGAAGGGAAGTCTAAATTCCCTCTCTTTTTTGTGACTGATTGTGTCTGGGATCTGTTTCTAGTCTGGAGCACAGAAAGGAAAAAAAATAATCCAGGCCCATCCTTACCTTAAGGGAATCTATTGAGTCTGAGAAAGAAAATTGTGATTGGAGGAAAAAAAGAAAATAAGTCACTTTTATGCTGAGAGTCACTTCCAGAAATAAAGAATAAAGTAGTTAAGAGGAGAGTGGGATGGAACTGGGATGAACTGGGGTGGAAACAGGAGACTGCATCCTAGCTCTTTCTAAGATACCATTGGCTCCCAGGGGCTTCATCTCCTCTCAGTGGTGCACTGACTGAGTGATCTTGGAGAGTTATTTTAACTGATTGTGCCTCGGTTTCTTTCTTTGCCATGAGAGCACACAGTGTCTGACGTTATTGGTTAGTAGGGGAGCCAGGAAGATGGCTTAGTAGATATTAGTGATTAGGTGTTATAACCAATCCCTTCCAATGCCAGAAATTGTACCCCCCAAATATTGTCATCTGGTGAGCCCCATCTTCCAATTTGCAGAGAGAAACTGGTTTTGTTTTGGTGGCATCTTTCAGTTTTAGCATGGCCTTCTAAGGACTCTAAAGACTCGGCTCTTTTCTTAGCTTGGTCCCACCATCTTAAAGGAATCCCTTAGGCTGATCTGATTGAATGAAGTAGAGGCAGCCACACTTAGAGGGACAGACTTTAGGTCTGAAATCATGGAATGGTTGGAGACAGGGCAGCCAGTTAGTTTTACTACATTGGGTATAGCTGAAGCTCTAAGTCTGGCTGGTCTCTATCTGAGGTCAGTGTCAGCGTCCCACGGACACAATAGGGCAGCTGCGCATGTGAATTCATAGCAGTTGTCCCAGCATGCTCAAGACCCGTGCAAGCTCAAGTCACATACAATCCCAGCCTGGAGAAAAGACGTGTGTGTGTGAAGTCTTCGCCAAAAGGCTATTGGTCTTGAGAGCTGCGGGAGAGCAAAAGTCAGCTTTCTTTAAGGGTGTGGCCTGCTGTAGGTCAACCAAGCTCTAGTGGGTGTTCCCGAACTCAAGACTGCATACACAAACGTACTTGATGGGTTCAAAAAGGTCACAAAGTTGGTGGAGCATCCTGGAAGAGTGTGTTTGTGTCTGTGTCTGTGTGTGTATATGTGTGTGTGGCTCTGTGTGTATGTGTGTGTGATATATGTATGTATGTATGTTGTATATATGTGTGTATGTATGTTGTATGTGTATATGTGTGTGTATGTATGTATGTATGCATGTGTGTGTATGTATGTGTATATGTGTGATGTGTATGTGTATGTATGTGTATATGTGTGTGTGTGTATGTGTATATGTGTGTATGTATCTGTGTATGTGTATGTATGTGTGGCTCTGTGTGTATGTGTATGATATATGTATGTATGTGTGTATGTGTGCATATGTGTGTATGTGCGTGTGTATGTGTGTGTATATGTGTGTGTGCTCGTGCGATGGGGGGTGGATTAGATCAAAATACATTGTATGAAAGTATCAAAGAACTAATAAAAAACGAGAAAAAGTAAAAGATTCCTAGCACTCAGCTTGGAGCCATGCTTCCTGGATCCCACTCCAGATCATTGTCCATTTTGCTACAGTGAAGCCAGGGAGGAGGAGGGAACATGGCCAGTCAGATCTGAAGGTCTGCAGCTGTGTGTGACCTTTAGTCACAGAAGACAGTGGGCCAGAGCAGTGAGCTTCCTACTGTGGAGCCCCATCTATTTTAAACTGCTCTCTCCCCCCAGAGGAGACAGTTCAACAAAGCTGGGCTGTGCTCAGGCACCGGGTACTCGGAAGAGAATCGCTGATGTAACAATTATTTGCACAATTTATATTCAAATGTTCATTTTTTAAAAAGTCAGCCTCCAAATTTACCGATAGTAACCGTGTGCAAATTCCAAAACTTATCTCCTTTTTATGAACCGAAATCAAATTATGCCTTATATTTTCCTCAGTTGCAGGATACTAGATTGAGGAGTTTAAATGACTTGTGTTTATGAAAAAGGTGATCTCTAGGAACAAATTTTAAACCTGCATAAGCAGTTTAACGTGTGTGTTTTTTTTTTTTTTTTTTTGAGCAGAAAATGACCCGTGTCGCATATTCTGATGAAGGAGAAACTTTTTCACACGTGGGTTCCCAACCCTGATCTTGGTCCAGGCCTTTGTGTTTACCCTGCTTGGACCACAGGATGGTTGAATGAAGCCTTTTTAAAAAAAAAAAAAAAGTTGTTTGATGTCCTGTTTCTTTTTTTCCCTTGTTTTCTGACCTGCAGTTTGAGGTCTGATTGAGTTCTCAATACCCTGCAATTCACAGATTCCGTCCCCATTTAGGCACCCGTTTGTAGTTGTCACATGGTTTTCAGTGTTCTTAATGAGCTGTTAACAAGCTGTCAATTACCTATGCAAATGAGAGAGGCCGCTATTGAGAGGTGGCTGGAGCTGGAGCTGGAGAGAGAGCTACCTTGGAGTATTGCGGAATCAATCACTCTTGCTTTTAGAGCTGTCTTTCCCCATGTGCCTCTTGTCATGTCTGGGTCTTTTTTCATTACAACACCTACCACAGACAAAAAGCCCCCTGGGAACGCTGAAGGTGCTCAGGAAAAAGGCTCCTTAAATCTTTCATGGTATCCACCTCAGCTCGCACACTGCCTCTGACTCTCAGACAAGACCCACTGTCTGGAACAGGGGCAGCAGAAGGAGATGAGGGTCAGGGAAAAAGGACAAACAGATCACAGACACCTAGAGAGGCTGAGAGTCAGGGGCTGTTGTCTGAGCAGATCCGGGGAGGCCTCACTGAGTTCTGCTTTCAGCAAAGTCTAGAAAGAGACAAGGTTGTGGAAGGAGGGGATTCCCAAGGAGAGTGGTCCTGAGCCCACTGGGAGGACAAGAGTTTAAGGCGGGGAGCAGGCCCAGAACCATATGGAATCCCCGACCAGGGATCTGAGGAGAGGAAGGAAGGAACAGGTCTCCAGAGATCCCTTGGATGAAACCCTGGTCTTTCCTCTGAATCAATAGGAAGCTGTTGCTGTTTTTATTGTTCTCAGCGTTGAACTTGAAAGGATGTCTAGATTTATGAGAAGTTGTAGGGAGAACACAGGGTCCCAGAGACCGGCCCCTCCTTCAGCCTGTCTCAGTTTGAAATAACCAACTTGACGAAACATAGAGACCACTGCGGTTCCTGTCTCTCTTTAAATAGCTCTTTCTGATAATCTTGTATTTTCTCTTGGTTACTACACTAAACTCCCCCCCCACCCTCCTCTTCCTTTCTTCCTTCCTTCCTTCCTTCCTTCCTTCCTTCCTTCCTTCCTTCCTTCCTTCCTCCTTCCTTCCTTCCTTCTTTCCTCTGAAAAAGGGTTTTTCTGTCTCTGTAGACCAGGCTGGCCTCACACCCAGAGATCTGCCTGCCTCTGCCTCCGAGTGCGAGATTAAAGGTGTGTGCCACCACTGTCCGGTTAAGGACTAAGTTATTAAAGTTTACATCTAATGTGAAGTCTGAGACATCTCAGTGGTCAGTGGACTTTGCCGCTTTGTTGTATTAAAGCATGGTTTAATTAGAACTTCAGGTTCAATGTACAAAAGCCAGGTACCCACAATCATGTCACCTGACAGAGCCCGGTCCATCAGGTGTTAGGAGCTAAGCAGGGTCAGGAGTGGATAACCCTTTAATGGGAGACACTAGACTTGTAGATCTTCACAACATTATTTGGGTCTTCTCAGGTGGTTTACTGAATGACTCAAATCTTCCAAATGTTGGAGCCTTTACTTAGTAACTATCTCATAAACCACGTTAGCAGTATGCCAGCAATATTATCAGAAAATTCCTCAACTATTCCGTGATTGGCATCACCCAGTGCATGGTGTTAGACTTTCAAGCATTTTGATTTGAAACAAGTTGCCGTCGGTTCTCTCCTTTGAAATGACACTTTTAAAATTGTGTTTTGAGAAAAAAAAAAATCTGCCAAGTAGTTAGGTCTCATCAAGCAGAGTTTCTTTGTTCCCTGTTCATTTAAACACAGTTTAAAAAGTGGCTAGTTTAGCTTGCAACTCAAGCAACCGGTGGCATCCTCATCTTCATTAAGACAACCCCAGAATCTAGCACTGTGGCTTTATCTTTATGTGTTTATTTTGTTACATAGAACATCAAACAGAAGTGCCTGGGGATCAAGGCTACTGCTGATTACAGGTTCATCAAGGACGTCTTCAAGTAAGACTGGTATCGCTGTCTTGACTTGAAGCATGTGGCTGTGAGACCAGCCAGGAAAGTCTGTGCCACTGTCCTGACATATGTCAAAATACTGGCAGCTTGACCTAACATGGGTTACTATTCTTTTAATGCATTGACACTCCCACACATGTTTATGGTGATGTACTGTGGAACCCTGTGTCCTGACCAAATTGGGGTAACTGACTTACCTATATGTCAAGCATCCATCATTTCTTTATGGCAATAACATTCAACATCATTTTTTTCTTTCTTCTTGTTTGTGGTGTGTGTGTGTGTGTGTGTGTGTGTGTGGTGTATGTGTGTGTGTGTGTGTGATATGTGTATCTGTGTGTGTTTTTGTGGAGAGCAGAGAACTCTAGGTGTCTTCTTTGTTTGGTGTAAACCTTGTTATTTTGAGGCAGGGTCTTTCACTAAACCGTTTGCAAGACTGAAGGACACAAACCCCAGAGACACAGCTGTGTCCACTGTATTCCAACCTGGCAATGGGGGTTATAAGTGCATGGCTAAGCCTACTTTTTATATGGGTGCTGGGATTTGAACTTAGGTCCTCATGATTGTATAGCAAGTGCTCTTATCCACTGAGCCATTGCCCAGTCCCAATAGCCTCTTTCCTAGTTATTTTTGAGCACAGCACCACCTCTGTTAGTGCTCACACGCTAGAGGTGTAGTCACAGCAGCTACTAGCTCTTCTGTCTTACTGTAGGTTTCCATCTGTTGAGACACTTTTCCCAATGTCCTTCTTGGACTCTGCTCAGCACTTTTCAAAAATTCATTTACTTTTATTTTATGTGCATTGGTGTTCCGGTGCTGTATGTGTGAGGGTGTCAGATCTTGGAATCACAGACAGTTGTGAGCTGTTGTGTGGATGCTGGGATTTGAACTTGGGTCTTCTGGATTAGCACTGGGTGCTTTTAAGTACTGAGCCATCTTTCTAGCCTCCTTGGTCAGCACTTCTTAAAGCTCTGCTCCTCTGAGATCGACATCTGCAGTATCTTCTGATTACTGAGATTACATAGTGTATGGCTTCCTGGTTCTTGGCTTCTTTCAGGCTTCATAGCACCCTTCAAGGCTTACCTAGGCTGTGCAATTAATGGGATTAGATCTCCTTTTTAATATCCATATAGTATTCCACGCTTGAGGGCCCTTCATTTTCTCTACCCCCATTCTAATGTTTGCAAAAGAGTGTAGACTCCTCCCCCAGTGAATAGGGTAGGTGACATTTCAGTACCAGTGTAGTTCCGACCTTGGTGACCTTTGGCCATTTCTGGACCATAAGCTGTCCCCAAGTGAGCTGAGGCTGGAGAGCAAGTCCTGCCACTGTCATTAGAGGTCTAACAGCTCGTTCTCTGCCTTTGCACACCCTTCTCAGAGAATCCCTTGCCCTATCTCTGTGTGAATCACAAACTGAACAACCTCTCTGTATCTCAAACCCTGGCCGTATCCTACAGAAGGAAGGTGGAAACCTGGCTGGACAGCATACAATCTCTTGGGAGGGAGGAGGGATGAGCATCCGGTTAGCATCCTCTCAGCCTTTGGAGTCACTCACAGAGATCATCCTGGGTATTGCCAGCGGCCTGGACATGAAGGCAAGGACTTGATGGGAGACGTGTGTTGTCTGCAGATGGGGTCTGGAAAATAGAGCAATGGAGGATACATGGAGGGGTTGTTAAATTTTGTGAGATGCCAAGGAGAGACAGAAGGAAAGACGGAGGAGGGAAGGAGAGACTGATGGAGGAGAGAGCTGATGGAGGAGAGAGAGGGGGAGGGAGGGACTGAAGGCGAGAAGGAGAGGAGATGTGAAGAGAGAGAAAGAGAGAGAGAGAGAGAGAGAGAGAGAGAGAGAGAGAGAGAGAGAGGCAGTAAAGGCTCTTCAAACCCTTCTGTTAATTTGTTTATGTTTCCTAACACAGGAACACAGACCGTGACGAGGGCTCCAGGGGAAATTGAAAGCACAGAGGGAATTAAAAACCCGAAGCCTTTAATTATGGGACTGCACCGGACTCTCACCAGCCTCCGTGGAAACTCTTGAAACACAAACTTGACAGCTCTCATATGGCGCAGGAAGCATGCGGGTCTCAGATTATTGTCATCTATCTCTGGAGGACGTTTTATGTCAAGAGACAGTCTCAACTTCAGTTCCTGGCTATGGGCAGCCAGTAGCCCTGCCCAGCCTGACACACAGGGAACTACGGAGCCCTTCCAAGCCTCCCATCGACCCTTAGGGTGACCTGCTCGTCGCCCCTGTGGCATCTCGGTGGTCAAAGCACCATTTCTGCCTTGCCGTTTCTGTTTTCTCATTTGTACATAAGATCATCTTTTTTTTTTTTTTTTCCATCTGCAAACTCTAGGGGGTCAATTTTGAGCACAAGGCTCAAAGGCTCAGCCATGGGACTCCCATTACCATTAACGGCAATGACTGTGCTCTGCTCCAGAGCAGGCAAACATTTACCCCTCGCAGGATGGTGCATTGCGGTTGGTGCTTTAATTGTATTTACAAATAAAACTGACTCAGAAACAGCGGCAGCTCTGGGGAGACGGAGTTTCAGAAAATGGCTGGGAGGTTGCTCTGTGTATGGAACCCCAGCTGAATGCAGTTTAGGGAGGAAGAAGGGGCTGTGTGGCTCTTGATACTTTTGTTTGTTTGTTCGTTTTGCTTTTGATTTGCGTCTGTGTGGAAGTGCACACGTGCATATATCTGTGTGTATGGTCATGTGTGTGGGTCATGCATGCACATTCACCGGGAGGTGGGAATACCCTAGGGGATTCTTATCAGGAAACATCCTTCATCTTCAGGGAGACATGGTCTCTCATTGGTCTGGGGCTCCCCTATTAGGCTAGGCTGGCAGGCCAGTGAGCCCCAAAATCTGACCATCTCTAACTCCCTAGGGTTGTTAGTCTTGGTGCATGCCACCACACCCAGCATTTTTATCTAGGTTCTGGGATTAAACCCAGGTCCTCAGGCTTTGGACAAATACCCTTCAGATGGATTCATATCCCCAGCCCACTGCACCTTCTGTGATGTTACACTGTGGCCACGAATCCATGGCGTAGACCTTCCCATTAAGTAGAGAGCTCAGTAGTTTTCACAGGTCACAGTGTGTAGCCATTGCCATTCCCATTCCCCATCTCCTGTCCATCTTCCCCAGTGAAACAAATAAGGAGTCCCTGTTCCCTCTCATCCCAGTCCCCGGAAGCCACCATTCTCCTGGACGTTATGATTTTGACTACTCTTGATGTCTCAGGGGACTGGACTCAGATGACACTCACACTTCAGCACAGTGTGCAGCTGGTCCATGTTGGAGATCATGCTAGCTTCTGCACCCAAGTCCTCAGGCTTGCAAGACAAGCTTTTGTTTTTTCAGACCAAGCCATCTTCCCAGCCCACTTCACCTTCTGTGATATACGGTACGAGGAGCCAATGAACAAAATTCCCATGAACGGCAGAGTTCAGAGCTGCCCATAAAGTCTTTGACAATGCTGTTGAAGGTGGAGTCATATCCCTCCAGGTGTGTATCGACTTTGCTATCCCTTCGCCCATTGCAGACACTGGGGTCACCTCTATCTGTAGCTGCTTAAGAATATTGGTGTTCAAGCATCCCTGTGGGATGGTGGGGCACTTTTGGGGTATATGGTCAGGAGTGGTATAGCTGGGTCTTGAGGTAGAACTATTCCCAGTTTTCTGAGAAACCTCCAGATTGATTTTAAAGTGGTTGTAGAGTTTGCACTCCCACCAGCAGAGGAAGAATATTCCCCTTGCTCCACGTCCTTGACAGCATGTGCTCTCACTTAAGTGTTTAATCTTAGCCATTCTGACTGGTGTAAGATGGAACCTCAGAGTTGTTTCAATTTGCATTTCCCTGATGATTAAAGATGTTGAACATTTCTTTAAAGGCTTCTCAACCATTCGAAATTCATCTGTTGAGAATTCTCTGTTTATCTCCGTACCCCATTTTTTCAATTGGGCTATTTGGGTTGTTGGTGTCTAAATTCTTGAGTTCTTTATATATTTTGAATATTAGTCCTCTGTCAGATATAGGGTTGGTGAAGATCTTTTCTCTATTCTTTAGGCTGCCATTTTGTCCTATTGATGGTATCCTAAGCCTTGCAAAAGCTTTTCAGTTTCATGAGGTCTCATTTATCAATTGTTGGTCTTAGAGCCTGAGCCATTGGTGTTCTGTTCAGTAGCTTTATTCACAACAGCCAGAAACTGGAAACCTCCTAGATGTCCCTCAATGGAAGAACGGATAAAGAAAATGTGGTCCATCTACACAATGGAATACTATTCAGCTATTAAAAACAAAGATATTATGAAATTTGCAGGCAAATGGATGAAACTAGAGAATACCATCCTGAGTGATGTAACCCAGAGCCAGAAAGACACACATGGTATGCACTCACTTATAAGTAGACATTAGCCAGAAAGCACCAGATAACCATGCTAGAATCCACAGACCCAAAGAAGCTAAGTAATAAGGCAGGCCCAAGGGAGGAGGCGTGAATCTCGCTCAGAAGGGGAAATAAAATAGTCATCGGAAGTGGATGAAGAGAGAGAACTGGGAGGGAGAGGGGGTGGGGGGGGGGAAACTGGGATGGTGATCATGTATGGGGGAGGGAGGGCTGGAGAGGGCTGGGAGTGAGAGTAGACATCTGTGAGGGGCATCTCTGGGACTAGCTGGAGGCCTGGGATGGGTAGGGATACTACGAGGAATCTCTGGAGTTGACCCTAGCTGAGATTCCTAGCAGCAGTGGATATAGACTCTGAAGTGGCCACCTTTTGTAGTCAGACAAGACCAGACAAGACTTCCAGTAGAGGAAGGGGAACATCAACCCATCCACTGAACCTTCAACCCAAAATGTGTCTTGCCTACAAGATGAGCCCGGATAAAGATGGAGCCAACAATGACTGCCCCGACTTGAGACCCATCCCACGAGAGAGAGCCAATCCCTGACATTATTAATGATACTCTGGTGTGCTTGCAGACAAGAGCCTAACATGACTGTCTCCTGCGAGGCTTCATCCAGCAGCAGATGGAAACAGATGCAGAGACCCACAGCCAAACATCAGGCGGAGCTCAGGGAGTCTTGTGGAAGAGTTGGAGATAGAATTGAGTGAACCAGAGGTATCAAGGAAAACATAAGAAGATGGTGGTGGAGAGGCTCACAGAGACTGAACCACCAACCAAAGAGCATACATGGGCTGGACCAGGGCCCCCTACACATATGTAGCAGATGTGCAGTTGATTGTCATGTGGGTCCCCTAATAATTGGAGTGAAAGCTGTCGTTGACTCTGTGCCTGCTATTGGACCCCTTCCTCTACCTGGACTGCCTGGTTGGACTTCAGCAGGAGAGGATGTGCTAAGTCCTTCTGGAAACAGATGATCCCTCAGAGCAGGGTGGTACCCAAAGGGAGCTTTCCTTTCTCAGAGGAGAAGGGTAGGGGCTAATGGGGAAGGAATTTATAAGGGCGGGCGGGGCTGGAGGAGAGGAAGGAGGGAGGGTTGCAATTAGGGGTCTGTGCAGGTCCTGTTTGCAGATTTTTGTTTTTCTACCAAGATTCAAAAGCAAATTTGTTCAAGGTGGAGGTGGTGAATCGCATCTGTAATCCTAGCACTTGTGACACTGAGGCAGGAGAATGACTGCAAGTCCAATGTCAACCTGGGTTATATGCTATCTAGCCAGGCCAGCCTGGGGCTGCAGAACAGATTTTTTTTCTCAACAAAATCAAACAAAACTAAACAAACCAAAAAACCAAGCAAACAACCACCAACAAAATCCCCCAAATGAAAAACCCAAACTCTAAACCAACGCACAGGACACGTGAGGCTGTCTAAACTATGTTTAGTTTCTGAAGGTTGGTCTCAGATGACACTACTTGAGTTCTAGGCTTCTGTTCCTTTTGTTACATTGTTACTCTATCAACAATAGCCACCCTAAGAGTTCTCATAAAGGCTTCCCAGACGGAACAAGGACCTTTGATTCGCCTACACTTTTTTTCTTAGCTCCCTTTTCCAACAGTTAAAGCTCAGAAAATATCCTCTGAACCCCACAACTGGTCAGGTGTCTCCACATGAAGCCCCCACGGGAGCCAGGCATCACGTTGAGTGGGTGGGTTGTGGGTTATTAGCTACTTCCGTCTCCTAGCATCTGTGCTGTCTTACAAGTAGCACCTGCCACTCCTGCATTCCTGAGAAGGACCTGACACTCAGTAGGTCTTTAAGACACTTAGTAGGTCTACAAGAACTATCGATTGTTAGAGGGTGTGTAGGAAATTCTGTTCCATTGAACAAATGGATCTTTAAAAATATAAAGAACAAAAGAGGCTTGCAGCCAGGATGACGGTATCAAAATTCAGACAGCACAAATTCGAAATAACAGGACTGTAAACTGTAGAGACGGGAAAGAGTCAATTGACTAAATTATTAGTGTCATTTTGATTTCAGAAAGTGAGGCTTCTTTACACATAAGCGCTACAAACGCAGGCTACAGGAGTTAATATTCACAACATGATTATCTTTCAATGAAAGTATCAGGAAGACACAAAATAATAATGCTGATATACAGGGGACAGGCTTCCATGGTAACCTGGGCGCAGCCTCCTAGTGTCTGTGACAGGAGGTGTGGGCATCCGGAAGGGAGGCAGGGAGCATGGGCTCAGGGTGAACCTACATGGGTGGGCATTCCTTAATTCCTGATCATTTAGAGGCACTTTAGAAATTGCTCTCAGGTTACTATCCAGGGAAATACACCCCCAATAGAGTATTCCAGGAGGACAGATGGAAAACAGGAGGAGTCTGCTTTTAAGGTTACTACTCTCTTCTGCTCAGTCCCTGATGTTTATGCTTGGTCCTTTTCCTGATACTTAGTTTATTCTCATTTGCAGGTGTGTGTGTGTGTGTGTGTGTGTGTGTGTGGTGTTATACAGGTGTGTGTATAGTGTGTAGGTATGTGTGTGTTGTGTGTGTAGTGAGCAGGTGTATGTGTAGGTGCAGGTCTGTGTGTTGTGTGTGTATATGTGTGTGTGTGTGCAGGTTGTGGGTGGGTGGTGTGGGGGAGTGTGCAGGTGTGTGTTGCAAGTGTGCACATTTCTGTACTCATGGAAAGGTCACGGGAAGGCCACCAGCTTTCCTGCTGGATCACTTGCACCGTACTTCCTTGAGACAGGCTCTCTCCTTAAATCTGGAGCTACACTGTCAGTCAGAAAACCTCGTGGTTCTCCTGTCCCTCATGGCGCTGGAGTTATGGTCACACAGCCACACGTAACTTTTAACCTTGTTTCTGGGGATTTGAATTCAGATTCAAATACTTTTACACATGGAAGCATCTTCCTAGGCCCTTGCTTTCAGCTTTTTAAAAACACACACACACACACACACACACACACACACACACACACACACACAGAGAGAGAGAGAGAGAGAGAGAGAGAGAGAGAGACAGAGACAGAGACAGAGACACACAGAGAAAGACAGAAACAGAGACACACAGAAAGAGACAGAGACATACAAGGAGACAGAGAAGGAGAAAGACAGACAGATACATACACACAGAGGGGCTTAACTGTGGAGTAAGCTGTGAAAGTCAGATCAGACAGAACTAACGATGAGAAGGAATGTGTATATCCTAGTGCCAAGTCATGGAACACGGGAAGAGTCCTTAGAAACATGCCATGCAGTCCCAGACCTTGTTGCCAAGGTCAACTGCTCTGTAACACCCCAGGTCTTCAGCTGGTCAGGGATCACCTTGGCATTCCACAGAAGTGTCACATGAAGACACTTCGACTGACGGATGATGCACGGACCCACAAATCGGTCAGAGTAGGAGAGATTAGCTTGAGAACAAGGTGGGGAGCTCCGAAGAGGTGGGAGCAAATGGCTCTGTCCCTGGGCCTTGCTGGTCAGGAGCCGGGATGTTGAGCTCCAGTCCAGTGAGAGACCCTGTCTCAAAAAAAACAAGGTGCATGGTATTCCTAAGGATGCTGGAGATTGATGTCTGGCTCCTGTTTACACAGGTCCATTCAGCCACAGTTGTCACCCCTACACACACACACACACACACACACACACACACACACACACATACACACATACACACACACACACGAGAGGGGGAGGAGAGGAGAGGGAGAGGAAGAGGGAGAAGAAGAGGGAGAGGGAGAGAGAGAAGTAAAATGTGAGGAAATTGGTCAAGTTAACACAATCTGGAATCATCAGAGAGGGAGGAACCTCAGTTGAGAAAAGTCCTTCATGAGATCCAGCTGTAAGGCATTTTCTCCATCAGTGGTGGGAGAGCCATCCCTGGTTGGTAGTCCTGGTTGTATAGAGATCAGGCTAAGCAAGCCAGGAAAGCAGCTGAACACACCTGATAGCTCTGTGTCAGCCTTCATAGCCTCTGTGTCAGCTCCTCTTGGCCCTGCTGCTGAGTTCTGTCCTGACTTCCTCCAATGATGAGCTATGATCTGAAGTGTAAGCATGAATAAACCCTTCCTTCTCTGCTTGTATTTGCCAAGTGTTTTGTTGCATGAATAGGTACCTGACTACAACAGATGCATACTATCAAATTGCAAGATTGGACAAATAACCAAGACACTTACTCGTCTCTGCATTCTCTCTCTCTCTCTCTCTCTCTCTCTCTCTTTTTTTTTTTTTTTTAAACTGTGAATGACACTTTACTCAGTCATTTTCTTTGCAACTAAAACTCTGGGAATTCAAAATTAACAGCCTTGCCTGTGAGCTTCTTGTACACACCAGAAAGAGTTCCGACCTTGTGTTCCATGTTGTTCTGCTGTGCTTTGTCTACATGAAGTTTTAAGAACTGGCTGCCATGCAACTTCTCATGGATCCTCTTATCCACAGTTTCACTTGGGGAGACTTCAAGGACCTCACATCCTCAGGGATGCTATCATGCACTGCTGTCAGGGTGGGGACTTCTGGGGGTGCCTTTGCTTACTTTTAGTAAAGCTTTTTAAGGTTCGCTTGGTTTGAATCTTCCTCTGAGCAGTGATGACTATATGCTTTCCACTGGAGTTTCTCTCCATTTTACAAACTAGCTGGACTTGGATTTCCTGGAAAGATTTCAGCCGAGGAACTGGTACAAAAATGGTGATAGCTTTCTGACCACTACCGACTTCAATGTCCTTCGCCGCAGTGATGTTGAGTTCCCTCAGCTGAGCCTTGAGATCTGAGTTCATCTCCAGCTTGAGCAGCACCTGAGAGAAGCCAGACTCGACTTATTTTGCCATTGGGCTTCCTAGTCTTGGTGTTCAAGCTAAATATGGCTTTGTCCTTACAAGTACCGGCTTAGAACGAGCTCTCCAGCCATTTTCTGAAGAAGAAATTGAAATGCACAGAGAAGAAAAGACTCTCATTGTTAACAAAATATCAGTAACTGCCTTCAGAAGGCCTTTGTTCCATGTCAGATACTTCCTGAAGCATCTTTACTCTTCCCAGTACCCAAACAAGTAAGTAACTTTCCTGATGTTACAAGTGAAAAAAATGTAAGCTCTGAGAGAAGTGTTAGGTATGACGCAGCTACTTACAAGGGGTGGTACCAGAACTCAAGACCAAGCTTGTCCCCAGCATATGTCTGCATTTGTTTTTACTACCCTATGGTGTCTGGCCTGCAGTTGGAATAGGAAATACCAGCTCTTAGTTCAGAGTCCAGGGCTTGTGACAATCCCAGTCCCTGCCTAGACAGTAGGCACCTCAGACAGTGGACACCATTACCTTGACCCTTCTCGGCTTTATTAAACCATCTTACTGTTTTGTTGCTATTGTTGTTGGTTGCATAATCCCAAAGAAAAGTCTGTATTACTTTATTAGTGGCAAGTTCAAGGCAATGTAGATGTAGAATGGTGGTGGTGGTGGGGGCATAGTAGGTCAAATGTGTGTGACCTTGGAAGGTAGACGGCACCTTGGAGTCAGAGCTAAGGAGTCTGCCTTCATGTTCACAGGCATGCAGTACTGTGAAAACCAGAAGAGGGCTCTGATATCCTGAAACCAGAGTTCTAGATCATCATGTGTGTACTGGGAAGAGAACACTGGTCCTTTGTAAGAGCATCTACTATTAACCTCTGAGCCAATTCCATTATTTCCTTCTTCACTTTTCCCCTCCAATCCTTTCCATGCCTCCCCATTCCCTCCAAAGTCACAGTCTCCTTTTCTTTAATTTGTATTGTTTTACACACACACACAAAAACAGGCCTAGCCAGGCCATTATTTGTATATTTGTGTTTGTCCTTCACCGCAGATTGACCAGTTGGTATTGGATAACCAATTAGGGGCCCCATTTCTGTGCATGACTGATTCTCACACTCTCAGCATCCCTTAAGCATCTTATTTCTCTATGAGTGGGGCCCATGAGTTCCCTTTCCCTGTTAGTGTGTCTATTGGTCCTGTCCTTGTTCAGCTCTTATTAGGCAACTGTGTAATTGGCGTACTCTGGTCCTTACAATCTTCCTGTCCCCACCTCTGACATGCCTTCTGAGCCTTTAGTGCAGGAGATGTGTTGTAGCTAATCAGATGTGGCTGGACAGTGCACAGTTACTGGTTTCTCTGTAATGGCCTCCATCTATTGCAAAGAGATGCTTCTTTGATGAGGCACGAGAGCTACGCTTATCTGTGGTTATAACAGTTTAGAGTAAAGTTGGTAATTGTGCTGGGTTAGCCACGTGGCGATTGGAGGTTCTCCTCTAAGATCTATGACCCCGAGGAAGGACGTGGTGACTTTGTATCTTACTACAGCTGTGGCTGGGAAAGGCTCTTCTGAAAGTTTAGAACTTGGTGCCAAGTGATTAGATGAGACTTTGAAGGAGCATTGATTTGTAGATGATTGAAAAAGGATACCTACTCATCTGGGGGACCCAATCAGAGGCAGACACCTCCTTCAGTCAATAGGAATTGCCATTACAATCAATGGCTCTCGCTAAGTCTAAATCCCCTCAGTCAAATCACTAGGAAATGATCAATGGAGCTGCTTCCTTTGATGTCAGTCGGAAAACGGTGTCTGAGGCAACTCACTGGGGGAGAGTTTCCAACTTTCCAAAGACAACTTCTGAGTCTTCTTCGGCAATTTACAAATTGGATGGACACTCTCGGACTCTCTAATGTTAACAGCCAGCTCTCTGAAGTCTTCCTCTGCTCTCCCACCAATATGCAGGACTTCTGGGTTTCCATTGGCTGCTGCATCTTAGCCTTGGGAGGGTCCGATGGAGGAATATTAGAGTGTGTATGCTATGTAGCTGTGGAAAGGAGCACCCAAACAATTCCAAGGCTTCATTCTCTCATCAGTTAGCCTGCTCCAGCAGTGAGAGTCTGAAGCAGAAATTGAGCTGTTATGGTTTCTTCCAGAACCTACAAGAGAGCCTGAACACCTTGCCGAGTTTGATATTCAACTTTCCCAGATGACTGGCTTTGGGATAATTAGGACTGAGGGAGCCTGGACTGGGTGTGACATGGTGAAGCCACACCTCTGAGAGCCTAGGATTGACAAGCTTCATGTGACATCCTAGCTGAGGTTGGTGTTAGCAGTCCCTGGGCAGCTGGCTCAGTTGATTAAACATGGAGGCCTCGGGCTGGAGGTCTCATTCTTGCCAAGTGTCTCGATTGTCGTGGTCACACCTGCCTGTCATGGGGCCCCTCAAGGTCTATCATGATACACTTTAGTCAAAGAGTCCTCTCTCTGCTATTTACTAGCTGAGTGGCCTCCAGATGGGATGCTGTCGGTGATAATGCATCAAAATATAATAAAATAATAAAAACTGTAACAAGCAGCTATGGTAATATAGTCTGGACATCTAAATGTCTTTCACGAGCCATCTAGATGGCTCAGTAGATAAAGGTGCTTGCTGCTAAGCCCGATGACCTGAGTTCTTTGGGACACACAATGAGGAAAGTGAGGAAAAATTTCTGCCCAGACTGTCCTCTGCCTTCCACACTGTCCCCATGGCATGAGCATATGCCCCAAATAAAATAAATGTAAAAGAAGTATGTACGTATCTCTCATGTGATGACTTACCAGGTCACAGCATTCCATTTTCCACAGGAATGAAAGGCAGTTAAGCAACTCAGTGTCACAGTCAGGAGGGAATGGGACCCCTAGGAATTTTCAGCCCCTGTGTCGTGAGCTTTGTATTAGCAGATGGATGTCTCCCAGGGAGCCCCTCCATCAATGCGGCGTGCGTGAAGAATGACTGCTCTACTGACCATACATACAAACAATGACAATGGTGTGGGCCAGCATTCTGAGGGTCAGGCTGATGGCACATAATCCTTATCCAGCTCGCACCCTAATGCCGGGAACATGACTTGAAAGTGCACTTCTCTGAGGAACGGCCCCGTGGGTCTTTCAGATGCATTAAGGGGAATATTACCATCACGATCTTTTGGTGAACTGCCCTTTGGCTGTGATGATTATACCTGGCTGCTCTGAGCAGTCACACGTGGCAGTAACAGTCAGGTTAGCGTGAGCAGTTCCAACACTGCATGAATGTCTATTTTGTTTTCACCCCTGGATGGCTTTTCCTCTGCTGCCTTCCATGTTCCTGGTGATGACTGTGCCATTCAAACATTTTTTATTTTTAAAGAAAGAATTGACTGTTCCTTTCTAAACACAGTGTCGTCTTCCTCACTTTCTCCTCCAGGTTTGGAGTGACTGGATACAGTGGGTGGCCATCATACCATCCTGTTTATGTTTTCTGTATTTCATGTTGATACTTCTGTGTCTGGAAGTCCATTCCTGCCTCCTCAGTCAACGAGGAGCGCGTGATGGTTGATCCCGACTGTCCTTCAGTGAGACTTGTAATCAACATAGAAAGTATCTCTGAAGCTGCCCATGGAGAGTTATCTAAAGTGGGTAGTTGAGATCTTGTGGAGGATAGTTTTACTTCAGTCTAACATAAGCTAAAGTCATCTGAGAGGAAGAATCTCAGTTGAGAAAATGCCTTCATAATGTTGGCTGTAGGGCATTTTCTTAATTAGTGATTGGTGGGAGAGGGCCCAGTCCATCTAGTAGTAGGTGGAGCCATCCCTGGGCTGGTGGTCCTGGGTTGTATAAGAAAGCAGCCTGAGCAAGCCAGGAGGAGCAAGCCAGTAAGCAGCATCCTTCCATGGCTTCTTCATCAGCTCCTGCCTCCTGGTTCCTGCCCTGGTTGAGTTCCTGTTTTGACTTCCTTCAGTGATATGGAAGTATAAGCCCAGTGAGCCTTTTCACCCTCAACTTGCTTTTGGTCCTGGTGTTTCTTTTCTTTTTTACATTAAAATTCTAGGATGTTTATTACAAAGGTAAACCCTGATCCTTGAGAGGGGCTTATCGGTAGGATTTCTGGTATCGGGTTGGGCACCAGGACCTCCAAACTTTTTGGATTCACAGCGACGGGGGTCAGCTACAAGCAGGGTCCGATCATACTGGATGAGGATGTCTTTGATCTCCTTCTTAGAGGCTTTGTCCACATATTTTTGGTAATAAGCCACCAGGGCTTTTGAGATGGACTGCCGGATAGCAGAAATTTGGGCCACGTGACCACCACCCTTCATACCGACCCGGATATCCATGCCAGCAAATCGCTCCTCGCCCAGAAGCAAAACGGGCTCCAGCAACTTGTACTGCAGGGTGCGTGGCTCGATCATCTCCAGGGGACGTCCATTCACCTTGATGAGCCCATTTCCTCGTTTGCAGTGGGCCACAGCTGTGGCTTGCGTCCGAAGACCTGCACGGACTGCAACGGACCCTTGACCGGCATTACTACAATTGCACGAACACGAGGTGCTCACTGCGCAGCGCCGCCACCGGAAAAGCAGTCCTGGTGTTTCATCCGAGCAACAGTAACCCTGATTAAGACAGGTAGGAAGATCCATCCCGATATCTGGGGTCTCAGACCGAATTAAAAGGAGAGAGTGAGCTTTTGGAAATGGCTTCCTTGCTGTAGATACAATGAGAAGAGTCACTTTCCCTGTGTGATAAACTATGCACCTGCCACTGTAGAGCCAAAGCAAACTGTTCTTTCCTGTAGTTGCTTTTGTTGGTATAGTTGCTTTTGTCCTAGCAACTAAAAATCAGTCTCCTGTACCAGGACTTTGCATGTAACCGCATGACATGACTGATGCATATACCGCTGTGTATTAGTCAGGATGAGGTAGCTCATACTCTGAGACCGACTCTCTTCTCAGTCCCGGGAACTGATAAAGCTAAGGGCCATCTCATTACACTGGCTGGTTCCATCTCTGCTATCTCCTCACTGTGGACTTACTGTTGACGTAACCATCAACATCTCCAATCTAGTTTCAGTAAGGATGAAGTTTTGGAGAATTAGGCCCAGCAATTAAAATGTAAACAGCTCACTTTACTCACACTGAGAGCTAGAATTGGTCAGACAGCTATCCTCCAAGCCAAGCATACTGGCAAGCCCAATCCCACCTTGGGTAAAGTACTAGGGAAGCAGGGAGCTGGTGATATCTCCTATGTCGTTCCAATGCCTACCAGATGACCACCAGGAATTCCGTCATCCAAACTGCAAGAAAGGGACCCATTAAATTGGAATATAAGAGGCAATGCGCCGAGTGGTTTCGAAGGTCAGAAACTGATGCGCGGAGAACTGGAAAAATAATGACTTGACTGCACAAGTTCAAAGACCTCTGCATATGAGTTGTGACTGACGTCTCCACAGGCCTATCAGCAACTATGTTAGCTCCCTTTTCACCTGGTGGGAGTTTCAGGTGGCGAAGGAGGCATGTGGGATTCACGGTGGCATGGTCATGCTCTTCCCGTGTCCCACTGCGTGGCTGGAGGGCTTGGTGACCTCTTGTCGAGAGCCCAAGTCAACATAGCACGCAACAGTGGCAGAGTGTGTGGTGACTTTGGGGAAGGGGCTGTTTGAAGGATTGCTTCCTGACTGAAGAATCAAGTTGAATCAGCACATGTGTTTATGTATGGTCAATAAGTGGTAGCAGGCGAACAATAAGTTGGTAGCTGCCAACTCTGACTGAAGCTTCTAGAATGTTCTTTATCTCGTTGGCTTTCCTCTTTTCTGACAGGTTCATACATGTGGCTTGGGGAAGGCTATCTGCATATCCAAGAGAGGCTGAAGGGACAGAATCAAAATCTTTCTTTTTAAATCAATCTTCCTTTCTCCTCTGATTCTCCCTCTCCCCACTTGCTCTTTGCTGTTCGTTTTCAAGTTTTATTTTTGTTGTCAAAGAACTTGAAGAGAATTATGAATTAATAGGTATATGGATGTGTGTGCAAAACCCCAGAAAAGATTCTGTGGTGATGGTGATGATGCTTGTGGCGGTGGTTGTTAGCATTCCTTCTAGGCTCCCGCCCCACGCCCACCCCCAAAGTTACCGGGCAACAGCCAGGTGTGCCTGACTCACTATAAATGGGGCTGCCCCCTCCTCACTCTCTTATCCTTTTACTCTCTTATTCTCATCACCTTATTCCCTCTCCCTCCCTCTGCCCCTCTCTCCACATGTTCCTGGCTGGCCTCTACTCCTCTCCCTCTCCTCTCCTCCTTCACTATGTATCAGAGTATGACCTTGAAATCCTGGTCCTCCAATCCACACTGTCTGAATTCTGGGATGACAGGCACACCTCACCCTGCCTGGTTTGTGTTCTACTGAGAATTGGATGCAGTGGACAGCTCTGCCCTCTGCTATCACGTTGAGCTAAGGGTGAGTTCCCACCAGTACGCAGGCCCATGGATAGACTGCTTTGTCCACTTGACCAGTCCAGGGTGAGTGCGGGTTCTTCTGGAGTGTTTTCCGGGACCAATCAGAGTTGAGGGGAGAGTACATCACAGATTGCCTCTTTGCCATGTTCCCAATCAGGCCCATAGACAAGTCCCCAGGCCTAGATCCCAAGAGAGAACACAGAGCCGAAGTATGCCTGTGGGGAGGGACTGCCTGGGTCCCAGCCCTGTCCTCCATGACCCACCTTGACCTCTGAATCTGAAGTGGGAAGCCTACACTGTAAGCTCTGGAGCTTGCTGCAGCATTGTTGAATGGATCCCAGCAAGGCTGAATTTCTTGTTTGCAAAAAGGCCTGGGATAGTAATTCCAAGGCTCTGGGCTATGTTGTTGAGGTTGGGGGACAACAATTGGTGGTCAGTATCACACTGGAACATGTTTTATTTTTACCTACAAGTCCCTAGGATTCTGTCTTATCTGGATGCAAAAGGCAGACTGTAGGAACCTCGGTAGCTACTAGTCTTTATCAACTCTGACATGTTGAGGGCCTTAAATATGTCAACTTACTGAATCTGCTCGATATCCTTAAGAAGGTATTCCTGCCATCATTCCCATGTCTCGGATGTGGACACGAGGCAGTAGCTAGGTAAGCGAGTTGTCTGAGGTCACGTTGGAATTTGAAATTGTAGCAAGGGCTCAGCCAGTATGGGCTGAATGAATGAAGGGATGAAGGCAAACCCCATTCCTTTTCTTCCACCCTTAACCTTGGCCCTCTGGGTCCTCCTGCATGGGACAGTGTGACTGTCTGGGTTTGTCAGTGGTGATGGGTAAGGAAGCAGGCCATTGATTCAACAACGCAGGCTGCCTGTCACGAGCATGCAGCCGTAGTGAAAGCGATGGGAGATTAATAGGAAATAATAGGAGAGGGAGTCAAGGCCTTACATAGCTCCCCAAAGCGAAAGCCTTACATCCAAGGAGGTGCAATTAGCTCCCCAAGCCAACATGCACAGGGAGTGAAACGGGCCAGCACTGGTTTTATTTTTATACCTGGATCCACCCATGGTTGCTCGGCCTAGTTAGTACTTCCCTCTCTCTAGCTGACTCTGCACTGCCTGCTAGCTTTAATACACTTCTAATCCAGCTTGCTACACAGCCCTAATGTCGAACACAGGAGGCAGACAGCTGCCCGGAGGCATTTTCCGTAGAAAGAAAGGCCTGTATCACAACAGAACTCTCTCCACTATCTTTCCATGCCTCTGCCTCCCATCACGGGGAAGGGTGGTGGGGTGCAGACACTGGGAACGATCCTGATAGATACATCAGGGCAGCAGTCAGGGGGAGGCACCACACCCCAGGAGCCTTCCCATCCTGCTGACTCTCATACCCTCACACCGTGAGCTGATTGGGCATTGTTATTTGTTCTCAGAAGATCTATTTCGGTCATATTGTGTTCCTAACATCCACCACAACCTACAAAGGGCGAATACTCCCATCTCCCTCCCTTTCCAGGAGGAGATCCAGAGGTGCTGCCTCCATCCCCCTAAATGCAATAATTAGTTTATTGCCCTGGCTTCTTTCTATGAGCGCATCCCATTTTAAAGAATCGTTCCCACCTGGAATAAATTAGAGGGAGCCTGTCTAGCTCAGAGAATGGACATTTTCCCATCTTCACACAGGCAATGACATCGTATCAATATTTAAAATCATTTTATGCATGTATTCTAAGATGTCCAACCTCATTAAGGCCACTCATCAAGCCCCAGATAGAGTGTATTCCCACTGGACATGTAGGCCTGGGGCCCTACCAAACAGAAATTTAAACTAACTTGCCTTTAAAAAAAAAAAATACATAATAGCTCATTCTCAAATATTCTCTCTCTCTCTCTCTCTCTCTCTCTCTCTCTCTCTCTCTCTCTCTCTCTCTCTCTCTCTCTGTCTCTCTCTCTCTCTGCCCCCTGCCATGACTAAGGCATTTGGACTGACCCATGATTTGGTTCACATCAGCATTTAACTGACAAGATCTCCATTAGTATGTCAGAATGTGTATGCCCCAGTAAAACAAGTAGAATACAGCATCCCTCTCCCCTCTAATTCAATACATCACCCCCTAGTCCTTCTCTTCACTGGGCAATAATTTGAGTTTATTAATGATGGTTCGTTTAAATATTTGCAAACATTTTAAACTACAGATCAATAATTCTTCATATTTTGTCAACTTCATCCTTGCCCCAAATCTAGAATGATAACTTTCTTGATATGTTCTTTATATTGTGGGCCACTCCACATGTGGCATCAGGTACCCAGAAGGTGGGTATTCTTGCAAATAGCATCAGCCCTTTTCTCGGTAGTCTCTGCAGATCTGGACAGGGCTGTCTCCCCAGATATGCATAACCTAGGCGAAGCTGAAACCTCACACTGCAGTGCCAATAAACAATTAAGTGCATGCTGGGAAAACTGCAATAAAACCTTCTCAAACAGGGCACCCGCCCCGAGAAGGATGGAGAACAGCCTGGCTTCGTGATGCCACCTTGCCAGGCAAAATAGATGAAATACGAGTTCATATTTCAGGGGCAACCAGGCATCCCTGGGCAAAGTCACTCTGTAGGAGAGGGAAGGGGAGGAGGGATCGTTGTAAACTCCTAAGGCATCACAAGCAAACCCACAGCTGTATTGTCTCACACTACTGGGAGCTAGATAGACATCTGTGGTAGAGGGTCTTACAGATGGTCACCTGGCCCACGTCCTCACATGATGCTTCCTCTATCTTTGTGTCATCAAATTTTTCTTCATACAAGGACACCAGGCACATAGGATCAGGGTTCAGCCTATGACACTGTTAAAGACGGTTCAGCAATTAAGAGCACTGGCTGCTTTGGCAGAGCACCCTGCTTTGGTTCCCAGAACCCAGACAATGCCCCCCAATCATGCCTAATCCCCTTCCAGGGGGATCCAATGCCCTTTTCTCAACTCTGCAGGTACCAAGCACAGACATGTCTCACATATATATATTCAGACAACACATCTGTAGATAACCAAAAAATACATATGTCTAAAATACTACTAGAATAATAAAAACCATGTCTCCAAATATAATAGGAGGACATGGTCAGCCAGTGACAATGGAGAACTCAAAGCAGCAGGATTTGGAAAGAGCAAGAAGTGGTCTCAACATGAATGGGACAAAATGACAGGAAGCCAGCTAAGGAATTAGGAAGTCAGTTCACGGGAAGACTGGGAACCGAAAGCCCCGGCATTCACTGTCAGCAGTTCACTTGAGAGGCGGAGTCAGGAGGATCAGAGAGAGACTTAAGGTCATTCTCTGTCACACAGAGTTTGAGGCCAGTTCAGATCCATGGGACCCTGTCTAAAATTAATGCAAACAATTAAACAGTGCTCAGTGCTTACTGTTGGGTCTCACATGTACCCCAACAATTCTTGTGGACTGAGGTCTCTTACTGTAGCTTCTACCCCAAGCACCTCGCCTTTTTCAGGATGGTAAAGCCTCCTGTCTATCATTCCTTCCCTAACATGCCAAGTGTGGCCTCACCTCCTCTCCCTTCAACCAGTTCACATGCCTCCACCTTTGAGGTCTTAACCCAAGCACCTCCATTTGTAAGGCCACCTCTCTCATGGAAAAACAAATCCCTCTATTCAAGTCCCCATTTTTTTCCCTTTGAGTCACAGCATTTTATCATTTTCAGTTGCTTTAGCCAAGGATTTGTTAATTCAGGAGGAAGGAAGAGAGTAGCTGCCTGTAAGGATGGTGGATTTCGACGTCTTTAAAACACAAAGTGCGAAGATCTGAGCCAGAGACACGGATTTGAAAGTTTCTAGCTTAGAGTGTCTAGCTCAAGCCACGATACGACTGGGACCTTCTGGGGAGAGGTTCTGAGTCGGGGAAGAAGAAGGGAGAACCTTCGTTCAGTTCCGGGATTAGAGAAGGCAGATGGTAAACGGAAAGCGGATGCGAAATCCCAACAGAAGTTCCTGGGGGCTGCATCTTCCTTTTATCCCAAGCGGAGATAATTTTAGAGGCCCAAGGAACCTTGCTTAGCAGGGGGCTGAGTACACACTGGCTGAGTCTGAGTTCACGGTCCAGCGCGCATGCTGTGGTCACAGCTCTTGTGCGTTGAGAAATATGGTACCTTCATATTCCCTGAGTCCGACTGTGACAGCGACAGACTGACAGACTGTCAGACTACCTTTAACCAGGGACAAAGCTGGTTCTGAAGCGAGGCGTGCCTGCATAATGACCCTGCCTGCAGAGTGCATAACAGATCTCCTTAGACCTGTGCCCTCTTCCTCAGACATTTTTTTCCCATCTCATCTTTCCAGAGCACGGATGGGTAAATAGGTCTGGCATGAAAATCCAGAGCTCTGTAACTTAGACAGTATTCAGGACCACAGCGCTTCAAAGCAACACATGTCGCAAAGACCTACTCTGGTCACCAAGACCCAGGATGCTGAAAGCGTCTGTCACCAGATCCGAAGCCCCTCTTAGGAGTGTGGTGGGCTTTAGTTGAGAGTCTACACATCTGACAGAAAGGATCCGGTGAGAATATCGGTATTCAGGAGCCCAGCTCTGAAGGAACACCAGGCCAAAACACCACATCCTGCTCTCTCCCCTCCCCTGCCATTAGCCTCCAGAGGGAGGCTTCACCCCTGCTGGCTAGAACCTGAGCTTTCTGGTTTCAGATGGATAACAATAGCTTTCATCCGCTCCATTTGGTCACTTCAAAACTGTCTACTACGTCAGGAAAGCCCATTTTCTTTTACACCGCATCAAATGAAGACTGTTCTTCCTCGATCTTTCTGGGAGGTTCAAGGGTCATCTTAGCTACTGCCGGTTCCTGTTTCCTTCAGGGTCAAGTGTGGGTAAACATCGTTCTCAGTGCAGAGGCCTTCTGATGATTCGATAACCTAACAGAAACCAGGAACCATCTAGCTGACAGTGGATGCTAGGTACAGCACATGTACGTGGAAAGTGGGGCGTCGGGGAGTGGGCCTTGAGGTTAAGCTTCAGGTTGAGCTTATGCACTGAGTGGGGAGATGAGGGGGTGCATGAAGGTCTTCCAAGTCTACGGAAGAGTTGAGGCCACTGGAGATTTAGTCTTGCTGCACTGACTGACTGCATTTTGAAGTTACTGTACTCAGTGTGGTCACAGAGATTATTCAAGCCCCTTCCAAAATGGAGTGCTTGTACAAAAAAAAAAAAAAAAAAGCACCACTGAAGAGCCCCGTAATGTTGAATTGTTCTGCACTATGCGTGCCCAAATCCTTCATCATTTCCAAATTCAGCACTTCACATTTTAAGAGCACTCCACTTTAGGAGTGAAGGGGGTGTTCTGGGCACATGCACAGTGGGCCAATTTAGACTCCCTCGATGGTGCTGACGCAGTGAAGAGCTCTCCAGTTCTGTGGAGCATAGCCTTGGCATGGGCCTGCGAGTTCTCAGGGCTTTCTGAGCCAGAGGCCAGCTGGCTTCTGGAATGCTGTCCTACACAGGCAGTTATGGTTGGACTCACTCTGCACCTTGATCTATCCAGGGTGTTGTTCTCATTCTGATTCCGGGTCTTGCTACGAGACTAGGTAGGTGAGGGCATTAGTTGCTTTTCTCAGAGCCAGGACGAAGTACCTGACAGGAAGCAACTTAAAGGAGGATGGGTGTATTTCAGCTCACAGTTGGAGGGTTAGTGGCCATCAGGGTGGGACGGCATGAGAGCAGGAGTGTGAGGCAGCTGGTCACCTGCATCTGCAGGCAGGAAGCAGAGGAGGAATGAGTGCAGCTGCTCCATTGCTAGGATCTGTCTTATTTTTATTGAGTCTGAGATCCCAGTCTATGGGACGGTGCCCTCCATGGTTAGGACAGTCTTCCCGACTCAGGTGACCTAAGCTAGAAACTCTGCCACACCCCGGGGTCTCCCACATGTCTCCGAGTGACCCCAGAGCCTATCAAGTTGATGTTTGATACCAACCACCACAGCGACCGTTTCCTGTTGCTACTGTCGCAGGAGCCTCATAGCTGGTTTATCTAGGTTCAGAAGGGTGGAGATCAATGACTCTTGGAGTGCTACCCTATGTCAGCTCCAACTGTGGTTTTGGGTAGTCTTTTATTAGTTTATGACAGGATGGTCATACAAGGTGGAGACTGAAGATCAGAAATGTTTCTACACATGGAAATATCTAGCTCTGGGCCTGGAAGCTAAGTTGGCCCGCTTTAGTGTCAGCAACATGGTGTAGAAATAGCAATGACTTGGGGGAGGAGAAATTCAACCTCACCTTGACCCATGACTTCCAAATCAAAGTCCAGAGTTCCTTGTACTCACAAGAAATTAGATCTCTGGTCAAACGTCAAGCCACGTGACTCCAGTCCATATCGGTCTTGACTGCACTGACTCCAGATTCTAAACCGGAATCCTGATGGTATCTTTCAAAAGAGTCTATTTAAGTTTTTCCTACTGCTTTTTGAATTCTGAAGCTCATGCTGTGTAAACTACATACCCATGTCAGGTAGACCAGGTGTTTTCACTCCACACTTTAAGAAGATAATGCCTGTGGCTTTTGGGTTTGAGCATAAATCCAGTTCTTAGGTTGGAGCTGGGCCATAAGTCACACTACAGGCAGGACTAGAATAAATCAGTAGGACTCTACCTCTTTTGCATTTCTTTCAGATGTGGCATCAGAAAACTTGTTTTGGGCCATACAATTATAAGGATGCCTTCCTATTCTGCATGAATTAGGCCAGTCTGTTGATGTCTTTTCACCAAGATGGTTTCATAGTTGTTTGCGTGCCTTTACCTTTTTACCAGGGTGCTTTGATGGTCAAAGGAGAGAATATTTGTGGATTCTCATGCTTAGGACTGGAGTCAGAGCTCTCAGCTAGCACTGTGAAGTGCTTCTTTTCTAGAGTATCAAGGTAGTTAGTGGTGAAGCTGAGAACCACAGACCTTTGGGGATATGAACAGAGACAGATTTTCTGGCTTTTCACCTGTGGTTTCTTTACTTCAGCCCCTAAACTCTTCCCTGGACTCTGTCAAGAGATCTCGCTTCAGGGATTAACGGTCTATACTTATCAGCTATTTGCTTTTTGTAAATGAAACTAACATTGAAGCTTTGGCATTGGTATAATGCAAAGAATATTCTATTACTAGTGAAAGGCTCAGAAGATTTTATCAGATAATGTCTTCTATATGCCTGGGGAGAAGAGCAGTAGAGGAAAAAGGACTATAAAAATTATAATAGAAGAAAGTCACTTAACACTGTGAGCAACAGTCAGAAAGAAACAGTGACAGAGTAGAGTTCCGGGACATTCTGAATGTAAAAAACATGATGCTATGTGCTATGATGTGGGCATGAGGTGTCTCCCAAAATACATATGCATTAGAAGTTGGGCAGTGAATGAATCAGCATCTAGCAGCTACCTATTCATAATGGGGAGCAACCTGTACTCTACAGTATGTTATGTGGCTGGGCTGGGCTGTTCTGTAGCTTAGGTATAATAAATGCATCTTTGATCCACTTTACTTTCAGTTTATTAGTAGACTTATGATGAGGGTAAAGTTCATGGTAAAAAAGGAGAATCTATACTGATATTTAAGAACATAAAAGGAAAGGGGAAAAAAATAGCATGCTCTCAGAAAGGAGATATGGATGCACCCTTGCAGAAATAACACTTAAATTAAAATCTAAAATTTCAATAGCCACCCTGAAGCAATAGAAGAATGTAGAATTACCTTTTTTGAAGTGTTGAGCAAAAATAACCTTTAACCTCTAATTTTATATCCAGCTAAACTATCTCTGAGTATGCTGGCAACAGAATGATTTTCTTAAATGAGCAGCAGCTTAGGAAGTTTCTTACCCATGTAGAAGAGTCACTGTTACTCTGTTTGAAACATATTTGAAAGAATAATTTCAGTAGGAGAAATATATATGTGTATATGTGTATATGTGCATGTGTATGAATATGATGTATGTGTTATATATATATGTATCAGCACACTTTACTGTGTGTATCTGTGCATGCACATATATTTAGAGAGAATATCTTGTGTATTGTATGGATGCACCACTTGTCAATTAAAAAGCCACGGTTTAGGCAGAATATAAGGTGGGACGTTCAGGAGGAGAAAGAATTCTGTGAGAAGGTGGAGGGTCACCAAAAAGAGGTGACTATATGGACCCATGATACCTGGTAATCAGCCTTGTGATAGAATGTAGGTTAAAAGAATTGGGTTATTTTAGTTATGTCAGAATAGAGCCTAGCTCTATGGCCAAGGTATTTGTAAATATATTTTGAGTCTGAGTCTTATTTCTGGGAGCATGGGGCTGGGTGAAAGAACCGGATTTAACTATAACACATATGTGTCTCTGTGCGTTTAAATGAATACCTCAAAAATGAAGTAAAATGATAATTTAACACATGCCAAGCACTGTGATGTAACATTAAGGCATCACATTTGCAAGAACAGGAGTTGGGGCAGGGTAGGGGAAACAGATAAAACAAACAAGATACTTTGTACTCAGGGAAAACATATTGATTTGGGTATCACTAGGAAGTCTGGTTTTAATACTCTTTGTTACTTTATGTGAATGGGACTTTCCAGAATTTTTTTGATACTATATGGTCCTTAATGTCCCCTCTTCAAATCCTGTTGGGTAAAATGTGTTCTGGTGGGTTATTTATAGGGTTCTGACATAAAGTGAGAATCCCCTGCCTGACTTTAGTGGCAGCAAGTAGGAAAGTGTCACTTTTTTTTTTTTTCTAAAAATGTAGCTTATATCTCCCTCATTCCTTCATACAAGGTCTGTGACAGTGTTATTAGTCCTGTCTTTAGGGCTACAGTAGCTTAAGAGGAAGAGGTAAGTCATGTCTGAAATTCACATTTCCCTATGTTTAAGTTTTAATATATCATTTCCAAGCCTTTACAGACTTGACTTTCTGACCCAATCCATGTATGGGGCCCAAGAGATCAGGGTTCCTGCAGGGCCATTAATTGCAGGGTTTGTTTCCTGGAAGCAAAACTAACACATGTTCATTAGGACATCTTAATTGGGAACAAAAATCACCATGGAGACTGTGAACATGATTTAGGAAGAGTGGGTCATGCTGGTCAGCTTTCATTTGGATTTTGTTTTATTTCATTTTATTTCAAATCCTTCCCGAGCTCAGAAACAGCCGTTTGCGATAAAAAATAATGGCCTGAGAAATGTCCTTCTGTAACATCCTGGCTGTGTGAGTTTGCATAACTCAAATGTCCCACCAGGGAGCTATCTTAGTCCATCACCCTGCTGAGAGGGAGTTGGGGTACCTCCATGTGAATTACAGATCCCCAAAACTGCTACCTTGGGATGTTACAGAAGATGGCCACCAGGGATCCATATCTCTTTCTTCTTTCTGACATCCTCAATCGTACTTGAACAACTGATGGCCTCCATAATTCCAATTCCTGAGTCTGAGTCCCCTGCTGTGCATCTGGAGGCAAGTCTTCATTTTTCTAGACTGGGCGACCTTCTATCCTGCCATACTCGCTTGTGTCCCTGCTACCACCACAGAGCTGACCTATGGACCACAGCGGACTCAGGTTGGACTGAACCGGCTCTGCATGCACACGGTCCTCACTTCTCTCTCTGCTTTCTCTTTATCATTTGATTAAAGTCTTTCCCCAACATCCCTCCGCCATTAAGATGTCTTGGTGTCATTTAGGGTGTTAATTGAGAGGAGGCTTAAGCTCATCAAAGCGATTATAAGTGATAGTTAAAAATTTCTATATATGGCCTGCACTGGAATCAGCACGGTGGGGTGCCATTTTTTTTTCTTTTATCCAACTGACATTGGTAATAATACATGAAATTATTACTAAATCGCAGCTGCAGAGATGATATCATGATTTTTTTTGTATGTGTGTAATCTTTGATGAAAAATTAATTTTTGAGAGGGATAATTTAAAATGATTTAAATAGTATTATACTGGAGTCCTTGCTGGTAATTAACACCAATCTTGTCAGAACCGAAGGCACCTTTCAGCTGCTTCTAAAGTTACCCACAGTATTTGTCCCTTTTGTGCCAGTGATTATAGCTCTAGGACTTCATTTTTGCTGTCTTGGGGCATTGAAGGAGAAAGTTCCTGGCAGGAGCCGTTGTTCCCTGAGCCTCTTCTTCACTCATCTCCAGACCGTGAGCCTGGCCAGGGAGTGGCCTCTATTTTTATTTTTTAAGCCGACCAAAGAAATAGACTTATCATCCTGTTATCACACTGTGTACCCAGGTCTCATCACGGCTGAGTATCAGTTCCATAGGAAGACATGGCCTCATATATATTCCTCTAATTGACAGGACAGGTGGCCAGACATGCTCTCAACCACTCCACTCCTGTCCTTTGGAGACCTGACTTTCTCAGAAATTCACTCTTTTCCTTTCCCCACCACAATGACAGAAATAAATAAATAAATTAATTAAATACATTTAAAAAAAAAAAAAAAAAAGCATCCTAACAAGATACGGCTGAAAATAGATTTCCCCCCTCTACTAGTTTCTTCATACGTTAAATGACAGAAGTGTGTGGCATCCTATATAAAGACCTGCAGGAGAGGTTAAAAAAAGAAATACAGTGAAATTTAAATAGGGAGAAGAAATTGAATGAGGATACGGGTGAGCCGTACACCCTTCTGAGCTCTGAGTTTTACTTTCATCTTTCCTAATACGCTCCTGATTTTTTGACAAGAGACATCGCGCCAGATATTCACGGCCGTGGCTGTACCTGCCACTTCTTAATTTCTCTCCCTCAACTTTTGTGCTGAGAAGGAAGAGAATGGGGCAGGGGGTGGGTGGGGGACAAGTGAGGAGAAAGGGAAGGCAGAGGAGGGGGGGAAGGGAGAAAGGCAGATGACAGGAAAGCTTTGAGAACAGTTCTTCTGGCCATCCGCTCATTAACATAAGAGTATAGTTCTGGCTTCCAAGTCAGGTGCAATTTTATTCTACCAGAACGCGTTTGTCACTGTTACATGGTCCCACACGGCAAAGGAAGAGAAAGAGGTGAAAGAGAAAGCCCCTTTTGCATGCAGAAAAAAAAAAAGCCAGTTTCTCGGTCGAGGTGGTGCACGTGCTATCTGTGAGGCACACTATATGGAGATGGTACTTAGATAAGATCTCTCCTTGTGATACAGGAAGGCTGCCTTCCTGGCTCAGGCAGAGGGCGACTCAGCACCTGGGAAATCTTCTCATCTTATAGACTGTGGTGCCTTAGGTGACCATGTTTATACCTCTCTGGCCAAAACGGAGGCCTCTGGAATCAACAGGCTTGTCCATGCAGGACCATAGAACTGGGTTAGGCAACAGGAGCAGGGTTTTCATGTCGCTGCCAGGAACTCGGACTGAGTTGCCTCCTTTTGCTCCAAGAGCACAGCCAACACCTGTATTGCAAATCTCCCTATAAAACTTAGCACATGAAAGCACCCAGTCATCCTCTCAGTCAGAGGCACACAGAGGTGGGACGAGGCACACAGCTGCTCCTATCACAGGGCCACCTCAGAGAGGTGAGCCCGTGTCTGTCCCTCTCTTCCCCATGTTCTGAACTCTGGTCACGGTTGAGATATAATCAGAGTCTCCTCCATAGCTTGTACATCCTGGTAGAGAGAGTACAGTAAGGGCAGATGGGAGCTCTCTCGGGGGGGATGTTGTCAGCATCTGGGGGCCCTGGTTGCTCACTCTTGGTCCCCAGCAGCTGGCAGAGCACTGAGTCCATAGAGTACAAGCAGAATGGAGATTCTGGGAAGACCCAGACTTCTTTCAGATTCATTCATTCCTAGATCTCCTGGATTCCAGACTTAGAAACTTTGGGTCAGTGGCATCCAATGCTTTGCTCATTTGCTTTCTCAGCTAAGAGAGAAAAGGCTTTCTCCCCCGGAAAGTATTTTCATGAACATGGTAAGCCTTTTCAAATTCCGTTTCAATCTCGATCCTAAGATCCACAATGGTAGAGGTTCCCAAATTACTATGTCTGCTTGTTTACTCACCCAACAAACATAACAAGTACTTATGAGTTACTGGTTCTGCCTTGAAGATCCCAAAGCAGCCCAGACTAGGTCTGCCCTTTCTGCCCAGAGTGTTGGGAAACCGTCTAGCAACCTGATTAAATGAATAGATTAATGAATCAATGAAAAAAAATGTTCCCTCTGATGTTTCACAGAGGACAGATTGGCTAACCTTCCCTTTAGGGAATCAGAAAGAGAATAGTTGTGGGCTTCGTAGGCTACACAGACTGCTGCAATTGTTCAATAGTACACAGTCTTAGACAAAACAGCCGTGAATGGCAGGGATTGTGTCTCCGTAAAACTTTATTTACAAAACCAGAGAGTGGTCTAGACTTGACAACCACAGACCTGGGGCACAGGATTTACATACGCATGCATACCCACACACCTCCACACACAGACATACACACAGACATACACAACACACACACACACAGACACACACGGAGACACACACCACATACACCACACACACACCACACACACATACATACACAAACACACATATATACATACACACACACAGACACAGACACAGACACACAACACACACACACACACACACACACACACACCACAACACACCAGTTATGGCATTTCTTCCAGGTCTGCTCTGTGATCTGGGTAAAGGGTCATCTGGGATTGACTAGAGTCAGGCTTCTTTGGTGAGGTTGTTTGACTGCTAAGTGGCAGGTAGATACTCTGTCCTGAGAGTATTTAGAAAGGAAATGTTGGTATGGACTGAGGCAGGGGGATTCTGCCTGTTGCAAGCTTCAATTCTTTGCTCTCTCTTGGGCTTAGATAACCCTGAGAAATTTACAGGAGGGCTTGTCCATTTGGCAAGGCTGGAGGGTGAGGCAGGGTGGGCAGGGACTGAGTGCTGAGCCAGGCCAGCCAGCAAGGCCAGCACTTGCATGTCATCCTGTGTCCCTGTGTGAGCACGCCACGGGCTGTGGTACAGAGCTGAGAATGCTTCGTGCTTTGGCCTGCTCCAGACACACCCTGCCCTTTGATGGCACGCTTCCAGAGGAGGATCCAGCATCTTGGGAGTCTCTAGAAGTTTGCTCTGTCTTCAGAGAGTGTCCAGGGATCTTTGTAAAGGGGTCTTGCTTGGCTCTCCATCACTTCCATAGACTTAGATCATCAACTGATAACTGCCTCCATAAACCTGTTGGTGTTTTTATGACTCCAACATAGGTGACAGAGCCTTTCTTGTTGCAGGGAAGTCTACTCATAGCAAAGGACACAGAACACTGTTCAGTGTCCTGATAACCAAATCCTCCCATTACTTGGGGCTACACACCCAGATTTAGGGACCACTCACTAGGCCAACATCCATGGCACCGAGTATCCCCATCCTACCTGAGCACCCAGGTGACTTATCTGCATCTCTCCACATAGACATCACTGGGATCTTGTGTCTCAAGTATTTATGAACGAGCCATCTCTCAAAGAGATTGTGGTACTCTAATGGTCCATCCTTCCAAGCCACCAGAAGGCAGCATTGGACATTGGAACGTCCAGTGCCTGGGCGTAGATCAGAGAATGGCATCTGAAGGAGGGGATTGGGGCACAAGAGGACCACATAGACAGTGGCCTCCTGGTCCCCAGGAGCCTTCTCATTGCCACTGTCACCAAAGACACTGACTCCACCTGGAAGAATGGAAGAGGGCTTATAATGAGACAGGGAAATAGGACTTGACGGAAGAAATTGCAGGCCAAGATCCAGGTTCCCAGTCTTCTGCTAGCTAGACTTGGGTGACTTGGGTGGCCTCTTGATGTCCCCCAATTCTCCTCTTCCCTTGTTAGTCATACAGGATATTGTTGCTCATTTTGGAAACATTCTAATGTTTAAATTGAATGACTGCAAACAAAACAAAACCCCGTTGAGCCTGGTAGAATATCAGTAATTCATAGGATCTCAGACTGTAAGCTCCAAGACCATAGGAAACACGTCTTCTTTTGTTGAGTAGCATATGCTATCAGCCAGGAAAAGTCCCAGCATCAAGACTCACCCTGAGAAAAAGAAGTCATGATTTGTTCGTTCATGCTCTATGAAGTCACTAGTTGTCAAGACAAGGTCCCGGGTGGATGATTCTTTCCTGTAGCATCCGCAGTGTCAAGCTGTGTGGACCCTCACTGTTACAGGTGCACACTTGTGCCACAGTGGGGTCACAGAGGCAGACTTGGAAGAGGGACGGGCTGAGTCTGTGTAGCCCTCCCCAGACTGTGAGAATGCTGCCGGGGGCCCGGTAGAAAAGCCACATGGTATGCTCACTGTTTCAGCAGATGGCCCAAGGGTAAAGTCTCTGCCAACTCTCAGGTCAGACTTGCCCACGCAGGTTGGCACCACGTAGAGCCTCGGCTGAGCTTAACCTCCCTAGAGCACCTCGTCTGTTTCTTGTTTTGTTGAGCTTTGTAACTTTGAGTGGGCCAGACTGTGATCACGCTATGTCCTTGGGCCCATCTCCACCCTCCAGAGGCTGAGTGTTCTGATAGGAGTAGGGTGGACCCAGATGGGAACGGAGCCTGAGAGGCCAGGCCCCGACAGGGTGGATTGATCATTCCAGCCATCACCCTGGCAAGGACAGTGTGACTCACGCTGAGCCAACAGGACTGCCCCTGGCAAATTGGCAGGTGTTTGTCACCACAGGACCAAACCTCTGTACTCTTACATTTAAGATATATTTGTTCTACGGTCATGGAATTTGTTTACAGTCTTCACAGCCGGGCAAGTGGCTCAGTCTCCCAGAGTACCTGGGCCAACGATGCTGGGCTTGATTTTAAGATGGCGAATAGCTGTAGGCATTTGTCAAAGGGGCAAAGACCAGACACTGCCAATAGCATCTGTCCATGACTATGTGACAGCACAAAGCACAAGCATGGGCAGACTTGAGCAAAAGTGTCACGACCACTTTTTGAGATGCATCTCCATATTTCTGGACGGTTGTGACAAACAAGCCATTGTAGCACAACCAATTTAAACGTGTCCCTGACAATCTTGCAAATAAATGAGACTCAGACTGTTTATTTTTTTTTGGCTTTGACAATTACTGGAGGCAACCCCTAATCTACTTTTCTAACTGCTGACCTGTCTACTTCCCCAATGGCGTACCCCAAATACTTGCTGTTTTTCCTGGTCATGTTCTCGTGGTCCATCTCCCCTTCAATGGTGGCTTCCTTTTCCACCTTGTCTCTCACCTCTCCTCTCTCTTCTCTATCCCCAACCTTAGGTAACTCAAAATCTACCTACCACTAAACCCCTCCAGTAATTGGCTGTCACTAATTTTATTTAACCAATAGTTTTAAATCAAGGAACAAGGTTTGCACAACAATAGCTTGTAAATGTGAGAATTCATTGTAGGCTTAGACCTTCTGGTATAGAATTTAGCATTACAATACACAGCAGCAGACCAAACCTCAACAATGCCATAGAGCAGGTGGCTTAGAGGACAAATATTCATCTCACACAGTTCTGGGGTTTGAGAGTCAAGGCATTGCCATATCTGGTGAGAACTGCAACATGGTTTGTAGATGGCTACCATCATGCCCTTACATACCTGAGAGCAGAGATGGCAACAACTTGTATTTTTGTTGTTTGTTTGCTTGTTTATTTGCTTGAGATGGACTCTTTCTGTGTAGCCGATCTCAAACTCATGATTCTCCAGGCTCCGCAGCCTGAGTGCTAAAATTACCGGCATACACCACTACACCTAGCTTGTGTTGTTTTCTTATATGGTGCTCAAGTTTCATTTTGTCACTATGATAAGAAACTCTGACCAAAACCAACTTAGTGGGGGAGGAGAAGCTTTATTTCAGTTCACACATCACAGTCCATCATTGCGAGAAGTCAGAGCAAGAAGTCGAGGCAAGAATTTGAAATAGAAGCCATGATGGAATGCTTCTTGCTAGCTTACTCACTTGCAGACTACTGCTAAGCCAGCTCTTTTATATCACCCAGAGATATAGTGCTGCCCACAGTGGGCTATATTAATTATCAGTCTTGACAATATCCAACAGACATGCCATAGGCCAATCTGATCTGACCAATTGCTCAATTGAGATCCCCTTATTAGATGACTCTAGACTGTATCAGGTTGACATTTATATCCTAAGTAGGATGTAAGGGTCTGAATTTCATTCACCAAGAATCCCTATTCGAGACCCAGTTACCTTCCAAAGGCTTTGCTACCTCTTGAGACTGTAACTTTATGGAGTATGATCTTCAACCTGTGTGTAAGTGGAGGCTGATCAGATGATGCTTTGGTTGGATTCTAACATAGATCATGCTCCTATGCACTGTAAGATTCATCTGCATCTCTGGTTTCTACCTTATGCTTATCAGTCAAGTCAACTCTACAGATCAATCAACCAAACACGTCTCCGCAGGTTCTTAAGTGGCCCTGGGAAGGTGAGGTACTGAGAGCACTCCTTGGGAGGAGTCTGAGAACTCTTTGGGAAAAGTGCTCATTTCTCAGTATATCTCCTGGCAGGTGGCATGTCCTGCTAGGTACTCAATCTTACTTTTAGGGATCCAAGGAGAAACTCAGGAAGTATTCTTCTTAAAGTGAGACCAAGTAAAGAAAGGGCATATATACTCTGAGCAGGAAGCCTCTAGCCATTGCGTCTGCATGTACTCTGGTCCTTTTTCCTCCTTGTTTCCATTCTGGAGATTCTGCTGTGATAGAAAAAGAGGCAGCCCTATCCCATCCTAGATATCATATGCTCATCAATGCTAGTTGGATGCTTTCTACTCTGGCCTGCAGGTTTGTGTCTCCTGGCATTTCCTGTGTTGAAATCCTGACCCCACCCAGTAGTGTTAGCAGATGGAATCTTTAGGAAGTGATGAGGTCTTGTCAGCAGAAACATCAGGAATGAGGCGAGTGTCCTTCCTTATAAGAGACCCTAGAGAACTGCCTGTTTCTTCTACCACAGGAGGGCATAGCAGGAGACCTTTACCAGATATCCAACCTGTCTACTTGACCTTGGGTCTTCTAGCCTTCAGGAATATGAGATATAATTTTTTTGGGGACCCAGTATTTTCTACACTAATCTAAATGGATAAGATACTGTCCCCTTTTAGTTCTCTTGGTATCTTTTAAAAGGCAAGACTCTACTTATTGAGAGCCAAGTACTATATCAGTCAGTGTTGTGATCCGTAGAGGTAAAGTGCTCTGAGTTTAGAAGCTATGACCCTACTAACTTTGAGATCATCATCTGAGTTCCTCAGCCTCAGTTTACACACACATAAAATGAAAACCAATGGGAATGGACACGCTCTTCTGTAGTTTTTTTTTTTTTTTCAAAAGAGTTGATGCGTGGTGGAGATGAGTTGAGATTGACTCTCATTTGTATGTAGCTGTTTCCTATACCCTGCTGCTCAAGAGTTTGTATTGACCCAACACAGTTTCTGGTACATTAGTGATTGGTGTCCAGTAAAATTCAAAGAATTGAACGGGTGCTCTAAATCTTTCTGAAGGTAAAATATCTGCTCTGATTCCTTAAAACATCCATAACTGGAATTAAGCATACTCTCTGACTCATTGAATCATTCTGAGAACCAAAGGAATGATACCTATTGGGAAATAGAATTCAAAGATGGCTTCCATTCCCAGGCCTCGCCCCCATTCCCAGGCTCTGCCCCCATTCCCAGGCTCTGCCCCATTCCAGGCTTTGCCCCCATTCCCAGGCCCCACCCCCATGTTTAATCTCTCTGTAGCACTCCTCCTTCAGTGGTAAGACTGCTAAAGGTGTGAGATGGACCTCTTTTGAGTATGCAGATGTTCCCTGACTTACGATGGAGTCACTTGCTGGTCAACCTACCAACAGTGGAAAATATTTTAAACCAAACAGTGTTTACCATGCATACCTTGTAACTCAACTGAACTTATCTTAAGCTGACTAGGGATACAAGATCACCTTACATTTGGGTATCATGCACTGTGTATGGTTAGTTTGAAGAGATTGAATTCAAAATTCAGAGTGGCCTGATGGTTAAAGTACTTGTGGATCTCTGGTGTGGAAGTCTGCCTGCAATCCCAGTGCTCAGATGATAGAGACAGATGATCCCCTAGGTAAGCTGGGTAGCCAGATTAGCCAAACTGGGTGACCCTACATCTGTAAATAGAGTGAAAGCAACTAAGACAGACAGTGGACATCAACTCCTGGCACCCACACATGTGTATCCACATGCTCCCATATGTCTGTGACCATGCAAACAGGCACAGCACACATACATACAGATGCCCAAGAAAGTGTAACATCTACTAAGTCCATGTTGCTTTTAATCTCCCATAAAGTAGGAGAGATGTGCATCAAGTCAGTTGGGCCAGCTCAGGGAGTGTCTGAATTGTGTTGTGGCAAAAAAACATGCTACCAATATCGATGAAGTTCCACATTGATCGTCTTTGAGTCTAAAAAAGGGAGTGTCCCAGGTGGCCTGATCTGACTGAAAAGTCCAGACAGCAAACAGATACTGTTGGCCTTGAAGAAAGCAAAATCACCTAGAAACTTGACTATGGAGGGGCCTCATGAACTCATGACAGAGATAGAAGAGTAGTTTCTCTAACCTGAGTGTGTTCCTGTTGACAGCAAGGCAGCAAACAAGGAGCCTCATTCCTGTAGATGCAAGGACTGAATCCTGGTAGCAACCATCTGTTTACATGCAATAGTTGAACTTCACATGAGAGCCCTGACAGCTGTAACTGCAGGATTTTTGTAGGTTCCTGGCACTCACATTAAAGCTGGGCAGGTGGTGGTTGAGTAAACACTCAGAGAACCTAAGACTGTGGGAGGTAGGACTTAGGACTGGGATCTCCTGAAGGCTTGTTACTGTGCCACACTGGGACACACAGGGCAGCCCCAGCTGTAATGGGAACAGAGAAGGTTGGGGGAGGTTGGAGGAGAAAGCCTAGGTAACACCTTTACTTCTATCATGGCAGGAAGCTATTGGGTCCAGGTCCTCTACTGGGCTCCAAGCAAAGCACAGATATGGAGGAATGAAGGGTTGCAGTATTGGCTTTCAAACACTGGGTGAGGAGTTGTATCATGTAAATAGGTCAACAACTTTTCTGTTAGTTTGATGATGGGTAAAGGATGGTAAATAAATTAGAGTCTCTTGAAAACAGAGCCACATTTAGGTCTTTATGAAGATTACAGGAGATCTTAACTTCACCTTGTTGGTGGAATATGTGCTGTCCACGAACCCATCTCCTGATCTGTAGCAACCATGAGGCAGTGAGTAGGAAGCATAACGATGTTCATAGGCAAGATTTCTGCATCAGCAGGGTGGGCTACAGCATGGACTGAGTTGAGCCAAGAACACAAACTTACTCTATGAATTCACATGGAAACGAATCAGCCCTTACGTTAGTCACTTTCTTCTTTGGCTATATTAGCCTCAGGCAGCATAGAGTCTAATTTTCTGTCTTTTCAGATTTTGCTATGTTCCAAGAGTCTGACTTTCTAGTCTGGTCCATGAAGCTTAAGGATTCTTTCTGGGACCAGGCAGGTGTAGGGAGCCTGAGAGTTTAAGGCTGATCATGGGTCTCCGGGAAGCTGCAGGCCACTCCTGGATATCAGTTATTCCTGAGAGTTGCAGCTTATCACTGGGGCTCCATGCAGGCAATGGTCTTGTGCTCTACCTAGTCAAATATTTAAAACTCCCACATGGGAATGAGTGCCATGGTCCCCTTCATGGGGATTCTCCAATGTCTGTCTTCTTCTCTGCCTGGTTGGTACCTTATCCCTTGGGCTGAGGTAAGGAGACAGGAAGGGGAAATTTGCAGCTTCTTCAACTCCTCTTTCTCCTGTCTCTAGCTCATTCTGTCTCCAGAGATTTGGCTTTTGGAAGAAAGAAATGAGAACAGTGCAAACAGTATAGTTTATTTTTGCTTAGTGTTCTCTGCCCATGAGACAATGAACACCAGAAAAGCTGACCTAGGTAAAGCGATTGGGAACTAAGTGGGAATGATTTCCAGGAGGAAAATAAAGAAACCCTAACATCTTTAGTTTATACCGCAGAGATATTATCCTGCCTGCTTGGCTTAAAACTCTAGCCAGGGTTTCTACCATAGCCCCGTCTTAGTCGATGTTCTATTGTTCTGTCGCTGTGAAGAGACACAATGACCACGTCAACGCTTATGAAAGCAAACGTTTTTAGGACTGGCTTACCATTTGAGAGGTTTAGTCCATTATCATCATGGCAGGGAGCATGGCAGCATCCAGGCACACATGGTGCTGGAGAAGGAGCTGAGAGTTCTACCTCTGGAGCCACAGGAAGCAGGAAGAAAGAGAGAGCCACTCACCTGATTGAGCTCCAAAACCTCAAAGCCCATCCCTAGTGACACACTTCCACCAACAAGACCACACCAAGGGTTCTTCAAGCAATGCCTCTCCCTAATGAAGAAACATTCAAATAATGAGCCTGTTGGGACCATTATTATTTGAACCAACACAGTTGCCCTGTTAAATGGCTGTTGCCCTGTCCTAATTTCTGAATCCTTAGACGGGAATCCAATGTCTGGGTAAGAAAATGAAGAATTCAGGACAAGTATAAAATTTAGGGTGTACAGAAAAGCAAAAGCTGGACCTTATGCCCCTGCTGGAGTTGGAGCCTGGTAACTGCTTTAGAAAAAAAAGTGATCATTCAGAGTTACAAAGGATGTGTGTATAAAGCGGTCTTAAAGCAAGATCCTCACTTGGGAGATAAGGGCATGGAGAAGTGATATTAGACATCCCCTAAGTTCTGTTAATATTTTCTTTAAGTCCAATAGAAGCATCCACTTTTTCCTAGATCCTGTAACTTCAGCCACACTGATTGGCTAGTATGGGAATGGGCTGGAATGGACCAATCACAGAACCTCATATCCTCTTCCACCCACTGGTTGCTTATGGACATGTGACTGACTGGCCCAGTCTGAACTTCCTTTGGAGACTGTTGAAGGTAGAGCTGATTAAAGATGCATATGGGGTGTGAAGACATGGGTGGCATTGTTTCCAGCCACATGGAGACAAACTACTTGAGGGTACGGGATGGAGTAGAGGAGAATCAAGGGCTCAGAGAGACTGATGATAGAACTCTCTTCCTTGTTTCTGTCTGTATTCCTGAACAACCATGCTGGGTCATGTGACTCATAGATTACTGACCCCTTTTATTCCTAAGCTAGTCTGTCTTACTTCGTGTGTGTGTGTGTGTGTGTGTGTGTGTGTTCGTTGTGTATGATGTATGTTTGCAAATGTGTGTGTGGTATGCACACATATTTGCATAATGTGTAGAGTCCAGAGATGAACACTAGTTATTAGCTGTTCTAGTCAGTTGCTCTCCACCATATCTTTTGACACAGAACTCTCACTGAACCTGAAGGCCACTGATTGGCTAGATTTGGCTGGTTCATTAGATCAAGGGATCTGCTGGCTCTGCCTTCCCTGTACTGAGATTATAGAAACAAGTCCTAAGCCTGTCTCCTCATGTACATTCTGGGAGATGTCCCATGCTTGTTCAGGAAGCTTTTTATCAATGAAGCTGTCTCCCTAGTCCTCCCTGGTCCTGGTACTCTGCTTTTCTGCAGATTAAAGAAGAGTCATTCTTGATTAAGGACTAATTATGTCTCTTCATCTAGGTCTACAGAAGCACAGAGCAAAGGGAAAAGTTACCTGTGAGGCATCAAGTCAGACAGACTGGGGATGCTCCATTTATCATCCCTAGACCCTGGGCAAGATGCCCATCCTCTCTAGACCCCAGTTTCTTTATCTATAAAGAGGGGAATGTAGGATAGGAAGTCTTTAAATTCCCAAGAATAGGATAGACTGGCCATTTTTCTTTTCTTTTTCCAAGAGTCACCTTTTAAACCTCCACTGTGAATCCATTTTTTAAGGCTGTATCGCATACTTACTATTATACATCTTTGAAACCCTTCAATCTACAGAGCCACACTTCAGACTCCAAATAAACGTCTCCTTCCCTGACTGACGCTCATGGTATGAGTTGAGACCATCAATGTCCATTTAAAGACCTTTTACTATAGAGGAACAGAAGCCGGCTTGGGGGTGATGAAATAGCCCCCAAGCTAATGTGCAGAGGATGTCTATAACTAACCAGAGAGTAGGGGACAGAGGGAAAGGGAAGAAGTTGTGCATTTACTGACATGGAATACAGGTGTCCTGAGCCAACAGCATGTGGCACACATATGTTCACCTCCCTTCACTCAAGCCACAGATTGAGGTTTTGTCACAGCTAATCCTGGTTTGTCCTCCGGAGTCTTTTGTGGTGCTGGTTTCTTTGGGCTGTCATAATAGAGTCTGTTCCCAGTTTGGATGATAAATTCCACTGTATTCAGTCCAATGCACAGGGGCCACCCAAGAGTTCACAACTGTGAGGAAAGCCATTCAATCTCACAAGAGCGAAGGCAAGAAAATTAAAGGACTCACAGAGGGTAGAACAGAGAAGCGAGCTGCGGTTTGCTCGGGGCCTGGGAGAAGAAAGTATGGGTAGGTGGATGGATGGGTAGGAGGTGGGGAGACCAGGACAGGAGAATGAGTTACAGAATAACCCACTCCAGAACCTCCCTAGATCACTACATTAGGAAATCTTAGTGCTCTCTAAAGGAGCACTCCCGTTACAACATCTGGATGAGGGCACTATGTCTTTACCCCAGGAGAGCCAATAGCTGGAGAGACCCCTTCCCATGATGTTACCTTTGGAAAAGCCAGAATGTTCTTCACTTCTGCTGCCACTGTTCTATCTAAGAGGTCAGATGTAGCCAGGAGAACAGAAGAACAAAACCACAGAGCCTCTTCTTTCGAGACACTTTCTACCACCCGATTTCCAGGTAGAGACACCGGATCTTTACATCTTTATTTTAGATTCTGTTCCACACTTTTGGCTTCTTCTGACATGTGTCTGGGCTTAGGGTGACATTTTTCTTCTCATTCCGCTAGAACTGGTTCACTGAAGACTGGGAAATATCCAAATCAAATCTGAAGTGGAAGCATCCAGAAATGTTTTCTTACCTGCCGCGCTTGACAGCACACGGACAGCACGAGAAAAGTTCTTTGTGAAGTTCTGGAGAGAGCCTGGCCATCTCTGAGGACATATGCAATCTACATTGCTCTGCAGAAGCTGGAGCCCAGGATTTCGAAGACAGTGCCAATCTAAAGAATTGGAATAAAGTACTTCTCAGAAATAGAAGCTGCTGTGGCGGGTTAATGTGCTATATCAGTCTAGAGTTGCCTCAAATGAACAGGCAGAGCTCAGTTTTGTTCTCCTTGGTTGGGAAGGGACTCAAATGGAAGGGACTTTGCGAGATGCTGGGTTCCTCATCAGATCTGTCTTTACCACAGCTAGAATATGGAGAGCAGAGTGACATGAGGCAAACATATGTCCTCCGAGTCCGTAACAATGGATGGGCTAGATAGAGTGCCCTTGATAAGGTTTCTTCTGCCTGTGGAATGTCTTGGAAAGAATTGGTGAGAAAACCATGGTCTTTTCTGAGATTTGTGCAATCTCTTCACAGTAATCCCCTACAAATCAAAATAAAAAAAGCAGATCACATACTTCCAACATTACAGGATATACATTATCATTCCAACATCATAGAGGAATACTGGACCAAAGCAAGACCAAAAACCAGCTGGGCAAACTAAACTCTGCATCTCCATGTTTGATGTCCAACTCCTTTTAACTTTTTTGACTGCAACACAATTCTTTCTCTTAGATTGGTTCTCTACTCCCTGTTAGCAGTTTTTCTTAGTAGGTGTCCCACAGCTCTGGAATCTCTAACATCTTGGGGTCTCCAAGGCAACTTCAACTTCACAGCTTCTTGTTCCAATGTCTGGGTTCCACACATGATCTTCTGGGATCCTTCAAAGAGCTTGGGTCACATCTCTAGCTCTGCCCTTTGTAACATTCAGGCTCTGGTTGATCCACTCCACTGCTATTGCTGTTCTTGGTAGTAATCCCACGGTACTGGCATCTCCAACATGCTGGGTCTTCTGCTGAAACTAGGTGTCATCCACCAATAGCCTATTATAGGCTTTTTTTTCATGGTGCCAAGTCTCAACTCCTCTGTATGACCCTTTCAGTCCTGAGCCTTCAACTGCTATTGAGACTTCACTTTCACCAATGGCCTTCCATGGCCTCTCACAATGCCAAGCCTCAGATGTTTTCCATGACTCCTTCATCCTTGAAAACCAGTCCACCTGGGTGACTCAGCTGCCAGTATGAGGTACGAACTTGGCTATCTCTGGAACACAGCTTCTTTGTGCTCTCAGAAAACATTTCCCAGAAGATTTCATTTCAGTGATGCTGGTCTCTTCTTAATCACCGTTAATTTCTTAGCTCCAGCTAACCAGCGTCATTTGTTCCAGTAACCCCTTCCATTCTTGACTCTAAAGCCAGAGCCACACGGATGAAGTTGCCAAGTTATGCTGCTTGCTGGGGCTGGAACATGACCCCCTTGTTCTAGAACATCTCTACCAGTTTTCTGTTTTCAATGATTTCCTTTACTGCTTGACTATCCTGGAACTTGTGCTGTAGATTGACTTTGAACTTAGAGAACTGCATGCCTCTGTCTCCTGAGTGCCAGGATTAAAGGTGCATACCACCACACTTGAATATATGCTTTTCTTTACCTGGACCTTTCTCTAAACCAAGCTGGCCTTGAACTCAGAGATCTGCTTGCCTCTGTCTCCTGGAATTATAGGCATAAGCCACCATGCCTAGACCTAAGCTTTTCTTTACTTCCTTTTCACAGGATCTTTATAAGTTTTAGATTGTAGTTCATTCCAGATACAATCAAATTAACAACCATGAATGGCCATCATAATCCATCCCTTGTCAATTTGACACACAATCATATATCCTTATGTCTAAATGAAAGCAATAACCAGGTCATAACAATGTCTAACATGATATAACTACCCCATGTTCAACTGCAAACATAGAAGCAATAGCTTAACTGGGTAGGATCTTACTCTGAAGTTACCACTCTTTTAATTCATTAAATATCTCTGAACACAGGATTTAGCTCCATTCCACTTCCTGGTGCCCTTTAATGCTTGAACCATATATTTTGTAGTTTTCCTTTCTAAGCTTGCTAGACTTGATCAAAACAGTCTTGTAAGAGTGAACCATAAGACAAGGTCTATGCTAGACATTTTTTTTTTTTAGTTTTCTTTTGTTAATATAATTAATTTAAATCTCTTTATTTTAACCTCAGGCAGACTTTCAGACAAGTCAAGAAGCAGTCACATTTTTTCACCAAGCTATCACAAGAACAATCTCCAGGCAACAAACTAAAACACTTCTCCTCTGAAACCTCTTGAGCCAGGACCTACAGTTCAAAACACACTGTCAGTACAACTGTCTTCCATGTTTCCACTAGTATGACACATTAATTTCAACTTAAAAGCATTCTACTGTTTACTAATCCAAAGTCCCAAAATCTACATTTCTCCAAACAAAATCATGGTCAGGTCTATCACAGCAATACCAACTTCTGTCTTAGTTAGGGTTTCATTTCTGTGAAGAGACACCATGACCAAAGCTACTCTTATAAAGGCAAACATTTAATTGGCATACCTTAGCTTCCTGATGAGACACACAGAGTATTGGACTATCTTACACCAGCTGTTTTCACAGTCCTGTGTGGAGTCATGTCTCCCCCAGTGACCCAGTGAGCAGGTCACCTCTATCTGAGGTCATCCCTGTTGCTTTCTTGGCCCCACAACCTTCCCATAAACCTTTTATTTGTTGCCATAATTCCTTCAGTCATCTATAGCTTCTTGGGCCTTGACTTCCTTCTTCCCCCTGGCTTAATTATCTCAGGGCTATAATAAGGGCCATGGTCTGAGAGTGGGTATGGGGGAGTTTATAGACAGACTCTGGCTACTTACGTATCTGCAGATTGGGAAGTCCAATATCACAAAACTGCTGTGTGGTTTCGGTCAAGTCCTCTCCCTGGCATGTGGGCTTCTCTTTACATGCTGTCACCATGGAAAGACAAAGATTAACCTCTGGCATCTGCTGAAAGGACAAACATTGATTCTATGGGCTCTGGATCTTCCATTCACAATCATTTAACCCGAGTTATCTCCTTACAAAGATACAGTGTGCGCATGGGAGCAAGAAGGACCTCAGCATAAGAATTTGGAGGAACACAGTTCTGTCCTAGCAGCCCTGATGCCAAAGAATGTGGTCTGATATTCCCCTCATCTTTCTTCACATGCTCTCTTAGCTGTATTCTCTCTGAACTGAAACTTGTGGATGGGGGTCTAGTGAGAGAAACACACAAGGACACACACACACACAGGTGCATATACATACACAGGGTCAGCACTGATGGCTTGAGAGATCGATTAACAAAATATACATATAAACCTGCTGCACTTTTTAGTTGCCTCTTGCCCTGGGATCTTTTGTCTTTCCTAAAATGACTACTCTTTTAAAAATATTGATTTTTTTATTAGAAGATTTAATGTCACATGGTAAGAACTAATGAAAGAAGAACGATACCAAAGTAAAAATAAAAGTCGATGGAAATCGTTCCATGTTATAGAAACGGGAAACAGAACCAAAAATATAGAGAAGCACAACATTTTCATTATCAGTCCTAATCAGAAGTGAAGAATGCTGCAAGCAAGCAGAAGCAGGAGTTTAAGATTCCTCATAAATGTTCAGATGCTAATCCAGTCAATCATGACGTTTTTTTAGGTTTTAAATACAGAGTACATAACTTTTACAGGGATTTAAATATAGGGTAGCTATTGGCTGAAAGTCATTTCCCCCTCTCACGGGCCCTTTTCTGTTTTCCTGGCATCCAGCTCCCGCACTCCCACATCGATCGATATGCACATCTAGAAATTGAAAAGCCAACACTGTGTCGTTCCGAGCTTGGGTTACCTCACTTAATATAGCACTTCTTGTCTTTCAGCCAAGAATCTCAGTCACTCACTGCTCTCTCTCTCTACAGATGTCCTGTGCCCACATGGCCACACGCACGTTTGCTCACTGGTGACAGCAGGAGACACAGTGCTTTCTGTTCCTTTTCCCTGTCCCTTTGACCCTCCACCTCTGAAGGCATACCTCATGCCTATTTGTGAGGTAGAGTCTCCTTCTCTAACAGGTACATCACAAGGCTCTCCTGAAACTCAGCTAACAGGACTCTTCATGATGGATGTGGTGTCCCTTCCAGTCTCTTGGCCATGATTAGTGGGATTATCAATGTGACATAGTCTATATTTTGTTGGGAAGAGTCCAGTGAGGGGTTCTCTAGACCAGGTTGGTCTCTGGGATGCCTGTGGGGATTTGTCTTGATTGTATTAATGGAGGTGAGGAGACCAAGCCTGAAATGGGTGCCACCAATCCTGGGATTTGAGTCTTCGCATGTATGAAAAGTATAGTCAGCTGAGTGCTTGTGTGCATTCAGTCCTCACACATAGGCTCCAAGTTTCTGCTGCCTCAATTTACCTTCAATGATGGACTCTGACTGGGAGCTGTCAGCTAAAATCAACCTTCCTTCCTTAATTTGCTCCTGTCAAAACTTTTTATCACTAGCAACAGGAGAGAAGACAAAGACACTAACAGAGTCGGCAATAGCATGCGCTCACACTTATGATTGTGGTCCCCGGAGACCCAAGACCCTTTGCACCCTATCAAAGGCCATTTCTCATGCTTGTTTCCTCTAAACTTCCTCAACTTTTCCTGGGCCCAGGCATCCGGTTTTCCTGTGGGTGTGGCTTCTTCAGGCTCACGTAAAGTCCAGCAGTGTTGTTACCTACGGCTGGTGGCTTGAGAGGAAGTACTGGACTCTGGCCAGCAGTCCTCTGAGGACAGATCTACACAGTAGGAATGGGTGCAAGCCAAATGTTCTTATGTTACCACTACAACCCAGAAATGCCCCTTGTGTAGGAAGCTGGGTGCTGTCTGTCTTTGCTCCTCACTCCCTCGAGCTCCCGGGGTAATTGTGTCTCTCTTGGAAAACATCAGTCCTGAAAAGCCTCTCAGGCCTCCTAATGTGGAAGCCACATGACAACCATGTCAACTATAGAAGATTTCCCATGTGGGCTCTTGGGATTTCATCTCCAAGCACAGGCCTGGGATGGCATGTGGGCATACAAGAGACCAAGCTGATCTTCAGCTTCCCCCTTCATAGCTGGGTGAGGGGAGACAGGATGGAGTTTCAGAGATACCCACTATGTCATCTAAAGCCTTCTCTGAGCCACAGACTCCTGAGTTTCTGGGGTGGGAGCTGTGAAGATCTGAGATCCTGTTCAGTCTTCTTTTGCACTTAGATAGGATATTAAATGTTTAATATCATTTGGCCACCACACAACTTCCCTTCCTTCTGATTATAAAGAGTCTAGGAATTTCACTGGGCCCTTCCTCACTTCCTGATTCATGCCCCTGCCCTCTCTCTACATTAGGAACTGAGCCAAACTTTATGACTTTTGGAAAATTCTAGATGCCTGCTCTCCATGGCTCCTTCTTACCAGTGTGTGTATACCACACCACACCCGCACCTGTTCACTAGGAAATAAAATATTCTTCATTTTATATTAAAAAGAAGACTCTTCTGAAGCACACAGCAATGCTCTGACCAGCCTACAAACTTTAAGGTATGAATATTAAGCCTAAGTATTCAGATGCAGTCAAAAGAACTATTGATGTGGCTTTTATTTCCCATCAAAGGCTGCTGCTATCTCATAACACAGAGCCAAATCCTGTAGCCAACCCTGCTTTGCTTCAATCAGATAAATAGGTACCCAGAGAAAGCTATTTATCTACCCTACTTCCAGATGTCAGTTCTGGGGAGATGGTTTACTACCTGCTGGAGAGACCCAGCTGCCAGTCAGCTTCTGGGGCAGGGATGAGATGTCTCCTTGCTGTGTCCAAAGTTCTGTTCCCTTCCAGCAGGGAATCTACAACCCAATGGTCATCCATCACAAGGAGAGTTAGCCGCTTTTGGGTGGCGCAAGTCTAAGGTGAGAGGACATGAACACCTCTCTAGAGCTCCCTGAAGTCAGAGGAGCTTAGAGACCAGGGAAATGTGAGGATCTTTCTAGATATCTGGTGGTGAAGCTGAGACAGAAAATTCAGAGCAACTCCTTAGGCCATCAGGGAGGGAAGGGCAGGAGAGCACGTTCTAAAGCAGGAGCTGCTCAAGCCCCCTAATGCCGTGGTCCTTCCATACAATTACCCATGCTGTGGTGACCTGCAACCTTAAAACCATTTTCATTGCTACTTCATAACTGTAATTTTGCTATTGTTATGAATTATAATATATCTGTTTTCTGACAGTCTTAGGCGATCCCTGTAAAAGAGGCATTGGAACCCTGAGGGTTCATAGCCCGCAGGCTATGAACTGTTCTAAGGTATTGGTATGGGGGCAATTGGTGGATTTGGTGAGAACAAGGGACTTTTCTAGAAGGACCATTTATTAAGTGAAGGAGATACTACATCCGCAGATTCTCCTAGGTGGTGGTGGGGCATTAAACGTCACCTCTGGGATAACAATGAAGGTCCTAAGAATTAAAGAAGTTTCATTCTAATTTTATTTATCAAAAGAGTAGGAAGGGGAATCGAATTACTACTTTGCTGTTCACCTCCCAGTTTAGATGCTTTTTCTCTTAAGAATCACCCATCGCTATAACAGACTTGGTTGGGTTACGTGGTTTGACGATGTGGGCGGTGGCTTCTCTAGCTCTGAGATTTCAAGGGTATGTCAGCGAGGCTGCAGCGATAGCCAATCACAGTAGTTGAGCTTCCACTGTGCCCTTCTGATTGGCTGAGGGATTAGCACACCTTAGAGTCCCCATTCAACACAGGCGTTTGCCCTGGGGACCAAGCCTGCTATAACAGGAGGGTCTGCTTATTGGCTGTGTCCTCTGTTGCTATCATTGACAGTGGTGGTAGTGATGGGGACAGTGGTAGAGGTGGTGGTGATGGACTGTTAATAATGGTGGTAGTGAGCAGTAGTGGTAGTGACTGATGGTGCTGTGGTGATGGTCATGATGATGGTGATGCGGTATCTATGGAAACGGTTTTCATTGATGGTGCTGTCTGTGGTGATGGTAGTGTTGATGATGGTGATCTCTTTTTTAAGGTTTCTTAGAACCCGTCCCTGCTCTATACCACACATGTTGTTTTGTTGCTGTGAGACCTAAGGCTTTTCCTGTCTAACTTCTCTGCAGACTCACAGCTCCTCAGAGACCTACCCTTGAACTCCCAGCCCTCACCACTCCCTGGATGCTCAGCAAGGGTTCATTCCAGGGAGAATTGAGTTTATCTTGGACACTGTTGGTCTCTCCCAGTCTGTCAGTCCGAGTACTTTGAGAGATGGAAACAACTGGACAGATAAAAACAGAGGATTTTGGAGGGGGCGGTCCTTTTAAAAATGGGCTCTGAAGACTGAAGGTTTAGGTCTTGCATCTTCAGGCTTGGGGCTCAGGAGGAGCTTCAGGTGGAGTATGGGCATCACTATGGGTAGGCTTCCTTCTTACTTTGAAACATGCATTTGCTTCATCAATGCCTTGGCTCCTGTGAAGCACCACCATGGAGGCCAATCTGTTCACTTTACTCAGTCTAGGACGGAAATGGAAACCTCATCTTACTACCCAGGGCCACCAGAACAACGACCAAACATCCTAGCCTAATGGCCTAGACAATTCAATTTACAAGATCATCACACTGATGACTCTTTTCTGCCTCAGCTTTGAAACGAACAACTTGTATGGATGTCCTTCTTAGAGGCGAGCACAAAAGTGATGGAGATGCCTGGATATGTCGCTAGATTCACCCAAACCACGAGGCAGCCTTTCTTCCTTCGGTGCTTATGGAAAGTGCAATTGTTTGTAAATATCACTGTTAGCAATAGTGTGTGTGTGTGTGTGTGTGTGTGTGTGTGTGTGTGTGGTGTATGTGTGTGTCTGTATGTGCGTGTTTGTCTGTGTATATACATGCATGTGTATATAGAAAGTGTAGAAGGTTTAGTCTCTGGGCACCCAATCTCTCCAAGAGTCAAATTTGCTAACAATCTGAAATCAAGCCTGGGAGACACTTAAGCATCTCTCCTTGTCTCCTTGCCTCTAAAGTAAGCTGTTAAATAATGGAGTTGAGAAATGAATCAGAGTCTCTGACGGCAGAGCCTGGCGGGGGATCATGTGGAACCATGTGTGAGGTGACCATTAGGTACCTCTTCCCACAGCCTGCTGTTGAATTGCTTGGGTCATTGCCTTCCCTGACCCTGCCCTTTCCTCTTCACACATCTGGGGTTTGTTGGGACCAGACAGAGGGTACCCAAAAACCTACTTCAGCGATTTGAGCTTCATCATGCTCTTGACCCCAAGCTGTGGAAGAATGAGTGACACAGGTCAGCTGGGGATGCAGAGCACCTTCTTGAGAAGAGAGAGGGAAAGTACACAGCTGCAATACCACACTACAAGTAGACCATGGCCGAGCATGCCAGCTAACTCCTTGTCAGAGCAACCAGGGATGGGGACCCGAACTTCCTTCCCAGGAAATCCTCATTCACTCCATGTGTAGACTCCATTGGGTAGTCCAAAATGGGACTGATTTGTGATTTGCTAATTGATTCTCACTCCCCCGTGTCAGTGTGCACGTGTGCATATGCCCACAGACCTGTGTGCAGCTCCCAGGGGCCAAGAACAAAAATGTCACCATGTCATCACCTAGAAAGCATTGAATCCACTCTGAAGAGTGTCACCAGCCACATATCACCATCTATCCTAAGGACAAAGGTGACTAAGGTTTCCTGGACAAGGTTGTGTGTGTGTGTGTGTGCGCACATGCAGAGGTCAGGAATAAAAGCCACACTCACCAAGAAAGGTTCTCATATATACTTGCTCAGGATGCTCACTGTGCCAAGCCCTAGATAAACACCAAGTTCATTTTCCTTTTCAGGTTCTTTCATTTTCCACAGCATTGGACTTTTCCACGAGAAATGACACTTGTTTCCTTGTTGTGTATATATAGCAGGCTGTCCCTGGGCTAAGGATAGCTTAGTCACTAACTGTGTCCCTGATCCGTTTCCAGGCTCTGAGTGGAAGTCAGTAACTTCTTTTTTGGTTCCAAGGGAAGTCACTGAGCTCCAAGGAGCTTTTCCTGTGACACCAACTCTCTGGTTGGTGGTCAGTCTGGACCCTGAGCCCGCAGCCCGCAGCCGGCAGCCTGCACTCAACTAGCATTGACCTGAGATGCTGCACAGAGTTAAAGGAAGGGGACGGAGGACAAGGCACAGTGTACTGACTTCACAAAGCACAGAGCAGCAGGGAGAATTTGATTAAAATATGCATTCCCCCAAGAGAACGGCTGGTCTCCGTCTGGAAATTAATTAATGCTAATAGTCCACAATCAAAACTGCTTTTGGAAATCTTCTTAGAACATTAACTAAAATGTTCATCTTTTAAATGCGTTCGCCTCAACCACCGAGACTAAAAGCTTCGCTTGCTCCATGCAAATGTGAGGGTGAAGGAAGATGAGGGAGCGGAGAGAGTTTAAAATGGGTTAAGCCTCAAGGTGCTTTCCTGCTGAACCCGAACCTTCTCCTGGGGTCAGAGACAGTGACAGTTTCTGGGATGGAGCGGGGTGGTCTGGGATGGAAGACAGCTACCTGTGCACGTGCACGCCGTGAAAGGCAGAAGGACTGAAGGCTCACTCATGAGGGTCACCTGTTGGCTGTCCCTGCTATGAAGAGCCGAGGGAACCCAGTTATCAGAGCTGTGCAACGTCACACACCCAGCACGGTGCTCCATCCGTGGGTTCTACACAGGGGCTTTTTGGAGCACTTCCCCAACCCCCCCGCAATAACCAGCCTTCCTCCGCTGTGTAAGCTTGTCTGGCCATGGCCATCTTCTTGGGGAAGTGCGAAGCCTCATGTTTTTCCTTAGCACCTGTGCCCACCCTTGCTTCACTGAGGTGTCGAATTGCCTGCTTCCCACAAACTATCTTGTAGACCTGCCCTGCTCCCCAGAGCTAGGAGCTGGGAGTGGGCAGTGGCAGTGGGTAGGAAAGGGTAGCTTCTTGATAGGTTCTCAATCTATAGGTCATGACCCCTCTGGGGATTGTGCATATTAGATATTTCCATTGTGATTCATAAGAGTAGCATAATTACAGTTATGAAATAGCAATGGAATAACCGTATGGTTGGGGTCACCACAGCATGTGGAACTGTATTAAAGAGTCACAGCATTAGGAAGGCTGAGAACCACTGTCTGAGATGGAGCAGAGTTCAGAGGAGGGATAGTTGCCCAGGCTGCTAAGGAAAGGCCTCACGGAGAAGGAGAAATAACAGGTGAGAGCTCCAGAAGAGCAGTTAGGTGTGTGTGTGTGTGTGTGTGTGTGTGTATGTGTGTATACACCTGTATGTGTGATGTGTGCTGTGCTTCAATGCAGGTGAGCGTGAACTGATCTTATCGTGTCCATGAATTTGTGTGTCTCTGCATGTGTGTACCAGCATTCGTGTTTGCATACTGAATGTGAGAGAAGATGCCTGTGTGAGGGGGATAAGCATGCATGCATTTGTGTGCATGTTGCATGTGTTTTAGTATGCACATGCATGTCTGAGAATGATTGTGTTAGAGAATATGTGATTGTGCACATGCATAAGTGTGTGGAAGGTGCATAGAAATGTGTGTATGTGTGCGTGCGTGGTGTGTGTGTGTGTGTGTGTGTGGTGTGGTGTGTGAGAGAGAGAGAGAGAGAGTATGCTCGCGCTGCATTGTATGTATCTGGTAGTGTATAGTGTTCCCATGTATTGGCTTGTATGCATATGGATGTGCAAGAGCTTGTGTGTTTTAGGGTGAGACTTAGTTTTACAGAGGCACCATAGTTGAGTGAGGCCTGGGCATGCAGGAGTAATATGGGAGTGAAGGAACAGCCTCTAGTGTTAGCAGAACTGGCCATTAAAGCCCATCAGGAGAGGAGGGGAACCCTATCCATTCACTGTGGGAGACTCTGCACATCTAGTAGACGATGTGAGTCACAGATAAGATCCAGAGCAAGAACATGCCCTCATGAAGGTCAGATTCAGATGAGAACTCTAATGCTGTGTTCTGAGAGGGCTCACTCAATGTCACCTCAATCCTCAGATGAGATGATCTCTCACTCACAGTCCAGCTCTGGGCTGTCTCCTCCATGGAGAGTGGTGTCCTGAACATCCTTGGTCCATGACATCCCTGGCCTCTACCCACCAGATGTCAATCATGGTAAACAGGCTTGTCCTTGGATTCTGTCAGATGTCTCTCCTTGACAAGGAAGGCAGTCACGAGTGTAGATGTGGGACACCAGACAGCCAAGTGGTAACACCACTGGCTCAGGGGGGCTGTACCTGTGGACCCTGCCAACCTTTGGCTCCCACAAACTTCCCTTGGTCCAGTAGCTCATGTTTACCCCTGAAAACACTGTCAGTTTTCCTTGGTTTAAAATATAAATTTGCATGTATTATAATTTAAAAAACGGTAAGAGAGTATTAAAATGCGTCTTGATCTTTTACAAGGAGTTTTAACAATCCTGTCTGCATCAGTTCTGGCTGGACCCACAGGTAATGGAAGTTTTTTTTTTTTTTTTTCATTAAAACAAGGCTATATATCTTCATGTTACTTTCTCAGTAGAGGTGAGTTCATTTAAAAACTTTAATATCAATATCTCATTTCAAAATAAACAGTGATGAGATACATATTAACATCTTAACAATAAAAAATGAGCTGGGTGTGGCGCTCTTCCCTTGTAATCCCAGCAGTTTGGATTTGAGGCAGGAGGATTTTGAGTTCAAAGTCAGTCACTGGGATACACAGTGAGCTTTTATTCCCCAAAACCCCAAACTCAAACCAAAGAGTAAACCCTCATTATTGATGAACCTTATATAGATCACCATCCAGATTTTGGTTTGGAGGAAAGAGTATGGCGATGGGAGGAAACTTAGGTTGCACAGCTGTAGGCAGCCGAAGAGATGGCGCTGGTTTCTGACATGGCCAGCGCAACATCCTGCATAAACAAGCCTATTGCACATGCGTAGGCCTCAAGCCCCTCCCGAGAGGGCTTATGCTAATGAGGCATGAGCCCTAACCAATCATGGGGCTTATGCTAATGAGGCATGGGCCCTAACCAATCCTGGGGCTTATGCTAATGAGGTATTGGCCCTAACCAATCCTGAGAGAACAGGCCGCCTGGCCCGCCCCCTTGGAAGGGTATATAAGCAGTGCATTTCTGCTACTTGGGGTTCCCCTTCGATGAATGAAGATTGTTCCTGGAATAAAGAGCTGTCAGAGAAGGATCCTGCCTTGTCGTGTCTTACTTGCTGGCAGAGGTGACCGACACATAGCCCATCTGAATCCAAGCAGGAAACATCTTAGCCACACCCTAGGGTCTTACAGTCCAGGTCACATTGGGGCTTAATGTCCTTATCCTCTTGGTGTCAGGATCGTGACTAGGACTGACTGTGTCATTCTTCCCCATTATGATTTGTCTGCATCTGCCTTTCTTCCTTTTCTCATGCTCCTCTTCCTTGGGCTTGTCACGGACAGGCCTCTGCCTCTGATCTCTCTACGTCAGCTCCTTCCCAAAGAGGATCTCTAGAACCAATACAACTCAGCTCACAACCTCAAGGCTTCTCTTCAGGAGTACCCAAGCAGGTTTCTGGATTCTCTAGATACCTGCCCTGCTCAGCTCCACAGCTCTAACCCAACCCAGCCACATCTGGGATCTCCTTAGTTCCAGTCACTGGCACTACTTACAGTGCGCCTACAGCCTTGCTTGCCTGGCTTGCCCAGGGACTCACGTTGTGTAACATGCCCAGAGTCTCTAGTCTGGTCTTGCATGTCCCAGCTACTGCACCGAGCATCCTTCATTGACAGCTGCAGTTCTCCATTTTCTCATTAAGCTGGGACCCTCTTGAGGTCAAAGGCCGGCTCTCAGTCATCAGTCTCCTCTGTGCTTGCTCAGTCTAGCCCGTGACCCCAGCGGAACTCTTTGTGCACATGCAAGATTTATCATGGTGCCTGCAGAAAGAATGATGGGGCTTGCATGAGCTGACATGATTATTATTAGAATTCATTTATTAAAAAACTTCATATATTTTATTATCCCAAACACTGCGTTTCAAGACATTTTTTATGCTAAACCTGACAAATGGATAGCTTTCCCTGGACTTTTCTCCTCTTTTAATTATTTGCATTCATTTTCTGTTTCAAAGACATTTTAACATTGGGCAACTAACTGATTGCTAAAACAGACATTATTAATGGGAATATTAGAAAAATTAACATCAGAATTTTTAACGTTGAATTGAGTGAGATATTCAACCACCTGGCCAAGCTGAAGGGCGGATTACCAGCTCTGACTGCAGGAGAGAAGGTGAACTTTGGAGGTATGTAGGGAAGGGAATCTAGGGGTGAAACAGCAGCAGAATTAAGGTCAAGCAACTTTCCTCATGTACACTGCTATCTTGACTGATCTAGTGAGGTCTGTGAGCTAAGATTTCTTTGGCTGCATGCTACAGGAAGTTGAATAAGCTCTTTGGAACCCTGAACTCTCTCCCCTTCGGGGATTCCACAAAACCTCTTTACATTTTGAGTGCCACTGAAGTAAGTAGATGTGTACATTTTTGTTGTTGTTATTAGCATTCAGAAGTTTTCAGAAACCGTTGACCGCCATATTTGGCATCCATTGCACTAGGTAAGTCCCAAGCATCAATCATGTATTTGTCTGTCCATTCCTTCAGGCAGTAAGTGTCTACGAGCACATGGCTGCTGCCAGACATCCTTCCACACCCTGAAGACAACAGCAGGGTAAGAAAGCATCTTCACGCTGGCATTTACTTCACATTCAAATCATTCTATTCAACTGTGTAGAGAACCCCATCATGACCAATCCCGGGGATGACTTAGAAGGTCAGTCAGTTCTAAGCTTCTTGGCTTTGACCAGGGGTACAGGGTTCACTTGTCACTAGCCACCCTGAAAGCCTATGGTTGCTGAGTCCTCGGTAGCCAGTGAAAACAGACCAGTGAGGGAGCATAGCCTGAGGAAGAGAAGAGTCTATGATGAGGTTGGCTCATCTTTGGGCCTCAACAGTGTGGAGAGAGCCTTCTCTACACAGAGCCCAGCATAGCCATCACAACCTCTCTCTTCCAAGCTATCTGAACCACAGTACAGTTGCCCAATCCTGATACAGATTTTAGGGAGAGAAAGGAAGGAGATGGAATACACAGACAGCCCAGAAACAAAGAAGGTGCTCTCATGTAGAACGCATAACCCCAGTCCCAGACATCAGCAGACACACTCATGGCTTTTGGACTCCATGTAAGATTGAATGAGTCTCAATCCAGCATAGTTTCATAAGAGGTTCATTTGTGAACACAGCCCAAAGGTACCCTCTTAGAGACCCTGAGGAGTGTTCGCCAGGCTTCTCAGGGTTATAGGTCAGAATGTATAGCTTCATCTCCAAGGACTGTAAGAGCCTATTTTGATCCAGCAGGGCCCCAAGTCAAGAAGATGGTAGGTTGAACCAAACAGGGACTGGAAAACTTGACTATAGAGCTACAACCAGCTAGAAGCCCAAGGGGCCCTGACAGGCCTCCAAGATAGTTGTACAAAGTAGCTAAGCAGATAGATAATGGTTTATGCTATGTATGTCCTCAGTATAGTGATCTCCTTATAACAACCATTTGTTGCTTACTGTAAGTTCAAACTTAGTTGAACATTCAGTACTTTTGTACACCCCATTGGCCAACAACAGCTTAACTGTGCTTCTGTAAATCCTTCCAGAAAGTGAAGTCCAGATTCTTTTGGTCTGCAGGTCATAGTTGGCTGACTCTTTACTAAGAGCCTATGACTAGCTCAAAGGAAGCTGAGTGGGAAAGATCCAGCCAACTAGTGGCTCCATAAGTAACAGGAAGCCTTTTGTTAGAATGGCTTCTAACACCCGGAATCTCCTGTCAGGGGAGTGGTTATTAATGCTCTCAGAGAAGCACACGTCTAAAAACGACACGGTTACAGATTTCCCCTTGTAGTGTCTGTGTTCTAAAGCAAGGAAGCTGCTGTTTGTGCTAAAGTAGAGTCTCTGAGGCCTTCAGCCTCCTATTTCTTATTGGCAAATGGCTGTCAGAATATGTCATGTAGGGACTGACAGCCACTGACTTATCGGGTTGGTTACTTGTCTTGTAGTCTCTCTCCCTACCCCACCCAGTCTGCAGTTCCTTTCTTGAGCAGCACATGTGATCCCAGCTTACAGAAAGCCTTTACATCCTTGAACTGCTCACAGTTTCAAAGAGTACAATTCCTCATCGCTGCCAGATCCCATTTGCTAATCATCATTTTGCTAACGGGGGATTCAGACGATGTACAAAGGAACGCTTGCAAACAGTTTAATTGGTATTGAAAATAAGAAGGGGGGGAGGGAGAAACAAAAAGTGAGAACATTATTAAATTTTTGCTGCCACAATGACCAGTGTGGAATTGGTTGGTTATTTCCCCATTACAGCGTAATGACATCCATTGTTGGCAGATCTGTGCTTGATTAAAAGATAATGACAATAATTCATTGTTTGCCGCTCTCTACCTTGAGACAAGGTAACTACAAGTTTAAAGAAAGATGCACAAGAGGTAAATTACACGTTGCTAAATATGAAACGGCACCTCGCTCGTCCTGGTTTATAACAATAAAAACAACAATTTTAGATAGAACGTGTATTTAGTAGGTTTTCCTCCAGAAGTCGAGACATTGATCACCGCGTAATTACCACAAAGGGAAAGTTGGCTAAATTGTTAGGTTTAGATCCTGTGTGAAGCCAGCTCCTTGAACTGGGAAAGGAAGAGGGAAGAGGGTTTTTTTTTTAATTTTCTTTAATTTTTGAACCTTCTGCTTGCCATTTGAAGGAACACTTTTAAATGGCAGCTGGTGGCCATAGAAAGATCTTCAGCCTGTGTTTCTCAATCACCTTGTATACCAGTGCGTTGTGTGTGTAGATGTGGGTGGGGGATGGTATATGAGGACATCCCCGACTGTCATTCCTACATGCGTCTACTTGCCCGCCCGCACCCCCCCCCGTGTGTGTGTGTGTGTGTGTGTGTGTGTGTGTGTTGAGACAGAGTCTCTCGCTACCCTAGAATCACTGTGTACTTGACTAGCTGGCTAAGGGGCCCCAGTGATCCTCCTGTCCTTGCTTCCCCAGTGCTGGCATTACGAAGTCACTCTACCATTCCTGGCTTTTTTTTAACGTGGGTCACAGGGCTCAAAATCAGGTCCTCCTGCCCATGGGGCTCCACTGACTGAGCTATCTCCCCAACCACTCAAGCTCCTAAGCTCCTTTTAAATGTAAAAGCTATCTGCAGATACAGTCATTCCCAGGGAGCGCCTACACAGAACAGAGAGCAGACAAGGTGTACACGGGGTGGGGTGGGGGGCTAGTTCCCAGCTGACACCTCCCATTCTAGTAGCTGCAAATTCTTCTCATGGGTCCACAGAGCTCACAGGACAAACTTCCACTCTATCATCAACCAAAGAAATTCTTAGCCCTCAGACTAAACCATCCCTCCTTTGCAAGACAGTTTAGCAGTTTCTTTAAAGCCTGGAATAGATTTACTATGCAATCTTGAAATCATTGTCCTTGTTACTCCAACAAACAAACAAACAAACAACAAAACCACAAAAAATATTGACATAAACACCTGCACATGAATGTTCTGGAGAGACACAATTATCACTTTTCCAAACTGGGAGCAGCCAGCAGGTCCTTCAGTTCATAGGTAGTGGTGACTGAATAAACACATGGTGGAAAGTTAGTACCAGGGAAATTACCGAGCAAGCAAAAGAAATAAGCAACCAAGCCCAGAAAAGACGTGGAAGAAACTGAAATGCAGATGATTGAGCTAAATACACTAGCCTGAGATGTTAGATGCAGCAAATGGTTTCAGTCACAGCGTTCTGGAGAAAGTACAATCACACCTAGTAAAAGATCATTGAATGCCAGGGCTCCAAGGCATCAGGCAGAGGCATGACCAGGTAGACCTCTGAGGACTTTTAGGGCAGAGCATCTAGTATTCAGACATTTTTGTTAGATTTTAAAAATGTTTTATTATTTTATGAGCTGAGCATTTTGCCTGTGTATATATCTGTACACCACATGTGTGCCTAGTACCCAGAGAGTGGTGAGCCTCCATGTGGGTGCTGAGAACTGAATCCAGGTCCTCTGTAACAGCAAGTGCTCTTAACCACTGGGTCAACTCTCCAAGCCCCACATAGAAAAACTTAACAGTGATACATGGCAAGCACCCATTTGTCAAATCCCATAGAAATAAAAGGTAGGCTTCAATGCAAACCATGGACTTAAGTTAGAAAGAGCAATTCCTTCTAGGTTCAACGGTTGTAGCAAATGCTCTGAAGGGAAGCGAGATGTTAGATATATTCATGGATGCTGTACTGAGGGATCATGTACAACATGAAGACTTTCTTTATCGACTTAACTTTCCTTTGCTACTTAACCAGCCTGGGCTGCCTGGTGTTGAGTGCTATGTGTACCACTGGAAAGCTGCAGGAAGAGCCCACTTCTTCAAGCTGTTGCCTTCAGGGCCTGTCAAGTCCTAAAGCCATCTTGGATTCTAGTCCCTTTTAGAGTTAAAGCCAATTTGCTGCTGATGCTGGGATTTCTCTGAGCTCTGCTTTCTAGAGAAAGCTTAGTCAGTCTTACCCTGGTGTTGGAGTGGGTGCCCCTTCCCTTGCCCTGGAACTGGCTCCTCAGAGGAGGGGTTTCTCAGTATCCCCTGCTGAACCTCTCTCTTTACACAATCATTGGTTCTTCCTCCCAGAAGGAAGACTACCCACTGGGGTGTTTTCCAGGAATGGTCTGGAATGCCAAGCTCAGACCCCCTTTTCCTCTTGTATGCCCAGGGAACATGAGTTCTGCTTGGTCCTAGATACCTCACCAGGTTCCCCATAAAGGGGTATTTGCCATCCTCCAACCTAGGAAAGAAGAGTCAAGAATGCAACTTGGTACCAGCCCCTTCTGTGCATGTTGGTCCACTGTGATTGGTCATCTAGGTGGCTGTCATCTGTTGGCTCTGGCCAACAAGAAATACATTTCAAAATCATGTGGAGAAGGGACTCAGCTGGTTCTTGAGTCCTACTCCTACATGAGATGGTCCCTGGGGACATGACATTTCTGCCACCATTGCTTCTTGTTGTGTGTGACTTCTCAGACTCTACATCATTGTAGATACAGGAGCTTAAAGGTCCGGTGGGCTCTTCAGATTGTAGGAAGCATTCTGGAAGGGTTATGTGATCGCCTCAGCTTTCAGAGTCTCTTGCAGAGTCACCAGTAGCCATTCTGTGAACATCTAATCTTGACAAGCCTTGATGAATTGGCCTGAACACAATCGTCCTGTAATCCAATCCAGCCGCGCTTAGATCGCCACCACTTTAGTCTTATCTCATCGAGACCCACGACCTTTAAAATAATCACATTGTCCTCTCTATTCGTCTTTACGTCCTTGTCTAATGGAGGGGGACACCCTAGCCCCAGGACCTGGCTATTTCTTCTATAAAGACATTAGAGATCTCCTCAGATGGCTCTTGCTACATTTCTCCTAGGTCACACTTGATTTGAGAGCATTTTGTTGGGTTGAAGAAAGGCAGGAAATCTTGCACATTCAAGTCCTTATCCTAGCTTTGTTTTTTTTTTTTTTTTTTCATTCTGAGGAGATAAAGTCTGGGTTAAAGCTATTCTTACAAATTATTTCAAAGGTCTTTTTTTGTCACCTTGCAGTCTGAAATGACAAAGAGTCACCTGTTCTACAGACACTGAAAAAAAAAAAGATGTACTCATTTGCTCCTATCTTAAAAATAGAAATATTCATGATCTGGAAACTGTTTCCCCTTTATAACCTCTCACCCACACAGAAACTACAACGTGTGGCTTTCCCTGGCCATCTTCCTAAGCAAATGTGTTAAACATAAGCTAGGACATCAGTCTCAATATGTTGTGCTGGAAGGAGGCAGCAGCTTGAATGCAAACACTTGGATGCACAATAAGGTGATATTTGCTGTAGTTCTGAGGCCGGTGAGTTGACCTCTACTCCCGATTCTCTTTCCGTGTGAAAGAAACCAGAAGTTTCTTTCTATTGCCTTGTCTGTCCCCAACTCCTGGTCTCTGTAGAGGTCTGGTCACAGCATCTCTGGAAACTCCTTCCCAATATAAAGCTCTTTTTGCTCTTTTAATTTTGTGCGTGTGCGTGCCCATGTGTGTAGGCCTGAGGCCAACTTTAAATATGTTTTTGATTGTTTAACACCTTTGTTTTTGAGTATATGAGAGTTAGGGGTAATTGTCAACTTGCCAGAAGCTAGAATCACCTAAGGGGCGGGGGGTGTGGGCATGAATGTTGGGGTTTAACTTGATTGTGTTAAGTGAGGTAGAAATACTTGCCCACTTTGGGCAGTCTCATTCCCTAGCTAGGATCATCAACTGTATAAATGGAGAAAAGGAGCTGCTGGGAACTGAGCCCTGGTCCCACGGAACAGGAGTGAATGTTCTTAAACCACTGAGCTGTCTCTCACCAGGGCCTCACTTCCTATTTCTTAATAAAAGCACAGCCACCTTCCAGCCCCCATCACCACCCCCACCTACCCCAGCTCAGTCTTTTTGTTTTGCTTTCAGCGGAAGCACAGGTGCACCCTTTGGGAAGCAAGTGAATAATGACCGAATCTGGCAATATTTTATCTGGTTTTGCATGGAAAGTTGAGTGTCTCCACCAATGTGTGCACTAGCAGAAACCTCGAGGATTACCCACCCCCACCCTGCCTGCCATGCTGTGACATCTACAAGCTCTGAAGATACAGTCCATGATCCGGCTGTCCTCGAGCTTTGCCTGTTGTCTTATTTTTGTCTTGTTCAGCTGCTTATTTCTTAAAACTCACGGTGCCTTCTGCCTTCTCTGTGTGATCAACTTTCACAGCGTGGCTAAACACTCTTCTTTCTGCTTCTAAACTGGAGGAAATTCTCAGATAAGGAGGTGGAGTCCTCAGGAGAACCAGACAATCCCAGAGAATGCAGATGCAAATGTGAGATTCAGAAGCAGTTTCTGACTGAATTCAGTGCTGGGGCTTTGGACTCTGTGCATGTGTCCACACTAAGACAGTGCCAGTATTAGTTCCAAAGTGAGAATCCCTAGACCTGCCTACTCCTTTAGGATGGGAGCACTGGATAGTTAAAAATGAGGATGCAGGAATCTCACTGGCCGGCAGTGAATCTCCGTGTACAGGAGACCTGTTGCTATGTCATCACAGATGTTTGAGAGACCAAAGCCTAGATTTTCTTCTATCAAGCCTGTGTCATAGGACAAAGGTCCCTTCTGGGTGACCTCATCTGTGGTCAGCCTCTGTTGATATGTTCCTCTAGGGCTAATGTACTTTGTAAGGCAAGGGTCACAATCTCTCATGCTTGAGAGACAACACTGACATCATCGGCTCCTCTGCTTTTGAGGATTCACTAAGGACAGGACACAATGGGATGGAGGAGAGATGTCTCAGCGGTATCCTTTCTCCACTCATTCTTAGTTTACAAGGAATGTCAAATCTGCAAACACAAACAAACAAACAAACAAACAAACTATCACATATAACTGTTTTCACAGTGTTCTAGGACTCTTTGGTAAACGTAAAGGTTAGAGAGATGGTCCTTTGGTCAAGCATTTGCTAAGGTATCCTGAGGACCTGAATTTGGTTCCTCTGAAGCTTGGGGAAAACTAGAATGGTGGGGTGCATGCACTGGTAATCTCTGATGCTCACTGACTAGCCAGCCTAGACTAACCCCAGAACCCAGGACTCACTGAGAGAATCATCTCAGAAAGAAGTACGTGGGACCTAAGAAACTATTCCTGAGGGTGGCCTCTGAGCTCCATATACATGTGCAAAGAGTCCAAACATATGTAAAACCCCCTTACAGGAGCATATATGTCCAAGCACACACGCAATACACATGCACACACACACATACACAGTGTACACACATATACATATTCATGCTTGCACACACATGAACACATGCCAAGTTGGTAAAATTCTTGTAATGTAAATGTTCTCATGGAAGGAAGACAGTTGAAAATGACTCACTTTGTATGAATTTAATACTGTGACCCATTCATTCAATCAATAGAGCTTTCTGAAGAATGTTCTACCATGATTCCAGTCTTTGATGGACATATGCAAAGACACTGATACAAACTTCCTACTATGCAGTAGACTGGCCTTGCCTTAGAAACCAGCTCTGGGGTTTGACCAAGATGCATATACATTATATTTCGCATTCTCTCTGTCCCTGGCCCAGGGCATACCCCATATTATTTCTTGACCACACTAGCTGAGGAATGAGTCGCAGTAGTGAGTGAAATAACTAATGTTGATTAATTATTGGCAACTACCTTAATTAGGTAAGTAATATTGAGAGAAGAATAAGCAGGCCATGACCAAAGGTGGATAACTCCTTAGCTCTCCAGAACGTGTTAGAAGATCGTCCCAGGTAGAAGGCATTTGGACTGGGCAGATATCTTAGTAGGTAGGGCAATTGATTTGTAAGCATGAGGACCTCAGTTTGATACCAGAACACACATTAAAAAAATCAGGTATGAAGATTTGCACATGTAACCACAATATTGAGAAGGCAGAGGCAGGTTGAGCCCCAGAGTCACTGGTCAAGTAGCCTACTGTTTTAGTCAGAGTTTCTACTGCTGTGATGAAACACCATACCAGAAGCGACGTGGAGAGGAATGGATTTATTTCAGCTTACCACTCTTAGGTCACAGCCTGTCACTGGAGGAAGTCATGTCAGGGACTGAAGCAGAAGCCATGGAGGACGCTACTTACTGTTTGCTCTTCACGACTTAGTTTTCTTTCATCTACAACCCAGAACGACACCATCAGTTGTATCACTACCCACAATGGGCTGGGCCCTCTGTCACCAGCATTAATCAAGAAAATGCCTACATTTTTGCCTACAGCACAATCTTATAGAGGCGTTTTCTCACTTAAGATTTCCCCATTCCCCCATACGTTAGGCTTGTTGACAAAAACTGAACTCAAGTTGACAAAAACTCTCCAGGAAACCTATTTAGGTAGTGATAGCCAAGCCAGTGAGAGACCTTGTTTTAAAATGAGAAAAGAAAACCAACCAACAGCAGTGACAAATTTCCAAAACCCCACTAACAAACCTAACAAAAAGCTCTAAGGAGACAGACTCTGAGCAAAGACAATTGAGGTTGTTTTCTGACCTCCATGTGCACATGTGTGTACACACAGACACAGACACAGAGACACACAGACACAGAGAAACACACATACACACACCAAACACACACAGAGAAAGAGAGACAGAGACAGAGGTAGAGAGAGAGATTGGAGATTGGAGTCTTTCCCATGAAAGGAGTCTCCTTAAGTCCTAGTACTTCAAGCTCCCTGCCCTGCCTGTTTCTATTTGCACAGTAGCTTTGGAACATGAATTACACCAGCAGGAGCAAGCTGACTTCACCTTCAGACAAGCCTGTCCCCACAGGAGCATGGGGAGGGAGGGGAGGTGGCGACCCAGGCTGTTGAAAGCTAAGAAACACAAGCACCCTCTCACATCTTCTCTAAGACGCGAGATTCGCTTTCAGCTTATTTACCTGAGAATGAATCTCACTTTGAAGAGGCCTTTATGTCGCTGGAGATGAAACAGCAGAGGTATAAGCAATTTGAACAAGGGTACTGCACATTTGTCTTTCTCACACTTTGTGTGTAACAGCTTTTATGCAAATGAAGCTAAAGTGGCACCCTTTTCTCTAAATTGGACATTTTTATGGTTATAATTTTCTTCTGTAATAGCATCAAAAGAAAAAAAAAGAAAAAAGACAAGGAAAGGAAAAAAGAAAGAAGCTATAAGATGATGAAGAAGATGATGAAGAAGACTTTCCCCATGGGCTTAAACACTTCAGCTTCCAGCTCACCTGAAGTTGAGGTGATGAGTTTCTTTCATTTGCACCAATAGTGACAAAACAAAGCTCTCTTTCTCCCTTGTCCTCACTCTCAGGGCACTTAAACTTTCAATGTCCCCATCAGGAAACTTTGGCACTCAGAATGACCCTCAAGTTTTCCACTCAGCTTCTAGGACCTCCCAAATCTTTCCCAAGTTGAGAGCACCAGCCATCGGATTGGATTTCAGTTTCAACATTTTTTTCATCTTTTTACATCCGTCCCCACTTTCCCCCCAAGTCAGACAGGTGACTTTTAGAAACAATAGGGTTTAATTGACTACGATACAATTGGATTTATATACAGGATTCCGGGCACCCATCCCAAGGTACTCATAGAATAATCCACATTATTGTTGCTTAATCGACCGAAAATTTTTGCAGAGGCAACAGAAGACGGTGTGCATCTCAAACAATGGCTTAAATTTACCCAAGGACTCAGCTAAACAATATATATAATTTGTGGCAGCAGAGGCCTTTGGGGTTGGTAAAGATAGAAGGTTGTAGCAAGCACTGGAGAGGCTGGGTAGAGAGGAGTGTTGGGAGAAAGTACAAAGAGAAGGACACCTTCCGTCCGGGCTTTATCTTGGAGGGGTTGATTCCTTTCTGTGTTCTGGTTTTTCAGCTTTAAAAAGTGTTCTTCCCTGACAGTTAATTTTTTTTTTTTAAAGACAGTGGTTTGAAAAGATTGTGTAACTAGACTTGCCACTTCTGGGATTTGGGAATTAGGAGGGATTAGAGGAGACACTGAGAGGCAAGCTGGTGACAGTGTCACACTACAGGATTGAGTAGAGCTAGGCTTCCTTACACCTCATATTGGAGGCAGGCACATGACTATCCTGATATCTGATACTTGGACAAGGCCTGCCCATTCTCTGCTTTCCTGTACAAATCTAGCATTGTTGTAACCAAACAACTTTGGAGCGTAACCCCACACACAATGAAATTGTGTCCTCGAAGTTTTGGAGGCTGCGGAGCCCCAAACTAAGGCACTGGTTGGCTTGGTGGCTGATGCTTCCCATCCCTCTCTCTGGGTGGTACTTTCTGAGAGTCCACAAAGTTTCCTTCCGTCTTCTTTTATAGGGGTTCGAATCCCAACTGCAGGCATGGGGCTCCTGGTATAACCACTCTCTAAGTAGTGTCTCTTCATGCTAACATATGAAACATTAAAATAGATGTCTGCTTATGGAGGGGTGGGGTGCGTAGAAACACTCACAGGTCTGCCTTCCATTTGTCAGATGGAGCCACACAGACTATCATTTAAGGTTCTCATGGAAACAAGAGGACCATGACATCTCTAAGTGGGTGCTTACGGCGTTATTGATACATCACCTCTTCTTTTCATCATTGACCTGATTTTATGAGGCCATCCAGAAGCCACACGACACTTGCTAATTGACCTTACCCAAAGGGTTGACCTCTGATGATCACCAAGATAAAATGCACTCGGTGTTCCTTGGCTTCTGTCTCGTGCCTACACAGTCTTTGGCACTCCACAACCGGGGCATTTGGCCCTGCTCAGTTCTAGGCAAACCCAGAAGATCCAGAAAGGAGCAAGATGTGTTCTCTCTACCTGGACAGCCCAGGCCTTAGTAGCACAGGGGTTGTGGAGAAAGAAGGGCCACACTGAGGTCACGCTTCTCTCCGTAGTCCCTGGGGAGAGTGGCCTAGAAGCCGGTGGTGGAAACTGATGGGGTATTGGCTAAGTTTTACTTCCTTCCCTAGCTGTTGGTGAAACACACACACTCTCTGTCTCTGTCTCTCTTTCACTGTATGTGTATGTGTATGCATATATCTGTCCTTGCCTCTATCTCACAGTGTGTGTGTTGTGTGTATGTATGTATGTGTGCGTGTGTAGGTATGTGCATGCGCACATATCTGTGTGCATGTGTCATTCTCCGTTGTTATCTCACACCTCCTTCTCTTGAGATGGAGTTTCTCAGGATTTGTTTTTGAGAGAGGAGTCTCCATATGTAGCTGTGGCTAGTCTGGCCTCCCTTTGTAGACAAGGCTGGCCTTGAACTTACATAGGTCCTCCTGCGTTTGCCTCCCAAATTCTGGAATTAAAGGCATGTGTCACCATATAAACAAGATAAGGTTGTCACTCAACCTGAAGCTTATCATTGTTTAGGTTGCCCGGCTGACAGCCATCCTAGCAATCCTCCTGTCTCTGCTCTCCAGAACAATGGGATCACAAAGTCATTTGACCACACCTGGTTATTTATGTGGATTCGAGAATACAAACTATGTCTGAATGCAACAGGTCTCAGCAAGTGGACCTTTTCCCTAACACCGTGAGCACCCTTTTAGAAATGGTGAATATACACTGTTTACAAAAATGAGAGCCCTATTTTTATGTAAAATGAAATATACTGCATTGGCAAAAGTAGCTCAAACAGGAAGCGAACTATGTAGGTTTTGAGTTAGGTTTTAAATAACAAACAGCAGTTATTGTATGCATTTCAATGTGCATCTGGAAGCTAACTTCTCTCTACGTGTGGATCCCACATGCACATGCATAGATATGCACACTCTTAGACGTAGACTTGTGAAGATACTTTTGCAGTTCATGCTACTGTGGAGAACCTCGGTGCTGGAATCCCCACATCCTGGCTGGGTGACTGGTCCCTGAGCGGGGTGTCTTGGGGTTCCCGTGCAGGTTCCCCTTCACTCAACTGCTCTGGGTCATCTCCATCACAGTGCACACAGATGTGACTGCTGCCATGGCTTGTCTTTGGGACCTGTGGCTTTCCACTGCATCTGCATCCTTACAGTGCTTGCTCTTCTACAGCGTAGAGGAGGGGAAAACATGACCCTTGCCTTCCTTCCCTCACATTTCCCTTGCTTGCTATACATCCTCCTGGCTCCAGGATGCTTGTTAGAAACACAGGGACCGCCAGCTAGATGGCTCAGCAGGTAAAGGTGTCTGCCACTAAATCTGAAGACTTGAGGTCGGTCCTTGGAACCCACAAGCCCACAAGGTAGGAAGAGAGAAGCAATTCCTATAAGTTGTCCTCTGACACACATACATGCACACACACATACACACACACACACACACACACACACACACACACACACACGCAGAAGAATGCACATGCGCATATTTACACACACACATATGCATTCATACACATACACAGGCATGTATACATGCATGCATGCATGACACATACACACACATGCGCACACACACATGCACATACATATGCACAGGTGTGCATGCAGGCATACACATGCACACACACATGCACAGACACACACATATGCACACTCATGCGTGGACACATGCACACACATGTATGCACTCACATACAAAGTAAATACATTGTAATTTAAAAAAAGAAATGGTGGTAAGAAGGACAACCTTGGAGACAGATGCGGGAGGAAGTGCTTGTGACCCCTGCTGGTCATTTCATAAACATCCCTCCATATTTCTCTGTGTTGTGATGATTGTTCCAGTGAATGGTGACAGTAGACTCACCCATCAGCTCAGCAATTGGAATTGACTTTTTTTTTTCCCAGCAGAAGTCATCTTTAGAGGCAATAGGATGATCACCTTAACCCATTGGACAGATGGGAAACTGAGGAGCAAGGAGCAAGGAGCAAGGAGCAAGGAGCAAGGAGCAAGGAGCAAGTACCTGGATCCTAGTGACACAAAAGGTCTGCAATCCTGGCCAGCAGATGTTCTTGTGGGAATTCCTGGGTGGGGAATCCCTCCTGGGGTTTCATCGTGTAGATAGAAGTATGTCAGCAGCACAGACTTCACCTTGCTCTCCTGCAGGCAAAACTGCTCAGGGGCCAAGTCTGCATACATCAGCAGAGCCACCCGTCCTTCTGGAAGCAAGATAGCGCATCACTATGCTGGGTTGGCTGCAGGAGACAAAGCAATTTGCATGGATTCTTTGTGAGCTTTCCCTCACAGTGGTACAAACTCATTAAAATCTCATGAAATTCTCCCACGGAACATGGGGAGCGATGCAAGCTGCCGCCCTAAAAGTTAATATGTGTGCGTGTGAGGGGAGGGACCGGAGGGGCTGGAGGGGCCTGCATATCACGGATTGCTCATCATTGGATCGAGCTGCAGTGGACCAGGGGACCTCCTTAGCATATTTTAATTACTGTCTGGATGCCCCTGTAAATAAATGAGCCGGTGGCTGGAGCTTGGAGCAGTCTGGGGACCGGAGCGGAGGCACAGGGTCCCAGTGGTCCTTCTCCTTGCTGCAGAGCAGAACTTGGGCCTAACTGTAACAGTAAGAAGAAAGGCTGCTGGCCTACCTGGGATTAATGAGGACCCAGGGAATGGAGGATGGCTCTAGGCTGAAGCTGGGGTCATTAAATCCTGCTGGTCATTAATCCTCTGGAAATGCCCAGGGCTGGGGTTATTATTCTTGGGAGATAAAAAATTCAGGACCAAACAGCACAAGAGCATGCATATTGTGCATTTCTCAGATTGGGCCGTGCTTTGCTGTTATCAGAGGCCATTCCCAGGGAAAAGAATCTATGTTTTAAATTCCACCACAGGGGCATAGATCATCGGTATTTTAAATGGCAATTTACCTAGCCTAGCTACTGTATGCCGGCTGTGTGCCAGACACGGGGCAAGCTTGAGTTCCCTTACCCCACCTGCTAGGTCAAGAGTGCCCATTTAGGAAAGCCAGAGAGTATAGGTGACTTGGGGAGGCTTACACAGCAGAACAACAAACCACTCTATGTCCACATGACTATTAAATAAGTTCAGCTCCACGTTGGCAGTGATCCAACACCTGAAGAAGTTTGTAACTACAGCCTCTGGGACACACACACTGTCTCCCTGAAGAGGGGATGGATGTTTGAGAGCAGGCCTATGTGATTTTGAGTGTTAACCTTGACTAAAGCCATCCCTCTGCACACAGCTCTATGCCTCTGTGCCTCAGGTTCTTCACCTGTGAATTGGGGCAGTGGTCATTCCACCTTTAGGGTTCTTGAGTGGACAGGGGAGCGATTGTTAATGGAATACTGGGAACAGGGTCCAGTGCAGAATTGGAAGCCTAGATGTGTTTAAACAAGGAAAGGCGAGCACAGGAAAATGCAGTAAAGAATAAACTAAAGTCATGAGGAATAAAACAACAGGCTGGAGAAAGAGACACTGTTCCAAAGACTGTATAGTCTTCCATTATCTTCTGTTGTTATTTACTGTTCTTAAAAAAAAAACCACATTGGGATGTCTTCCAGCATCTGTAGAAACATTGGTACCCACAGCAATGTTCTGCTCCTGCAAATTAGATGCCAGAAAGGCCAGTCTTGTGTATTGTTTGACTTTCGGATCTTTTCCCGCTTGCCTCATGCATTCTTTCACATGTCAAAGAGAAGAGGGGGCGAGGACACAACTCAGTTAGTCAGGCATTTGGTGCATAAGCTTGAGGGCCCGAGTTCAATCCCCAGCATCCATGCTGAAAAGCCAGTCGTGGCCACAAGTGCCTGCAATCCCAGTACTGCAGAGGCAGGAGGATGCTGGAGGCTGACTGGCCAGTGTTGCAATGACAACTGAGCTGAGACTGAATGACCGATGACAACTGAGGACATGATGAAGAAGCGGGTTCCAAGCAGAGGGCTCAGGGAGTGCAAACAAGGTAGACTGTGTTCAAGAGAAGGACAAGTTGATTACGGACAGTGCAAGTGAAGACAGGGCATGTGTAAATGTGAAGACAGGGGTGAGGGCCAGCATGTGGCAGGTCTGTGGCCCAAGGGAGGGAGTTGGATCTCGGCACACATATCTTGGACACTGGAGGATAGTTTAGTAGATCACTGATCAACTTGCAGTCACTTTTCCAGGAGCCCTTTAGCTGTGGATTCAGAGAAGATGGCATGAGGCAGAGGCAGAGGCAGAGGCAGAAGTAGGATTCAGGATAAAGATGGAAGGGGTTTCCACAGAAAGGTGACAGAGAGGGGAGAACTGATGGACAGGAGCATAGCCTAAGGTGAGCGTCCGTACCTGGCCAACCCTTTGTGAATGAATCTGTTTGGGGTTGCCTGAATGATCTCTGCCAATGCCACTGGCTCTAGGAGGTCCTAACACGTGCTACGAGGCAGACCAAGTGGTCCATCACACTAACGCTCTGCCAGAGCTATCTCACCCTTACAACCTGTGTGCGTGTGCCACCTCACAAAGCAAATAATTGGAATAGATTCAAGGTAAGGCTGTAAACAGGAGATTACTGTGGATTAGTCGTGTGGGTCCAGTATAGTCACGAGACTCCTTCGAAGTCAGTTGCTATTTCTAGCGAGGGATAGAGGAAGGAGAGTCACAGGCATGCACATGGCTCTGGCTTTCTCTATGGGAGAAGAAACTATAAGCCAAAGAAGAGATATCATCTCTGGATGCTGGAAAAGACAAGACACTGGTCTCTCTTCTCAAGTTTCCAGAGGAGCGTGGTCCTGCAGCTGTTTTGATTGCAGCCCAGTGAGATGATCATTGGCCTCTAACTTCCAGCAGAGTAGAGAACTACAACACACCAGAAAGCCCGTCAGGACGCCTGCCTCCTCATACCATGAAATCCACTCCTTTTGTAGCCCTCGTGACCCTCCCCTCTACAAATGAGCAATCAGCGAGATGCATGGATGTTAAGCCCTCCATCCAAGGCTATGTAGAGGGTTACCCCCCTTCCTTCAACCCCAGACCCCAAAGCATCCTGTTTCTATGCCGCCACCAGCTTTTCTGGATCTAGTTCAGTTTCCTTTTTCTATGAAGTCCCACAGAGAGAGCCTTACCTCTATGGATCGCCACCAAAATATCACGCCGCATGCACGTGAAACCCTGCTTTCAGTCTTCAGCAAAGCCTGTCATATCACACAAAGATTGTGTGACCTCACTGGTCGGAGGAGCGTTTGCTGGGAGGGTATCATTCACTGGAGAGTGTATTTTGCTGCACTGTTATGGATCTCGCCACGCAGGCAGCTGTCTCACGTGTTGAATAGTCTTTCATCTTGTCAAACACTTCCATCCGCCTCTCTACAGCTTTCTCAGCCAACATGTACACACCTAATCAGTCTCATGCCACTGTCTCCAGACTCCCGAACCCAATGCACTGCCCCAACCGCTTTCTTAAAGAGACAATCATCTCTTTTTTTTTTTTTTTGTTAGGTTCGAGAAGTGCTGGGCATTCAAAATGCTTTCCGGGTGGTGTGAAGGAAGGCAGAGCTCACAGTTCCCCCTCCCCAGCATTTCTGCCAGAGCAGCTGTATGGGCTTCTTTGTACAAAGACAGCCCATGGATGATTCCTTCTACTATGCTGGCTGTTCACATGTACACACACACTACACACCACACCACACACACGCTACATACATCCTTCAAGAAGGTTTCATCATGCATCCCCCAACACAGACAACATTACACCATTTCAAGGTTTTATCGATGTATCACACCACTTAACACACACATACCACACACCACACAGACACACACCATTCAAGAAGTTTCAATGCATTCCTGCCCACAAACAGACACACAACACACACAATTCAAGAAGGTTTCATCAGTGCATTCCCCCAAACAACAGACACACACACACACACACACAGACAAACACTACACCCACACACAGGACACAACACCAAAAGACAAAACACACCATCAACACAGACACACACCATAAACACACACATACACACACCACCGCACACATGCACAAGAAGTTCACACTATACAGACACACACCATTCATGAAGGTGTTCATTAATTGCATCACAACACACCCCACACACACACACACACAACACAACACACACATCAAGAAGTTTCATTAATTATCCCCACCACACAGATAAAACACACACACACAAACACACACACACACCATTCAAGAAGGTTTCATCAATGCATCTCTCCCCAAACCACAACACACACACACACATCAACACACACAACACACACACACACCATTCAAGAAGGTTTCATATCATTCTACCCCCACACACAACACAACCACAATTCAGAGGTTTCAATCACACCCCACAACAACAACACCATACTACACACACACACACACACACACACACACACACACAAAACACACACTGTTAAAGCCGGTTTCATCAATCCATCCCACTCAGCCATGATCTTGCCACCAAGTTGAAGGTCTGCAGGATCAGTATGCTTCACCTGACTTCAGGTTCTACTGTAATACTGGCGGGCATTATTTTATGCCTGCGTGCCTTGTGGTTTGTGGTCTAACCATGCCCCATATCTGATGAGGTCCTAATTATCCTCCAGACTCAGCACTGACATGGAGTTCTCGTGTCTCTTAGCGTGCACGCCTCTTTTCTCAATACCCCACTGCTCTTTGTCTCCTCTATAAACATACCAATTTACAAAATCTTGTCACAGGCCTTGTCTGTCTCTGTGAGGCTGATGGCAGAACCATTTCCAAGTCTTCCCCTCTGTCCATGCTCAGAATCTTTGCCACGCCATTTTGTCTTGCTCTTACCTTCCTTCCCCATCCTGCCTGTAATTTGAAGCCATGGACATCATCTTTAGCCAAGGCAAAGGTGGCAGATGTGACGCAGGCAGGGTCTTGAGAAGTGCTGGCATGATTGAGTTTGGCTTCTCCTTGTGCATGTCTCCATCATTGCTTGAGAACAGGCCCAGGCTAGCCCTCTGGGGAAGAAGAGAAGACTCCAATCAACAACCAAGGACTTGTCAAGCTTCACGTGGAAGCGAGCCCATGGAGGGTCAGCAGAGTCACCTTAGAGAGACAAGCATTCACTGGCTCTTTTGTGTTTCTGAGACTGTTTATTAAGCAGCATCAGGACCAGAGAGAGCTCTAGGTAATGGTGTGTTCCATGCAAACCTAGGCTCTCCTTCCAGGTAGACACGAGCTCCAAGTCCATTTGCATCCACGGGGCCCAATACTTAGTAGGAAGCCAATGAATATTTATTGAATTGGATGTAATGTGATTTTCAAATTTTGCACACGATAGCAGCCTTGAATTCTTTATTTTTAATGTGGGGTTTTTGTTATGCAGTAGGAAACTTACCATCATTTTTCTTGTATGACTCTGAGTGATAGAATTGCCATTAATGGATTGATCCCTCCATTTGTGCCAAGACAGAGGAGAAAGCCACTTTAACACAGCTCCCACGTAAAGCAGGACTCTCTCCAGAACCATGGCTGTGTACGAAATATTAATTAAAACTTCTGATGTATTTCAATGTGAATACATTACTTGCATTCCTTCAGTGAACTGTGCAGGGAACTCTGTCGGGGGGCAGAGGTCACTCGAAAGTTAACTGGTGTCCCTAAACCAGCTCATCAGAGAGCAAAGTGAAGAAGCCAAGAGATAAAATGATAGCGATTTAAAAATATCAACACAAAGCAAAGAGCTTTCTTGGCGTTCACTGGTGGATGGAGGGTTTCTTGGTTACATTTGGTTTCTTGGCGTGGCATTTCCCATCTAAATTCCTCATTTCCTGCAAACACATCCACACAAAGGAGAGACAAAATGCTCTGTCTTACTGTTTCTTCTTTAATATACATGGATAGGTATGCATACGCACGCACATTTGCTCACATAGGTATTTGAATTAGCCGGGATGGAGGGAGGTGACTGACTGGCTCCAGCATTGAAGCCCCTTTGACTTTCACAAGGTGCTAAAAGTCAGCTGGGGTCTCAGCTCTGACAAATTTGCATCTCTTTGAATATGACGCTTGAAAAACCCCAGCGATAGATTAAATTTTGCCAAGGAGAAAATGAGAGAGAGGCTTCCATCTCTCAGGTCTGCTGGGAGGATCTTTATGGTTGATTTACTTTTTTAAAATAAATGTTTCTTTATGTGTTTCCTTCAGTTCCTGCCCAGGCTGCCTCTATCATACAAGCTGTAACTTCTGTGGGTCCTATCAGCTGGCTAACAGGAAAGTCAACCTGGTCTCAAGTACAAGGTGAAGGGATATTTCAGTCTCAGCTGCATATACCTTCTGTGTTTTCTGATTAAAATTTGCAAGCAAACCTTGGAATAAACTCTACCTGACATGACTTCTAAAAATAATTTATGCTGTCTGCAAACCTCGGACGGAGGGGATTGATTTGAGTGTCTGTCACTGTATCTCAGATGATCAAAAATGGATCACAGCTTTCAAATGAATTTAATGGCCAAAGAAGATTCTTCTGAAAAATGTCACCGAGGGTAAAAATGTCACACGAGCCCTTGTCTAGAACTACAGACGAGTGTGATATTTTTCTCATAAAGGTGGTACATATTTATTGTCACAATCTGAAACTACAGGAATCAAAAAAAACAAAGCCCTCATAATTAAACAAACTAGGGAGACCTGTTGTTGGAATACAAGTGAATCTTCTTCTGGTCTCACTGTATATTTGTGCTTTTTAATGTAGGTAAGCATCTTAAGACAAGGCAATTTTGCTCCCTTGTTTTCATTACTCGTGACGATGGTGATGATGACGGTGATGGAGATGACGGTGATGGAGATGCTGGTGGTGTTGCTGCTGCTAACGGCTGTGATGATGATTATGGTGGTTCTGCTCCCAGGAGGAAATTTGTCTTACACACTACACATGTACACACCCACCTATATACACAAATGCACAGATGAACGCACACACGCCATTTTTAGTAGCTGTGTAACACGCCCGAGGATCGTTTCCTGTATATTCACGTTTACATTCTCCAAAGACACGCCCTTCCTCAGGATGCACATGGTAACGGCCTTCGGAGAGATGGTCTATTGTCTTTTAAAGCCTCCTCTGTTTCTGAACACTAGGCAGTGTCATTTTGCTCCTTGAGCCCAACTTCATGGTAAAGTTGAAAAAGCACCGGGTTCTCACCACTAGAGCTGGGCTTGAATCTTGGCTGTGCAATGCACTATCGGGTTCTCCTGGATGAGACCTGTAATCTATTTATAGCTAAGACAAAGTCAGGTATTGTAAAAAAAAAAAATAAAGATGTTATGGGTGTGAACAGCTTGCTGCTGACATTATTAACAGTGGCCGATGACTACTAATTCTTTACTATTTATTTATAATAGCGAATCTGTCTGAGGTGATGTCATTTGTGGCTATAAACCATTCATTCCACATGAGTACAATAGAAAACCCATTATTCATTGTTTGTGACAGATAAGAACAAGGTTTGGGCAGGCTCATCGATTTTCTGAGGAGTCTTGGCTGGACACTACAAGGATCTGACTTCAGGTTCTGAAGCTTTTTTGTTAGACAGAGGCATGGTTACAAGGTACCTTAAAAGCTCCACCAGGGAGTTAAATTCTATAAAGAACATACATAAAAACTACTTAGATTGGGAGATGGGCAGGGTTAGTTTTCAAAGATGGATCTCCATAGAAAGTGTGAGAAGAAGAGACATCTTGAGAAACTACACCAGGGGCAGACTTTGCAGGACCCCAGTCTGCATACAAACACTAGAAGGATAATAGATCAGGGTTCTATTTCATCTGTCAGGGCACAACAAAAGGAGTGGTCAGGGGTAGATGGTCACCTCAGCATTGAGTGAGTGAGCACTTAGGTCCAGCTGAATCGGGCCAGGCAGCAGTTGGTTGTTAATGGTGTGTTAAGGTTTGTATATGCTTGGCCCAGGGAGTAACTCTTTTAGGAGGTGTGGCCTTGTTGAAGTAGGTGTGGCCTTGTTGGAGTAGGTGTGGCCTTGTTGGAGTAGATGTAGCCTTGTTGGAGTAGGTGTGGCTTTGTTGGAGTAGGTGTGGCCTTGTTGGAGTAGATATGGCTTTTTTGGAGTAGGCGTGTCTCTGTGGGTGTGGGCTTTAAGATCCTCATCCTAGCTGCCTGGAAGCCAGTTTTCTGCTAGCAGCCTTCAGATGAAGATGTAGACCTCTGACCTCTGCTTGCACCATGCCTGCCCCTGCCTGGATGCTGCCATGTTCCTGCCTTGAACTCTCAAGCCGGCCCCAATTAAATGCTGTCCTTATAAGAGTTCCTTTGGTCATGGCGTCTGTTCACAGTAGTAAAACACTAACTCAGACATAGTGGAAGCCCAGACATATTCATAAAACCAGGGATCTGGATTTGCGTGTTTTGAGGAAAAGATGGCAGTGAGAATGTGGAGGTGTCTGGGCATATTTAGGAAAGCAGAAGAGAGGGACAGTAAAACCGGAACTCGGGAAGTTGCTTGTTGGGGTCAAGCTTGAGTGAGGGGTTATTAGTTCAGATGGGCTCAGATAGGCTGTGTGAGCACACAGGATGGACAGCGTCTCCATTACTGAGAGTATTGTGATGCTAAATAAATGTGTAGACTATATTCCAGACTGAAGCTGTGAAACAACAGAAAGACTCCCAGCTTCAGTTCTAAATGCCGATCTAACCACACACGCGTTCACGCGCTAAGCTGTGTAGACTTAGAGTCCATTTAATCCTGTTACGTGATGTTCTTACTTACTTGTGAAGATTTTTACACTAAAGCTTATTTTAAAAAAACGGCGGAAGTGGGCAAAGGTCTCTTCTTTCTTCCTGGTGGCTCAGTAAATCATCCCGAGAGGCTGAGTGAGGTCTGAGTCATTGCTTTCTGGTGTGGTTTGAATGCGCATGTCTCCCATGGGCTCGTGCATCCGGAGGCGCTGTTTGGAAGGTTGCAGAACCTTGAGGATGTTGAGGGAAGAAAGTGGGTCACCAGGGGGTGTGGGGGTGGGCCTCAAACATATAAAGCTTTATGTCACTTTTCATCTGACCTCTGTTTCCTGACCGACCCAATGTGACAAGTTAAATCAAAGTCTTGCCCCTGTAATGGACGGCATATCAAACTGTGGGCCCAAATATGTTTTGCTTTTCTTAGCTGCTACATGGCAGCTATGTGGTTACTAATACAGCCTCTGAGAACATGGTGAGCAGAAGGAGGTATGCATTAGTTTTGCTCCCTAGTTTGCTCTCTGAGGTTTCCTTTACCAGCAGTGAGAACAGCCTGAAAATATTCCGCAGAAAGTTCTAGAAACAATCAAACGACATGCATTAGAGTGGATCCTAATTGTTCCGTTTCGTTATTAGTCACCAAGACCAATTTATAAACTGAACTTTAATATAAATGTATATACATCTATACAGCCTAATGTCAGCCAGGGTTTCCTGTATCCCCTGGTGCCTCTGGATCTCTGTCTTCATGAATGAGAAGTTGGCTGCACCTAGACACTTAGCATTCAGATGTTAGGACTATCTATCGCCCATGTACACATCTCACTAGCCATAAGTAATTGCTGCCTGATGTCAGACCAGGGGGGGTCAGACAAGGTGACAAACACAGGAAGAAGTGACATGGTAGGTGACAGTTGTGTCTGCCACCCTCTTGGATGGATTCCCACATCCTCTTTGGGTTTCCAGGCACCATTGAACCTAAGTCAGTGTTGGTGGAAGTATCCTGGGTACTTGGCAGAGGAGATACTAGAGACAGGTCAGGACCTGGATGGTCTAATTGTCTGGTAGGGCCCACTGGCCTAGACTAAATTCAAACCAGAATGCTTCTCTGTTCAACCAATCTTTCTACAGTCCATTCCAACTCTGTGGCTTGCCAGGCCACTCCAGGAATACTAAGGCATCAGCTGGATTTAGAAATCAAGGCAGAAAGAAGTGTGTACCCTGAAAAGCTGAGGTTCACTTCACCCAGGGTTCACCTCTGTTCCTAACACCTCAGACATAGGTTTCTGTGACACAGCTGTCGCCTACAGGATTGTGACTGGCATGATCCTGCTCTGCCTCAGGTTCTGTCAGGGCAGACTTCCAGGACTAAGGGGAGGACCCAGGTGAGAGGACTTTGGAGGGTGTCTCTCAGTGTCTTCTTGGTCCGTCATCTCAGCCTTGGTTCTGAGGGGTCTGAATGGTTCTGGGGCTCTTGTTCCTCCTGATAGAGGTCACAGTGAGTTCAATTCCGTCCTGCGCCATTCTTCTGAGAACTCTCCATGCTGATCCGACTGGGCATTTGCTTCTATTATTGAGGCCATAACAAGTGTGACATCCATAACAGATGTTGCAATCTTGTTGAGTCCTCAGGACAACTGTGTGACATTCAGCAGGACCCACTGACCTTGTCCCAGAGATTTTTCAGGTGACAAAGTCAAAAACAAAAACAAAACAACAACAACAACAACAACAAAAACAAAACAAACCCAGAATTTGGTGTGACTCTAAGGACCGTTCTCTTGGGCTTTGGTTGGGGACTTTACCATGAGAACATTCTGATCTGGAGATGAGTAGTGGAGAGAGGACAGACAGACAGACAGACAGAGAGACAAGCACACAAGAGGGACATAAGTCATGCCTCATGAAGCCTAAGAGTAGACAAGAAGAAAAGATGGGGGTTAGGTGGAAACCAGGCTGAGGAAGTGGGGGTTCTGGGGATCCACGGAGAAGTAAAGCTACAGACTTGTGGTATGTGGGGATCAGACTGACTACAACTGGTGTTCAGTGAAGAGCCATAATGTGTAAAGAAGGAAGGAAGGGAAAATCGGTGTCCTGGGGTCTGACCTCACCCCCAGGGGACATCTGAACTGTTAGGCTTGATGTTTAATATCTACTGTAAATCTCTCTCCCAGGAAAGCTCCACCATGTTCTGGGATATTTGAGACAAGTGACACAAAGTGCATTTTACTAGCACCCACAGACACTGGCATGAAATGGCTTCCCTGGTTCCCAGAGCCATGGGGCTCACCGGGGGGAGAAGGAGGTGCCAGCAGACACAGCATCTGGATGGGGAACTCAGGTTGAGTGACAAGAGGCTGGGGCTCTCCTCTGCTCTGTTGTTACCCACTGAGTGTCCCAGAAGATCTGAGGCCTCTGAGGACAACATGCATCATCTGTACTAGAGGGGCTTTGGTGCTTGTTTGGCAGGATCAGCCCTGGCCTGGCAGACCTCATGGCCAATAAGAACAGGGATTACGTCACTCGTCACTCGGTTGTGTATAGAGTCTTCCCACAGGCACTACCATCCCGCTCATGAGAACACAGTCAGCACCCTGACTGGTGGAGGGTTATCAGGTCAGGGACAGAGAAGCCATTACTATACTACTGGACTCTATTGTACATTGTACACTAAGGCTCAGAAGGTGAAATGTCTCTCCGATGGCATACATCTTACCAGAGCTGACCAAGCACTTCCTTTATATGATACTCCCACCCATGAAAGCAAGTTTGCTCCAGCTCATACAGGACACTCTGTGTGTTAACGGTTCTCTCTGAGCCTTTTACAGTGTTCGCTTATTTGCAAACTGTCCCTTCAAAGGCCAACTGGCACCAAGTCTCTGGAAAAAAAAATTAATCTTCTCCTTGCGCTTAGGATTTTGAATAAACATCTCACATTGAATGCTGGCTGGGAAAGAATGCTGCACTTGCTAATAGTACAAAGCTGGGGTTTAAAAATAAACAGTGGGCCTAGATGACAGTTATAAGGACAGTAATGTCTGAAACAAGCCTAGCTCCCAGTCAGATCAGCTTGGCTGACACGCCTACCTTTAATATGTTGTTTTTAAAACTCTGCTTCCCTACTTCATTAAACTCATATACCTAACCGGAGCCATGTTGTAAACAGAATTTATTCTTGAACCCAGCTTTATGTACAGCTGTTGGCACAGCTGTGATTCAGTTTCCGGGCCCCGACAGCTTTGTTATGTTTTGTATTTTGATCAGTGGTGCCTCTTCGTACTCACCGCAGGTTTCATTCATGAAAAGTGTCTCGTTCTGGCCTGCCTCGGAGACACCATTCTCCAGTAACGCCATGAGATTTTCAGATTCCCTGTCCCAGATGTTCTGCTGTTTCTGACACAGGAACTCAGTGGTTTTTTTCTTTTTGAACATTCATTCATTTATTATGTGCATCTCAACACATGTGTATGCCGTGGTACATGTGTGGAGGTCAGGAGACAATGCGGCAGTTGGTTCTCTGCTTCCATCATGTGGGCTTTGGGGCTACAACGCAGGTCACCAGGCTTGGCTGTAAGCACCAATTATATACCTAGACTCAAAGTGTTAGATGTGGTATAAGGCACGGTTGTGACTCAATGTGAACAGTCTCTCACAGAATGAAGTGTTTGAACACTTGGTCCCTAGCTGCTGGTGCTGTTTGGGAACTATGTGAAGACTTGAAGAGGAAGGACGTCACTGAGGGCAGGTGCTAAGCCTGGTTCTACTTCCTGTCTGTTCTCTGCTTCCTGAGTGCAATGTGACCAGCCAGCCTCTTCCCTCCTGCCAACCCATGCCTTCCATTCCTGGTTGCTGCCACGGGCTCCCAGCTATGTGGAATCTATCACCTCAGGAATCATACATCAAAATAACACCCCCTCACTTTATCGCAGCAACAGAAAAGTAGCCAATGCAGGTCCTTTGGTATCCAAGATGCTGAGCTCAGAACATGGCTGCATTTGATGTGAGCTGGAGGAACTATCACAAATCAGAGGTGGAGAGAATGGGATACCCAACCAGGATGCAATGAAGGCACACCGTGCATGGTTATGTTTTAGGAACAGTATATTTGGATGTTGACTGTGACTGAAGGACCAACAGATACATCAAATATGGAAGCAATCCAAAGAGAGCAAGGAAGGCTTTGATGCCACTTCTGATACTCGGGATCTGCTCAGACTGCTACAGGGGGAATGACCGGTCACTTTGGAGTATTCTACATGTCCAGTAATTCAGATGCCTCATTATTTCCCCAAACTTGTCCACAGTGGCTTCCCTCATCTTCATCTCTCTGCAGTGTATTTCTGCTCATGGATTTCCACCTGTTTGTCTATCTTCTGACTTCTTTGGGTTTTGCATATATGCACACATGCACATATACATACACACACACATATATATGCATACACACAGAGAGACAGATATAGAGACAGAAACAGGCAGACAGACAGAGACAGACTCCCTGGTCTGTGAGCAGCACCCTCCTTTGCTTTCACAGACCTGTTGTCCTCTTGCTAAATGAAAACACAGACACTGGTGTGTACAAGGATTTCCATAATAGGAGAACAGTCATTTGGATAGTCGACCATCTTGAATTCACATCACTAAAGTTTTTAGAACTGCTTGGAATCCCTCTTTGACTTTCTTCTTTCATCTTCTTTCATCACAGTTCTTACAACAGGGGAAATGTCTTCTGACACAATGGTAACAACGTGCTATTTTTCCTGCAATGCTTGCAGACCCAAAAGCCCACTGTCTTCTGACCTGTCTTTTGTACCATCTTTGAGAAACTCCACTGTGATAAACCAGAGACAGTGTGTCTCCATGTCTTCCTTGATTCTGTCTCCCACACCCTTGCCTGGTAGATAATGACACCCTCCCATCACTAAGCCCTAAAAACAAGGTGATGTTGGTGGCATCCATGTTCCTGTTGTGTTTAGCAATGGGGACTATGTTGTTGATTGGATGCTGGGATCATGGTACTGATGATTTGCAGATGCTTTCTTACTGGTGCAATGACATCGCCATGGTACCACACCAGTGATGGGTCCTTGTCAAAAACAGTCTATTCAAAATGAAGCCAACCATGCTAAGGATTAAAAAAAAAACCCTCTGGCTAATTCGGATGGTACACACGTGTCCTTTCTACACTAAGAAAGCTAAGGAAGGAGGATCTAAAATTGGAAGCCAGCCTGGGCTACCTAGAGAGACTCTATCTCAAAAAAGAAAGAGAGAGAGAGACATACACACACAGAGACAGAAATAGAGAAAGAGAGATACACAGAGAAAACAAAGCAAAACAAACAAACAAACAAACTAAACCAAAGAAACTCCTGACTAAACTGAATGAGACAAAGAAAGAAAGAAACAAACTCAACCAAGAAAAAACCCCATACTTTCTGAATTGGAGGGTAGGACTTTGGAGACTAGGTTCGCTTTCAGTTGCAAGAGTTCTACTAATATAAAGATGTGACATTAGTACAAACACTAATTTGCTACCAGCATGCCTGTCACATTGGCTGTTGCCTTCACTGAAAGTTCACAGGGTAGAAATTGCTATCGTTCTCCCTTTATCCAAAGAGTTTAACTAGCTGCTAGTCCCTATACAGACCCAGCAAAGCCTTGCAGTCATGGCTCCAGTTCTTCAGTATCTAGGTCCTAACATCCATGGTCTTCCCTGGAGAACCTCACAATTCTTCAAGAGCATGAAAAGCCCCCTGTTAAGAGGAATGACTTCCCTCGATGCTATTCCAGGACTCTCATGGCGGCTTAGTCCTGTGGTGATAGAGGTTCAGGTGGTAATAGACATGCGTCATTCCCCTGTTACATCAACTGAGACTCATTCCTCTCTTAGGTCAAGCATGATCTAAAAGCCACTTTTTAGGCAAGAGTCAAGGCCATCGAGACTGCTTGAAGATTGCTCTGGTTGTTCATGTTCTAATGTGCTTCCTCTATGATTTCCAGCTGCAGAGAAGATGACCGTTCAGACAGAAGATCTTATATGCTATGCCTGTCCTCAGTATCAGAGGTCAATGTGGAAATCTAGTCATTGTCTGTCTTGCTGTGGGCACATGAAACCTGGTTGCTCTCTTCAAGTCAAGAGACAGTTGAGGACCAATGATTTCCATAAACTATTTAATCAAAAAGCCAGCTTGGATAGGTTCTTCCAAGATGACCTTTACCTTTAGGATATTGTTCCTCCCTGTCAATCCAGATTCTTTAACAATGTTAGCCACTCAATGCTGTACCACTTTCTCATCTCCACCCATGGGCTTTACCAAGCTCTTGGAGTTTGGAAAATGTCTACTTTTCTTCTCCAACTTGAAACTGTGAGATCAGCGCCCACACCTGCTGCTCTTGGAAGATCCACCCAGGATAGGACATATTTAGCAGTAACACCCCAGCACTAAGACACAGACCTTGTCCCGAAGACAAGCATGTTCTAGCTGAGACTGGAAAATAGCCCTGAAAATTAGTTGGATGGGGGTGATATGCAGAGTCCAGTCGGAGGAGAAATGGTATGCTTATTTCATGGGTGGAGGGTTCTTGCTGAGTATGATTTCAAATATCAAAGACACCATTTCATTCGGTGTTTAGCTTTGTCTTTGTATCGTTTGACCACATCTCTTACTTCCTTCAAGATACAAAGGATGCACAATAAATACCAGGCAGCCATATTGTGATGGGCGTGGTCTAACTCCCAAGACTCCAAAACATACACGTTAAACAAGTAAGGGGACTGTAGGATAGAGGCTTCCAGTGATCACACACGAGCCTTGATGTTTGCAGTGTCTTTTCCCTCTCTTCAAATCTTGTCGTACCTCTTAGCCTTTTATGATTCCTTTGAATGTTCTGTGAATAAGCAACCATGTTCTTATCATCAAGCCCAGCAGACAAAGCTTTTTATATTCACCAAAGCTTAACTTATTTAAATTATATTGGCTACCTAGAAGTGGGCAGGTTTGGGCTTAATCACTGATTTGCCTGGTTTTATATTCTACTGACATGCATCACTCTGGGAATTAGGGGTAACTGTTATTACTGAGATTTTTGTCCATGGATTATTAACTTTTTTCCTGAATTGCAATTCATGGATTGTTGGTTCTTTCTTTCATTATTGATAATCAACATTTGATAAAAAACCAAAGTAATGTTCAGCTAAAATAAGTGCTCTGGATTCCAGTGTTTGATTTAGTCATCAACTTTGGCTGGGTGCTCCCCGTCTTCACTTGACTAGATCTTTCAGAGTCCAAGCCATGGCTGGTCACATGACACTCCCTGCCTGGTCTCCAGTCACCTCTGCCTGCTAAAACATTCTGGCTTCTCTTTGCCCATTCCCTTTATCCTCTGTTTAGAAGATGGTGTGACTCACTTTGTACTTCTCATATGCAATCTCTTCTAATCTCTGTGGCTTACCCAGGTTGATATGCTCACATAATCTTAATTTCTATGTCTAATTTGAGCTTCCAACTGACATATTCAGATGCCTACTTGGATCAATCAAATTACTTACCCACTGCTTATATGTTTTCAAGGCGCTGTGAATACAGCAAAGAGAAGACTTTGGATAATTTATCTACCTGTAATGTTACCAAATACATCCGGGAGCAGCATCTATGAAACCTACTCTCCAGTTTTCCCAACTTCCTAATAAACAGCCATGGCTACAGTTTTGAATTCCAGAGACCTGAAATTTGCTGAAATGCATTCATTTCTCTTACTTCCTGATGCTAGTCTCTAGCAAGTTCCATTGATCCTCTTCGACAATTTCTTGAACTTCCTTCTACTCTTTCTCAACAATGTTGCAGCTATAAAGGATCCAGAAAGACTTTTGTTATCCCAAGATCAAGTAACTCAGTAGATTCTCCTGACTTCCTGTCTTCATACGAGAGTGACCTTGACACTAGGCCATACCGCTCCTTGATGGTGAGTGACCATTGGTGTTTTTCTGTTGCACTAAGATGTTGTCTGTTTACATGGCTACCTTACATCTCTGGGTGAACCAGCCAATGAGTAGAACTCTGACCTCAAGGCACCCTCTTGATTCACCTATTGACTTGCAGCCATAGCTCTTGAAGATATCAGTACTCTGCCTACCTCAACATCTTCATGTACACGATATGCACAGCCTGGAACATTCTTTTCTATTTGTTGCATGACTCCTTCTCAGTCTTCTAAGCTGAGTTTCATGGCCTCAGCCAGAGAAGTCTTATTTCACTAATTTTTTTCCCTATCCCAGTTTTCCATTCTTTATAGACTGTATCACAACTGTGATTATTTAACAGATTTTTGAGTTTGCGTTTTTCAACTCTCCATAACCTCAATACAGGTAGGCACAATGATAACTTGTCCATTGGTTTTATTCCCAGGGATGTATCTAATGCCCAGCATACAGTGGGTCCACTCAGAGTTAGTACTTGTTCATTAAGTAGATGCTTCTTTGCCTTATGAAAGGCAGAAAACTGAATTTTTTACTCAATTTTATTCTGATACTTTAAGACTTTCCATTAAATAAGAATAGGTGCAGCCTACTCAGCAATGTCTTGTAACACAACTGAGCTAGCTGTAGTTCACTGAGGAGGGTTTCTCTCTATGTGTTCGTCTGGTCAGTGTGGGCACCTTTCCTCTTTGATTTTCAGGAGGCTCACAGGAAGAAATGTTTCCAAGATTCTTCCTGATGCCTCTGGATTCCAACACTTGAGAGTTTGCTCTTTGAGTTTTAAGATTAAGTTCTTTTATTTTATGTGTGTGTGTGTATTTCATCTGCTTGTATGTCTATGCACTCCATATATGCAGTACCCATGGCAGTGAGGACAGGCTATAAGATCCCCTGGAAATGAATTTATAGATGGTTTAAGCCTACCTATATGCTGTGTAGATGCAGGCTGTCCCTGTCTCTAGACTATGAAGACCATAATCGGATGTGGCCAGGGTACCTGATTTTGCTATTGCAATGATTTGATTACTTGTTTCTTTGAAGAAAGGAGTGTGAAATCATCAGGGTGTTGCTCTGAAGGATGCGGATGAAAGATGCAGTCTTATAAGATGAAATCTGGGACCAGAGTTTATATAGTCAGATGGCTATACCAGTGCTAAGCTAGGCTGCCCCATGTGGATGTGGAGTTAAGTGTTGGCCCTGTCCCTCTTTACCATACCTCCTCTCAGGGATGCTAAAGCTGACTTACTTCCTACCGAACAGGGTAGCCTCTACTAGTCTTTATCAGGCGACTGACTGTACTTTATCAACATGTCCCCCAAACCTAACGGACAAGTTTGAAAATTTCCATCAGTCTTGATGTCCTGAGCATTATGTCAATGAATCAATGATTCCTGCCTTCACTGATGCTACGGACTTTGTTGTTGCTGCAGGTTGCTAAATCAGAACCATGGGATTCAGCCATCCTTTCTTCAGAGCTCTGTGTGATACAGGGGCCTTCTTCCATACCATTAAAGTGTTTCAAGCTCCTCTCCTCACTCTGGCTCATAGGCAAGCTCTCTATGAGAGAGGCAAGTGGTGGCAGCTCAAGGAATCTGAGAGGAGAACTGGAAGTGAGGCCACACCCAAGCACCTGTGTCTAGTCCTGGGGCATCATGTAGATCTCAGAGTCACACAGTCTGTTAATATATTGATACTATGAGTGGACGCAGATAAGGGGACACTTCACAGACCCTATCACATATGTCCAGGGAGCCTCCCTTCTCCCTACCATTCATTGCCTCAGTCCTTACTTGAACTACCCAAGTATTTTATGCATATGGAGTCAGCCCTAGTCATCTGCGGATGTTATATGTATATTCAGTCAAAAGAATATGGTCAAATATGTTGCATGAGAAAATTAATTAAAAATTAAAAGCTGCATCATATGGATGATGCGTTGACAGTTTTTGTCTTGACTCTCTAAACAACATAGTGTGACAACTATTTACATACTGTTGAGAGTTACATTGCAAAGGCTATGTAACTAGGTTTAAAATATACAAGAGGATGTCTGTATGTTATGTGCAAACCCTACAGCATTGTAAAATAAAGATTTTAAGCAGTTTCTGATGTTGGTCTCCATGGCTGGTGGTTGGGGGCTCAAATCCACTCCCTGTAGATAGCAATGTTGATATACAAACATCAACTCCTCCTTGCTGATCTAACTCTAAGTTGAAGGGATTTTTAGAAAGACAAGGGAGCCTAGGCCAGATAAGAGAGTTGAAAGAGCTGAGAACAAATGAATTTCTTCAAATTACAGAAGCTCACACACTCTGATGTCCTCTGCTTATTGTTGGCATCGGGAAACAGGTTTTGGGCTCCCAGAGATGACAGTGTCCGTGACTCCTGGAAAGGACCAGTCAGTTTTGTAGCTTGCTCCCTTAGCTAGGCTCAGAGCTGCTCCCTCCCATGGTTGCTGCACTCTGATGACCTTCACTTTTGGTTCAAGGCCGGGAGACACAGCCCTTATGCTGGAGGTGCTCCTGGGAAGGCAGACTGTGCACGTATGTGAAAATGGATGGAGGTCATGCTCAGGATGGAAAGATGAGATGGGCGTTGGATGGAGAAGTCAGCATGGTGATGAGGAGGAGGAAGAGGACACTTATGAATGTGACATCAATTGCTCTAGACCCTAAACAAACCACAGGTACTGAAGAAGATTTGAATGTTCCCCAGAGCCCAGAGTTGTGGAGAAGGTTAACCAGAGGGGAGAGACCACATTCACAGCGCAGCCCAGTCCAGCTCAGTAGCCTTCTGATTCCACAAAGTCCCTGGATCAAATCATGAGCAAGTGCTAGCAAGATCCCTTGGGATTGTCTCTTAGGAGGTAGGTGTTGGCCACCTCCCCTGCTCTTTCCAGCATATTAGTATAGTCACCTTCTAGTCTTTCTTACTTGCTCTCCAGCTACATCCTCTTATCTGCTACACACACACACACACCACACACACACACACACACACACACACATCATCCCAGACTCTGCATCCATCCATCCATCCATCCATCCATCCATCCATCCATCCATCCATCCATCCATAAGTCCCTCCCTCATTCATCACCCCGTGCCCTCCCAGAATACTAACCCAGTCACAACTTGTCCACCCTGACATCTCAATGGAGTTGTTTGCTTCCTTCACCCCAAGTCCCTATCTGTCCCTTTCTCTTCTTTTTTTCCTACTTCCCAATGGCAGTTTTTTTTTTTTTTTATTTTTATTTCAGAAGAAAACTTATGAAAATTGTTGAAACATCCGCTACAAAGTGAATCCTTTTTTTTTTTTAACATTTGGTGGAGAGAGCTCCTCACCCCTACCCCCCAAAAAGGCAGCCATGTCAAAGACACTGCCTCCCCCCTTTGACATTCACGCCGTGCTCAGAGTCAGCTGGGGTCTCCGCTCTGACAAATTTGCATCTCTTTGAATGTGACGCTTGAAAAAAGCCCGAGCCGCTAGATTAAATTTTTTTTTTCCGTCGAGAAAATGAGAAAAGCCTCTATCTTTCGCTGAGTCTACTGGGAAGATCTTTATTCTGATTCTTGTTAGAATTGTTTATCACCCTGACAGGCCAGACTCGGACGAGATAAAGGCTCGGCTGCATCACGGGGCCTGACAGTGGTAGGACATGCAGAAAAATGAAAGGAGCCGGAGAAAATATTATTAATAGATGCCGACTCGCTTTGCCTGCATGGCACGTCAGGGAAGGAGAGGGAGCCGGGCTTGATTGCAGGCCTATGAAGTTCTGTCCAAAAAAGAAGCTATTTTTCATTAAGTGATAGAAGGGCCTTTTTCATGTTCCTTCCTGAGGAGTTGATAACTTATGCAGTTTATTCTAACCCTGCTGATTTCTGTCAGGGGAGGAAAACTCCTGAAAGATGGCTTTGCCTTGTCCTTTACAGGGAGAGCAGGTTGGTTTGACAGGCTCACAAGCAAAGTCAGGGAGGCCTGGCCTGGATAGGCTCAAGGTCTCTGGACTGAAGTGTCTGGTGTTTTCCGTGAATGTCAATGATTGAAGAAAGGGGAAAGAAAGGTGAACCCTGGAACCCTGATAGCAACACCGCTTATCTACTTTGGCAACATCAGTCTGTGTGTACTGTCCTCCTAAACACCCACATTTAGTGCCATTCAACATGGACTGCCTCATAGAGCTGGTGACTATGTAGGAGTCCACCATGGCGACTGGGAATGAAACCCCACTCCCTGTCCTGAAGCTCAGAGTCAAGGATCAAGGGGCTGGAAGCGTTGGAAGCAATGAGGGATGACCATTTTCATGCTTTGTCCTTAGGGGGTCATTTCTCTGCACAGACTTACCCTAGTGTTTCTACATCCTAAGAGGACATGGGGTTTTGTGTGGTGAGCGTGTCATTCTTATGAACTCGCTTTACCTTCGTTATCTTCTGAGAGGCCCATCTCCACTCACAGTTGCATTCTGGAGTATCGAAGATGAAACCTTCCATGATAACACTTGAGTCATCACCACATGAGAGGAGGTTTTCCCCGAGCCTTTCTGGATTGGGATATAGATTCCAGAGTGGGACATGATATCAGTGAGCCCCTCAGGAAGAGTTTTGGGGTATCATGCTCTCATTGGCTGCCCAGCTCAAGAGTTCCCCAGCCCCAGAAATCCCTTGTAAGGAGGCTGTGTGAAGACAGTATTTTCTCATGGATGGGCAGCCATGGGCCAGGGCATTTCTCAATGACTATAGTGAATGCTGGAGTGCTTCTATGCCTCAGTTTCTCCTCTGTCCTAGGGATGCATTTTTTTTCTGCAGTCTCAATAGGATGGAGACTGAAAGTGATGAGACGTGTGTGTCCCAGAGCCTCATCTCTGCTGCAGGCTCTAGCAGACAGTGAACAACACCACAGTGCTGAGATACGGGTTAAGGGCAGCATCTCAATCCAGATGGGTACCAGTCTTTGCAGCAATCCACAGTGGGTCACTTCTTGTGGCTTTTGTCCATCTTTAGGCTCTGCAATGCATTCACAGCAAGTCACAGGGACATCCTCTCAGAAGTTTGTTGGAACAGCTAGGTGTCCTTGTAATATGAGCATCAGTCCTCCTACCTGTACCTAGAGGTACAGAAGTGTAGTTGAGGCATCTGAAGGCAGTCCGGCTGACACCAGAGGGTGTGAATCAAGGAAGAGACTTCAGTGTCTACAGTGTCCCTCAGCTTCAGTAGGGTGGGTTACCACTTTAGAAGATGACTTGAATCTTTTGAGCTTCAGGGTCCTCATGTACAAAGTGGAAATGACTATTACTTGGGGTGGTTGTTAAGTAGTAAGTAAGAAACCTGCACTGGCTATCATGGACCTAAAGTACAGTGAGCTGTGCTTCTGTAGTGACTGGATGCTGTTGATGGTGGTGGTGATGATGAGGATAATGGTGGGATGATGATGATGATGCTAATGGTGGCAGTTATGATGGAGATGCTGATGATGGTGATGATGATAATGATAGAGACTACCATTCCCTTGAGAGCAAAAGAGTACTAGAACACTTGGCATGTATCTGACCCTTTCTTTACTCTGTCCATACTTCCTATAATATAGTGCTTATCACCACTTCAGTGAATGCCATCATTATTATTCTTAAGATCATGACCTAGGCTCTCAAGAAATGTTGAGCCACACATCCATTGGAAAACTCCATGGTTAGCTAGGATACTGCTCAAGTTTGGCTGGAAAGTGGAGAGGACCTCTTATTTTACTACATGAACTCGAAAAAAAATTGCAAATATCTCCAGAGGGAAAGGATTGAGTCCCAGAAGAATATATCACTGCACCATCTGGAAGGTGAACAGCTTTCTTGCCCTACTGTATACATAGTCACAAGATGAGACATGCAGGTTTCTGGAAGTCATTTCATCCCCTGGAAAGATTGTAGATAAACAAGGTCGGTAACGAAGAGGTGCTAGGAAGATGCCTCAGTTGATAAAGTGAATGTTCTGTAATGGGGAGAACTTTTATTTGAGCATTGGAACCCATGTAGAAATCTAGGTGTGGTGCATGCATTTACAACCTCATTGATGGGAAGGTGGAAACAGGAAGGTCCCTTAGATTACTGATCAGACAGCCTAGTTGAATCATTGAGTTCCAGGCCAACAAAGCAAACCCATGCTCCCAAACACTAAGCCATCTTACTAGCAACCCTCCCTCCCCACTTGTAATGAAGATTTAAACTTTAAGGCTTTGGAAAGAGCTACAGGTTCAATGAAAGAGTGGAAGACAATGTTTATTATGGGCTGTGCTAATGGTGAGATCTCATGCTGGATAAGATAGGGAATGTCTTGGTAACTGTTCTGTTGCTGTGATGAGATACCATGACCACTGCAACGCTTGTAAAGGAAAACATTTAATCGGGGCTTGGCTCAGTGGGGAAGAGTACTTAACGTGCAAGCATGAGAACCCGAGTTCACATACCCTCAGCCCCACAAAAATACCCAATATTAGTCATTCTTGTGCTTATAAAACCTTGAAACCTCAAAGCCCAACTGCACTGACACACTTCCTCCAGCAAGGCCACACCTACTCCAAGAAGTCCACACCTCCTAATCCTTCTCAAGTAGTGCCACTTCCTGATCATTATCATCATGATGGCAGGAAGCATGTCAGATGATGCAGGCAGACGTAAAGCAATGATGTTGATAATATTGATGATGCAGATGTTGATGAGGATGGTATAATAATGTTCATGATGATGATGTCACCATTGATGTTGGCGATGATAATGATGTTAATGGGGGTAATGATGGTGTTGAAATGATGCTGATGCGGGGAAGTAATTGAGAGTTCTACATCCTGATTCACAGAAAGCAGGAGAGGAGTGATACTGAGTCTGGCTTGGGCTTTTGAAACCTCAAAGCCTGCCTCCAGTGACATAATTCCTCCAACAGTGCCATGCCTTCTCCAACAAGTCCACATCTCCTAATCCTTCTCAAGTAGTGCCATTTCCTGATGACTAAGCATTCAAAAGTTAAGCCTGCAATGGAGGGCACTCTTTTTCAAACCACCAAAGGGAGCCATGGCGGATTTTGAGCTAAGCATTAGCATGGTTGGATCCATATTTTGATCACCACTTTCATATCTCGGACTGCTGACATCTCGGTTTGCATTTGTGAACAGTTTAATACCCCCTTTAACTCTGATCACTTGGGTGTATAAAAATTTATCTTGAGCTCCTCTGAATAAGATGCAGGGTTTGTCTAGAGATACTTCAATAAGCTCTGCCTCCATGGATATTATCTCTTATAGTGGAGGTGATGACGTCTGGGGATCATGGACTATCAAGTCGACTATCACCATGGGTGTCACTGAAGCTGATTTATTTTGCAGAGGTTGGACATTGGGTCCTCTAGTAGTGCATCTCTAGATAAGCCTACTGTTTCACAAGCCCGTCCAACTCCTGACAATCTGGCTGAGAACTGCGATAACCCTCTGCCTCCTATACTGGGACCTTCCTCATGGGCAGAACAGAGCACCAGTCAGGTCAGAAAGTCTAAACCTGTAGCTTTCAGCTTCAACTTCCTGTAACCAAGAGACTCAAGATAATTTTGGGGCATGTACAGCTCTCTTCTCTGACCACTGTCCCTGTCACAGAGGTCAGTACAGAATTCATACAAGGACAGTTACAATGTTCCTTTCGTGTAGTTAACCACCAGCAGGTGATCAGGAGTAGCCAAGTAGTTGTCTGTTGGATGTAAGAAGTTTGCTTGGCACAGTGATCTTTGATAATCCTTTTAACTTGAGTCTGAACTAAATACTACATTCTTATTAGTTGGCTGGGCAACTGGCTAGTGGGACCTTTAACTTAATGTTTGTTCATAGCCAGTTAAAACTTTTCCATTGAGCCTTCTCAAATATGAGAAGTATAACTTTGTGACCTGGGACAGTCTCCAGTAGGTGGTCATCATGTTCTGTAAGAGGCCCCCAAGTGTCAAAACTCTGGGCTGTGTGGCTCTTGTGGAGATTAGAAAGATCAGTATGGTTATAAACCATGAATGCTGACAAATGGCTGAGGTGTCTGGAGCTCCAACGTCAGCACCCAAGATATGTGTGCCTGCTGTTAATGCTGTAACTCGGAGTCCAGACCCTGTCCACTATGGGGCTCTGCCACTGCTGAGCAGCTCCCTCTGTCATGTTCAGCCAACTGTTAGGATGCAGTCGAGAACATGGAGTAGAGTCATTGCTAATGAAGAAATTTGGTAGAAGGGACCCTCACCACTCTGCTCCATTCTGTTAGTGAGAACTCAGCTTGAGGCCAGTGTGAACAGACTGAAGCTGTGGAAAGTGTGTGCAGAAGAGCAGGAAGCTGACTTTGACGAACAGCAGTCTCTTTGCTAACATATGTAGTGTGTGTGTGTGTGTACATGAATGTATATGTAAGTGCATGTCTTTCTGTGTGAATGTATATGCATGTGTGTACATATATTAGGTATGTGTGTGGTGTGAATGTGTGAATATGAGTAAATGTGTATATATGTATGCATACATGTGCATAATAGTGTCTGTGTATGTATGTGTAGTATGTGAATGTATATGTGGGTATATGTATATGCTTATGAGTGTGTGTGTAGGCATGTATGTGTCTGTGTGTCTAAGTATGCATATGACATTGTATGTGTGTATATCTCTATGGGTAAATATGAATGTGTTTTAGTGTATATACATGTAAGTATATATTGTGTATATAAATGCATGTACGTGAGTAGGTGATATCACACTTATGTGTATATATTTAGTGTCTGAGAGTGTGTGGGTATGTGTTACATGCACTTTCCAACATAGATTTGATTGGAGAACTTATAATTCTCCGATACACAAATTTCATATTGGAAAGACACAGCTTAAGTTACTTTAATAATAATTATTTTATTTCTGGCTTCACAAGACTCGGTTGCCATTGCTGCTTTAGTTTACCTTCTGTTGACTTGCTTGCACTGAATAAAAGAGACAACTATCTTTGAGGGTCTACTCTGCACACAAACTTTGCCTGGTAGGGTCCATTTCATTGGCCCCTGGTCTTTCACAGATAAGAACATGGAGGTGGATACAGCAGCATTTCAGAGGAGTGACTTCAAAGAGAGAATTTGAACCCAGGTTTTCCTATTCACTCCTGCAGCCCTTCCGCAAGGGAGTTGCATCCACCACCCAAAGTTTGTGGATACTATGAGGAGAAGGGATAGTCAAGAAGTGATACAGGCCACAGGGAAAGAGCTGGTGCCCATATCAAATGCCCAGGATTCTCACACTCCCACATAGACGCTCTCAACACCGTCTCGAACATGGAACTTCTAGGCTATCTTTTGCTGTTTCTCCTTTAGATACCTTCTAAGGTGAAATGACAAGTGAAGTGGATGTGATGTTAGGTAGAAGTCCACATTGTGTGCAAAGATGACAGGGTGGTTCCGGTCATGCCCAGCAGGGAGTGGATGTCATGAAGGGCAAGGGCCAAGCTCTCTGCAGGCAACAGCCACTGCAGTGCAAGCAGAAATGAGGTCATGGTGGCCTTGACTTCCAGATTGCCAGTGGAAGCTAAAAATCAAGCTGTAAAACTCCTGTGTTAAATATTAGATCAAACGGGGGAAAAAAAACAAGGTCAAATCAGTCCCTGGTGGAGGCACAATTCAGAACCAGGGACAGCGGGCTGGGCCCTCTGCATTGCGGGCTGCTGTGCAAGCTTGCAGGCGCTCTCCTTAGCCCCTGCTCTTTGTGCTCTGCACAAAGCCACAGCTCTGCCAAGGACGCAGATCCTCCAGCTGCCTTTTGGAACGTCCCAGGCAAGTACAGGACAAATCTAACTCAACCCTCAGCCAACCCAAAAGACAAAAGGCAGAAGAATTGACTGTAGACTTTGGGGAAAAGCCCAGCTCTCCAGGGTGGAAGGCACACACATGCCTTCTGCAGCAGCGTAATTGGGATCAGCAAAGAAATTCAGACACGCACCCTGTCTGTGTTGGCATATGATATGATTGCACCCCACGAGGTGCAAACCTCAGGGTGTGTGTGTGGTGTGGGAACGCGCCTGTGCATGCACACTTGATTCGATATGCTTGCACCCAATTTTCCAAGTGACATCTAACTTGAAGTTGATGAGATGGGATATTGTGTCTTTTTTTTAAAAAATGTAACCAACAACAAACTTTACTAGATGTAATTTTAGCGAGGGTACGAGATTGCCAAGGTGCAGTACTGGATCCTGTAGTGACTGTTTTGACAAAAGAGTGTATATGTGTGTCTGTGAGCATGACGGGGGCAAGAAAAAAAATAGCGACATATACTTTTTAAGGACGTGAAGGGAGTAAAAGAGGGATAACGAAATTTAGATTGGGAAGCTGCTGGTGTCTACTGTTGTTTTGAGTTTTCTGGGAAGCTTTTTTATCTAAATAAAGAGGCACCCAAATATCCAGAAAGTTCTTTAAACATTCTTTCAGCATATATCCATGGAGCCTGTTCCTTGTTTGGTAGCCTTGGCTATGCCTAGATCCCTAGGGAATGGTCCCCACACTTCAAGGCCCTACAGTCCACTGGGACCAGTCATGTGGGTCTGTGGGGGCCTCCATCCATTCATTCAGTGAGTGCTGAGTGACCAGAATTCTGTCATCATGTTTTACTTGGTTTCTTCCCACAGTAACAGGCAGGTCGCAGTGGATTCAGTTGGTGAGCAGGAATCAGGAAAGGTGCTTTCAGTAGGATGTCTCCATTTTATAACAACCCTATTGGGTGACATTCAGAGGAGGGAGGGTTTAGGGGGTGTAAGGTCAAGATCTTCCTAGCTGAGAACATTGGCAACTTTACTTAACCTCTCTTTCTGTGCATCTCTGTGCCTCTGTTTCCCTGTCTCTCTTTGAGTACACACATGTATATATGTATTCAAGTGTATAGCTATGTATGTGGGCATGTATGTATGTATATATGTATGTGTGTATGTATGTACATATTATAAGCAAAAGGACAACACCCACATCCCTCATCTACCTTATTTTGACCACTGAGCCCCAGGGCTCTCCCTGTCTCTGCCCTCCCATCTCTAGGCTCATAAGGGCACACCACCACCCTTGGCTTTGATTTTTTTTTTTACATGGGTTCTTGGGACCAAACTCAAGCCTTCATGCTGGCCAAGCAAGCAGGTTACTCATGGAGATCTCTCTCCAGAGTTCTCTATTTAGTCTTATTGTTCTCCTCGGTGCATGCCTGTGATTTAGAGATTCTTTGATGCTATTGTTACTTTGGGTTCCTAAGAAACAATCACAGGATTCACTGGCTAGGGCTAGGGAAATGGCTCCATGGGTTTGGCACTTGCTGTGAGAGGATGGGGGCCTGGGCTCTGTTGCCCTTGACCCCTTCAAGATGGATTTGGTGGAGTGCATTTGTAATCCTTGTTTGTCTGTGGCAGAGAGATGGGAGGCAGAGACAGCAGGATTCCAGGTGTTCCAGGGACAGCTAGCCTTGCATATGAAGTGGCAAATGAGAGACCCTTTATCAACCAAGGCAGAATGAAAAGGCTGACACCCATTTCTCCTCTGTCCTTCGTGTGCACACCATAGCATGCACATGCCAGCACCCACATAACAGAAGCAAAAGCACAAAAACCTTCATTGTCCAAATAGCAACCGTTTTTGACTCCTGCATTTGAAATTCCCCTGGGCATATCTGATGGAGGCTGGACTTTTCCAGTGGTTCATTTATCTGTCTTTTATTATCCTTGGGCAGATGAGCATCCTAAGTCAGGTTCTTTTCCTCATAACAGCAGAGGTACATGAAGACCATATCCATATCACTAGCATCTTTGAAGTGTTTTGGTCATGTCTAAATAATGGTAGTTCATTGACTAAAGCCACATCATCTGGCCAAGGACAGAGCCATTCTGTGGAGTGGCAGATATTCCCTCTAGGGCCAAGACTGGGATGGGGAGAAGGATAAATATCTTTTCTTTTTCTGTGGTACTGGAGATTGAATCTAGAGCCTCCCCCATACCAGGTCAGAGTTCTGACAGTCAGCTATATCCTTAGGAAAGAATAAATATTTCTGAGCAGTAATCTATTCTACTAAAACCACCTCCATCCTCTTGTCATTTCTGAGAACTATATATAGAAAGTTGTGGGATATGCTTAATAAAAATTGAAGATACTGATGTTTTTTTACACACTTGTTTGAGATCACACAGAGGCCATAACTCAAATTCCTACTGTACAAATCTTTCTCTTTTGGATGGAAATATGTGACGTGGGGGAGGGGGGAGGGCAGATTATCAGGCTCCCAAAAAGGCAGAGTATACATTGTAAATATCCAGGCTGCCTCTAACTAAGAGAACATGTTTCAGAGCTTGAGAGTCCAGAGAGTGAAGTTGGATGGGTAGAGAAAAACCCATGCCCTGGGAGAGGGGCCAAGACCATGGAAGTCCCATTGAATCCTTAGCCATTGAAAAGCAGTAGTGCAGCTCCATGGGAAAGCGCTGGGACCCTGTTAGTAGGTCAAAGAGCATGCACCATGGGCTGGGACTTTCAAGCAAGAGCATGTGCACAGGGGCTCATGGGGGAGTGAGAAGCTGTGTAGGATCCTGAAGCTCTCCCATAACCTTGAACCAGTTGGGCTTAAAGAACCTTCTAACCCCGATTTTCTTTGCCTGAGGATATTGCAGTATCAGTGCTATGTTTCTCAGAATTCTCTGAAAGTTTTGAACTAAATGCAAGCTAGGCCAGGTTCTCTGAGAACGGTGTCTTGTACTCTATCAAGGCCCTTCCATGTTGGTGTGAAGGACTCACATACTGGAGCACGCCTCCTGCCTGATACCCCTATCGTTGAGTCTCCAGGCTTGTGAACTTATTGTTCTATCTAAACCACATCACAGAACAATGCCCTAACTTTGCCAGCCATTGTGGAGTTACTGCTCAAATGTGTATGAGTTCGTGATAGAGAAGTGGGTGAATTGATGAGTCAGACAACCCATGTCAGCGAATATGTGTGTGAATGAAGAAGCAGGTGAGGCGGTGAATGTACTAGGGTGTGGGATGATGGGATGTATGAGAGGTTAGGTGGTGAACTGAAATGTCAGGTCCCCCCCCCTCCTAAAATCCTCCTGCAGTTGTATTAGATGTATCTTGATGGTGCAGACCTGGTCAACTGCATTCATCCTTCCAATTTCTGTTTGGCAACTACAGTTCCACATTTATAGTAATATTTTACAGTTCATCTTTGAGTAAGTTTATGGGTTTTAAGACAAAGGACTCCTGGTCTTTGACTTATGACATATTTGCTAATGCAACATGGTAGAGATTTCAGGCATTCTCCACAAGTGGTGACCTCCTGATTTCCTATCAGGTTGGTGGGTGGAACCTGTGATCTGCATTTAGGGCCTTCTCAGTGGAGATATTCCTGAGGTGGTGACATTGACATGTGGATATAGTGGGGCCTTTAGGTCCTTTAAAGCTCTGAGCTCTCATGGCAGGGCAAAGCATGACATAGCTATATTGGTACACATGAATCAGAACTCCTGGGGTAAACTGAATTTGGTCTTGTCTACAGTCATCTAACTGACCTCTCTCCTCTATGAGTCCCAGTGGGATTCTTGTTCATGTTTTTCTTCTTCTTTTTTGTTCATTTTTTTTTATCTTACACTCTCACTGATTGGTATAGGTCAGCTGATGAAAGTGCTCATGTTACCTCACTTCCATATGACTAGATATCATTTTAGCTAGTTTTGAGGGTTCTGGTGAGAAGTCATTTCGAATTACACCAACTCTGTAGTACTCTACAAGTTCCTTTGTCAGAAAAAGTAACAGGAGTCTGGAGAAAGAAGGAGAATACTTGAGTAGAAGACATGATTTGAGCAGAAGACATAATTTGATGTAAATGGTATCAATGATAGACTATCATTGTATCTCTATGTATTTATCTGTCATCTGTCTCTGTCTACCTATCATCTATCTACCATCTATCTATCTATCTATTAATCTATCTATGAATGCATTTATCTACTATCTATCTATGATGCTTACAACTGTTTTGAGGATCTGTAGTCTAGTAACTCTGAGGGTAGCAGTTTCTCAGAAATGCCATTTGATTAATCTGAGCTAATTGGGAACTGTGTTAAAGTTGGGGAAATCTGACTTGGATATAACTTTATCTCTCTCCAACAGAGTGAACCCAACTTGATACTTAGTCTCTCAAAGTCCTAATAACAAGCAAATTGTGCATTTTCAGTGAGAAGCATAGCTTTGTACCTGGCCATGGTGTGCAGCGAAAGGGTCAGTGGATGTCAAGGTTAGCCCAGGACTGGAGACCTCAGGATAAGCCAACCTGTCATTATAAAACAAACACATTTTCTATGGTTAAGTTTAAAATGTATAATGAGATAGCAAATATAAGAACTTTTGTTTATGGAATTGAGAAGCCTAATGTATAGATTTTGTTCTTATTTTCAGGAATTCAACCAACCACCAGAGTAGCCCGCAGGCTTTACTGTACCATTATTAACCACACACTATCAATTATAGACATTAAGGTAGACCTCCCTGCACTCTGAAAGGCATGTGTAAAGATTAGATTACTGACCTACCTCTGGGTCAAGTTTATTTTACCTCTAATGGAAAATTCAATTTTTATTGGGATTTTAAACATCTCCAGTTATCCAATCAATATTCCATGCATATTCAAAGACTGGTTTTCATCTCACCTGGAAGTGTGTTTTTTAGAACTCAATCTGAACCTACATACTTTATAAAGTACAATTCCAACCAGGACATGGATTTTCCATCTCAGAATGGAGCCACATTTCTGTCACCTGGACAACTTTGGGTCCCAGAGACAAACACAACTTGGAGTCTGTGAAAACAATGTCCAGGTAGAAATAGTCACTGTTTCTACTTGTGGGTCAGCCTGGGAGAATCAAGTGAGAAAGAGCATTTAATAGCACACATCATTGAAGGGGACTTCCAGGAAAGGATTTCCTGACTTCATCCACTACAGTTTAACATTTATGTTCTTAGGTAGCATTGGGTTTCTCTTCTGTGTAACCTGGCTGCACAGTCACTGCTAGTCACCTAGTTTCATAGCCTTCCCCTTTGGAAGTGACTCAGTGGCTGAAGTTGGTTATCGTGAAAGCTTGAGGATCTGAGTTCAGACCTCCAGCAGCAACGTAAAGTTGCTGAGGACGGTGGCACACATTGGATTCCTAGTGCTGAGGAGGTAGAGCCAGGAGCAGCCCTGGGGCATGCTGCTCAGTTGTGCTTTCTGAATGGATGAGTTCCAGGTTCAGTGATGAAGACCCTTCTCAAGATGTCAGAGATTCAACTTCTACATATGCACAGCACACACACACATACACACACACACATGTACACACACATACACACATGCACACACATGCATGTGCATGCACGTATACACACATGCACACACATACATTCATGTACACACATGCATACACACATGCATGCATGTGCACGCACACGTGCACAAGTGTGTGCACACATACATGCACATACAAGCACATATGCATGCACACACATTCACACACACGCATGCACATATGCATGTACAGATGCACACACACATACACACACATGCACACATGCACACACACACACCAGTAAGGGAACAAGCATAACATATACCTCTCCTCCCATTCACTGTAACTTTCTTACTAGAGATGGAAGACAATACATAAAAAGGTAAAGCAACCTTGCCAAGGGGATCCAGGCTGGCAGTTTGGAAGGCAGCCCCTCACTGCCATTTACTGATGTGGACATCCTCTAGTGATTCCTGCTCCTCACCTGTGGGCAGAAGACAAACCGTTCAAAGGGGCACACTGGGTTAGAGGCACCTTACAGGTTTGGACTTGCATCTCACCAAAAGAAAACAAGCTGCCAAGCCATTAGCCCTCGTTACTGTGGATGATTCTATAGTCTGTCAACCTTGGCATGCGGGGTCCTTATTCCCTATTCAAGAGAGAGGAAACTTAAGATATATACCAAGGGTGTCCAGGATGGAACAGGAGTGCATACCTCCAGTGGATATATCTGGACAGTTAGAGCCTTTCTAAAACCCTGATTTAAAAAATAAAAAATCTTGAGTTTTGCACTAAAGGTTGGGTAGTGACCTACTGCTGAAGAAGCAACAGGGTCCTCCAGACATGGCAGGACATCTGCACATAGGAAGTCACAGCAGTTGTGACCGCATGAGCAAGACCGGGAAAGCTCAAGTCAGACAAAATCAAGGCATGGAGAGAATACGATGTCCCATCCCTAGCTGAGGGGCTACGGACCATTTTAAGAATGTAGCCCCTGTATGTCAACCACACTCCTATTAAAGAATAAACATCTGGGCATATACTGACAGACACACACACACAAATTGAACTTGATGAGTTTTAAGAAAATCATGCAAATTGGAGGGTAGAAGGGGGGTTAGATTTGGGAGGAGTTGGGAACGGCGTGTCTATGATAAAACCATTTCACTAAGTTCTTAAAGAACCAATAAAGCAAGGGAAAATAGCAGAACTAGATTTGGAAGATTCACAACTAGTAGGGGGATACATTAAAAAAAAAAAAAAAGGTCATCTCGATAAGGGGATCCAGGCAGCAGTTTGGAAGGCAGCCCCTCACTCCCATTTTCTGATGTCAACATTCTCTAGCGAGTCCCGCTCCTCACCTGTGGGCAGGAGACAGACCATTCAAAGGGACACACTGGGTTGGAGGCACTTTACGGACTGCCTTGCGTCTCACCAAAAGGAAACAAGGTGCTCAGATGTTATTTCTGCAGTTGCGTTATAAAGTCATGATGTCAGTTCTGCTGAGAAACACTCCCTGCCTCCCTCACTCTGGGAAAGTAAGCTGCCTCCTCCAGGAGCTGCCTCGCACAGGAGGCCTTGTGGCAAGGAACAGAGAAGGCAGGAATCTTGGTCTTCACGGAGCTGAATGCTTCAGTTGCCATGAGAGCTTGGTTGAGGAGGCTCTTTCTCCAGTCAAGCCTCAGATGAGACCCTGGACCTGGCTGACCCTAGCCAATAATATGCTAAAAACACCGCTTAAATAGTGAGGCTGCAAACACCAGATCTGGGAAATAAAAGGCTTGCAGCTGGAAATGAGGCAATCAAGCTGACCAGAGAAGAGAAAGGACAGGGCTCGGGTAAAAAAACAAACAAAACAAAACGTAAAAAGAAAATGATAAAGTCAGACACAGCAGGCTGTAACTGGCTGCCGCCCTACGGAATGTTCACAGGCACAGTTATTGATCCTTAACCTTGTATCTAATTGTAGCAGATGAAACTCAGGAAAGGCTTCCAAGAAAGTCTCCGCCTAGTGCCGGAAGGGGATCCTTTTGGCTGTCTTATTGGTAGGTTAGATACAAGTTAACCAAGGGAACCTATAGTTGCATCTCTTGCTAGCTTTATCTGCTGAAGGCCGGAACATCTCTTTGTGGTTAAATACCCTGGGGACACAGGTTGTTTCTAACATATCAGAAACAGGTAACAGGGCATTTGCCTACAGATGCACACTAACAAGGCCCTGCATCTTCAAAAGACCCTATAATGTCACTTGCATGTTGCATGTTTTGACACCTGTGGTGGTTTGAATAAGAAATGTCCTCCCTGTGTGTGAATAATTGATTCCCCAGTTGGCAGCACTCTTTGGGAAGGTTATGGCAGTGCACCTTGACTGGAGAAAGTGTGTCACAGTGGGTGGGTTCTGAGGTTTGGGCCTTGCAGAAGGTTGCCGACTCTGCTGCATGTGTGTGGCTGAATAAGGGATCTCTCAGATTTCTGCTCCAGCCACCTGCTGCCATGCCTGTGTCTGCCATCACGGGCTCTCCCGCTAGAACCCTAAGCTAAAGTAAATACTTTCTTGCATAGGCTGCCTTGGGTCATGGTGTTCGTCGCCGTTCGTCGCCGTGAGAGAAAAGTAAATAATATTGCAGCCCTCCTTTTTCCTGAGTAGAAACCCTAAGAAGAGCCAGTCTATCATGGTTTGGGGTAGAAGAAGGCACCCTCCCTCTATCTGTCTCCCTCTCTCCTCCCTCCCTTCCCCATCTCTCTCTGTCTCCCTGTCTCTCTCCCTCTCTCTGTCTCTGTTTCTCTATCTCTGTCAGACTGTCTCTGTCTCTCTGTCTCTGTCTGTCTCTCTCCTTTCTCCCTCCCCCTTGTCTCCTCTGTCTCTGTCTCTCTGTCTCTTTCTGTCTCTCTCTCTCTCTCTTTCTCTCTCTCTCTCTCTCTGCTTACTGGTCAACATGATATGAACTGTTCTGATCCACCATGACTCTGTAAGCCCTGATCCTGGAGGCAAGTGAGTCAGAATAACCCTTTCCTCCCATTTTTTTTTTTAATTAAGTAAGTATTTTTTTACACTGTGAAGAAAAGTTAACCCAAGCTCTCATAAGAAGTAAGCACATGGGCTGAAACATCTCCCGGTCTCTCGATAGAGTCTCAGAGTTTAGCGTGCACATCCTTGTTACCTGACTTCTATTGACTCTGGGGGTGCTGGACACAGCTGGGTATCTTCCTGCCGAGCTATCTTCACCCCACTCATTCATATCTCTCCCCACTGGCTTCCTATCACTGTCTCTGGTTCTTTGGCACCATCTTTGGGCTTTTCTTCCTCTGCCCACCCCTTGGCACATGTGTGGTCCCTGAAGAAGCCCTGTCAGCCCCGCTTCACCTCACTGTGTGCGCCAGTGGCATTCAGAGCTGTGGGAATGCTGATGAGGCCAAGATCCCCGCTTGCCCTGAGCTCTCCTCTGAGTTCCAACCCTGAGGACCAGCTGGCTTTCCTGTTTTGCATGTTCAACAGGGGGCTCAAACTCAGCCTGGCTTCCAGGATTCCCAACCAGAGAGAGAGGACAGACACCCACTCCGCCTGCCACCCCAGCCAGCATGTAGCCAGGTCCCTGAAATTCCTTCCACCTCTAAACAGCCACCCACTGAACCCTAACAACTCAATCTACGGAATAATTCCCAGACCCACATTCCTTCCCCAGTCCAGCCCACGGCTGCTCTTCAGTTGTACCTCAATGCCAAGAGACTGAGGAATTCCAAGGAACTGTTGAACATTACAGACGAATCTTTCACCCTGTCTTCCTCAGCACACACCTCACACTGCTGGTTATGTTACTTGGGGACAGGAAACTCCACTGTGAAACGCTCTGTGTGGCCTTCACAGTGTATCCTAAGGTCCACCAGCTACGAACATAACTGGCACTTAAGTTCAGTCTGTCAGACTCCTCCCAGTGTCTCTTATTTCAGGTTGGGTGCTTATTTTCATACTTAGTTTTGCAGTCAGGATCCTGTGCCTCTTTCCTTGAAAGGGGCCATCACATTGGTGGCTAGCAATCTTTCCATTTCAGGATTTGGAATGGCTCTAAGTTCAAGGCCAAGCCCAGTGGGTCTTGACTATGTTTGCTCGCAGGTCTCTGAACCTCCCCTCAACCCCCATTTATACAGGACTCGGCTCAGCCAGTAACTGCCGGAGGAGCTGTCTGTAGTCTCCATCTTTTTCTCTGTGATCTCCGTTCTTTTATGTGCTTGCACATGGCCCAGAGCTTTCCAAGATCGGGGTCATGATTGAACATCCTCCATGCATGATGTCAGGCACAGAGCACCAAGTTTGGTAAGCTACTAGCAATTTAAACTCTTCTGTGAATGGCCCAACAGCTTCAGATCTCTGTCTGTATCTTGGTAAACGGCGAGTGAAGCCACCTTAGACACTAGTGGAGTGTCAGCCAGAATGTAAAATACTTTAAAATAAAGGAGCTTGACTGGTACAAGCCTGCCATTAAACCATGTTTAGAATCTCAGGAGGGGTCAGGTTAAATGAGGCAGAACATTTAAATAAAAACGAAACTGTAGAGATCTGACCAAGATATACAGTGAAAAATTATATGCAGGTTAAAATCATGGCCACTGGGATTTCACGACCTTTGTGGGAATCCCTAGTCATCTGCTCAGCTTGTTTCAGGGAAGTTCTAGTCTCTGTGTCTCAGTCATGGTGAAGGGATGGGTGAGCACATGTTAAACTCTCAGCTTTGTGCTTGGTGCTTGGTGCTTGGTGCTTGGTGCTTGGTGCTTGGTGCTTGGTGCTTGGGAAAAGCCTCCGTAAAAATCACGGTTGCTCTGATGAACAAGTTTTGAGAAGGAAGGAGGGCACCGTAAATCTCTCAGCACAGAGGGGTTCATCTCACTGCAGACAGAGATGAGGATTATCCATTGTACTCACAGAGACTCAGAACAGGTCAGAGAAGGCACAGAGACACTGTGACGTGATGGGACCCATGGAAAGGGATGCAGGATGTACCAGCGTGTGTGTGTGTGTGATCACACACACACTTCATCTGTGTGATCACCTCTGGGGAGATTCCAGCATTTGGCTTTGCAGAACCAGACAGCAGAATCAAAATGTAAACTAATACATAGAAGGTGAAATTACTAAGGCCAGAGGGTAAATCTCTTTGGTGAATTAAAACCAAATGATGAAAAGAAAATTCACTTGGGTGGCTCTCTGGGAAGAGATGGGAGGAGGGAGGAGGCAGGCGTTGGACGAGGATGGTTGCAGCTGGTTACTCTGTCCCTGTCCTGACACTCCTGGTGTTTTCATGAGTATAGGCATCTGCTTCCCACATCAACATGTGCTTTATAAATCTGGGCAATTTATCCTGTAATATTTGTAACTTCAATGAAATCGCCTACGAAATAAGTACTTCTAAAGTGTTTCTCAGTGAAAGGAGGTATCAGAATAAGATCAGGAAAAGATAAGAGTGGATGGTCGGAAATCTCAAAAAGAGAATCAAGCAGGAAGATGAAAAAGTTACAATGATAATAATTACAATTGAAAACTCAGTGTCTGTTTAACAGACTTGGGACAGAGGTGGCTTAATGAAGTAGAAGACAGGATGAAGAGACTTGTGACTACACCTTAGAAGGACCAAGGCAGGGAGAGTGACCAGATGGGTGACACCAAGGGTCAGCTGGGAAGTCTAGCATGCTTGTCCAGTGCCTTAAAGTATATAAAAACGTGCCTCTGTGGACCATACTGAGCACATGCTTAAGAGATGGCTCCTTAAATCTTCCACCACTGTAGAAAGACATCAAGCTACAAATGCTAACTGTAACTACCCAAATGAATGTCAAGCAACTTGAATAAAGTAACCTATAGGCAGGACACCAAGCACGTGTGTCAGGACACACACACACACACACACACCACACACACACACACACTTTAGTTTTAGAATTAGGAAATATAAAGAACATGAATGGAAGGCAGCAAATCCTATCGACTAGGTACTGAAATAAATTAACAATCAACAGGGGCTGGAGAGATGGATCAGCAGTTAAAAGCATGTGCTGCTCTTCCAGAGAAGCCAACTTCAGTTCCCCACAACCACTTGATGGCTCAAACTCTATGCAAGTCCAGACCTGGGAGATCAAATACTTTTCTTCTGATCTCCTGGGCACCAGGCACTCATGTAACACACACACACACACACACACACACACACACACACACACACACACACACAAGGGCGAAAGACTGATATACACCAAGAGAATAAATCCGAAACAAATTCACAACCAACTAAGAATTAAAACTTGTGTGTGCCAGTGACCATGATTTTTAAGAGTGAAGATTTAATTAAGATATCTTAGAAAACGCACACACACATGAGAGAGAGAGAGAGAGAGAGAGAGAGAGAGAGAGAGAGAGCATTCAACTACCATCAGACCCTCCTAAAGTCAATTCTTCCCTCCAAGAAGAGTCAAGTCGATCCAGATGGAAAATTTGAAGTTCAAAGCCATTGCAATGGAAGACGAAGAGGTATCTGATGGTGTAAAACAGTAATGACATATGGAACAATGCCAGATATGAACCAAGTTTAAAAAGATAAAAAAAAAAAAACCAAAAACCAAAAAACAAAAAATCAAAATCCAAAACAATAAGACCCTGAAGTCAAGAGGAAATACCTTGAGCTAGTTTCCCAGAGGATTGGTGCTGCCTGCAGGGAAGGAGGGAGGGAGGGATGCCAGTGAGTTCTACTCAATGATAAACGATGGGTGAACCTTCTCACTTCACGACCATTAAAGGAAAGAAGAAAACAAAAAAAATGTTTGTGATGTCCCAAGTCAGGGAAAGAAAAAGCTCAAATGTCAAACAGTCAGAGGAACAGCAAGAGATGAGGTAGATGAAGAGAAGACAGATTATTAGAACCTACAAAGTACTTTGATACACAATTAATTAAAGATAGGACCTGGAAGATGGCTCAGTGGTCAAGTGCCTGCCATGCAAGCATGAAGTCCTGAGTTCAGATCCCCAGAACCCATGTGGATGCTGGAAACTGGTAGCACGCTGGGGTGTATCTTTAACCTTAATGCTAAAGGTAGAGATGGGTAGATCCTGGGCTAGTCAAAACAGTGAATTCTTGGTCAGTGAGAGACACTGTCTCAAAAATGGGGTGGAAAACAGAGGAAGAACTTAGTATTAATTTGTGGACTACTCACAAAGAGAGCGAGAGAGCAAGAGAACAAGAGGGACAGAGGCGGAGAGAGAGGAGGGGGGAAGAGCTGAAGAGAAAGAGAGGTTACCTTCACCCCCAATACATACACATGCACACACCACACACAGACAACATAAACGAGCAATAAAATACAGACATAATAATACGTGATATGATGCATTCTTGCAATCCCAGAATTTGGGAAGCTGAGACAAGAGGGTCAGAAGTTCAGGGCCATCCCTCACCACATAGTTAGTTCAAGGCCACCCAAGGCTCCATGTGATATTGTCTTTACAGACTAAGCAACTACAACAAACATGGATTATGCTAAATGAAAATGAATACTATCAAATAGCTCATATACTTTCAGAAGGAATGAAGAATAGAGCTCAGCCTACATCATTTGCTACAATGCAGGAACAAGGAGCTAGAGAGTAAGTGGATGGGGAGAGATATTTGTGGGTGTTACTGTCTCAGAGGAAGCAGGTGATGTACTAATGAGGGATAATCTTAAACAACAGAGGTTATCCTTCCAACAGCTGCAGGTTCCAGAAGCAATGTGATCCATGATGGTAATCTCAACATCTATCAAACGCATCAACAACCTCAAGGAGAGATTGACACACCTATCACTGTCACAGTTCCACCAGGACGTCTTGGATATGCTCCACATGGAGAACAATCTTTTTGTTTTCTTTAAAATATTTCTCTTTGGAATTTCATTGATGTGTAGTTTTTATAGGGGAAATTTCACATAGATGAAGAGATTTGGGCAATCAATGAGGGTGAATCAATTCTTTCTTTTTTTTCTTCTTTTTTTTTGAATCAGGTCTTTCTAGAAATAATCTGTCATGTTATCCAATTCTAAGTGGTCAACTTTAAGCACACACTTATCTGTGAGCAACACTAAAGGCACTCAGCATGCTCGCTCCATCATCTGTCTGTCCATATGTCCATCCATCCATCTATCATCAATCCATCCATTCATCCATCCATCCATCCATCCATCCATCCATCCATCCATCTATCCATCCATCCATCCATCCCATCCATGCATCCATCCATCTACCCATCTATCCATGCATCCATCCATTCATCTATCCATCCATCTGTCTGTCTGTCTGTTTGTTCATCCATCTATCCATCTGTCCATCCATCTATCAATATCTAACTAAAGAAGACAAGTTCGTGAATTTGAAAGGGAGTGGGATGGAAGAAGTTGGATGGTGGAGAGAAGGTTTGGAAAGTTTCTGTTTTGGCTTTGGCACTTATTGACAGGCTGGAAAACATCCCTGCACTTGCCCCATAAAATGGGGGGAAACATTGAGGTCTGTTTGTAAAGTATTAACACGAGTTTGTAAAGTATTAAGAATATTAGCTTATGAATAACATTTCCATGTGTTGAAAATGTTATTTTTATTGAACCAGTGGTCTCATATAGCATGCTAGAGCCAACCATGTGCAACACAACCTCTTACACATAGAACATAGAAAGCTAACAACATACTAGAATAAGAGGGAACTTGATTCAGGCTTTAAACTTTGACCCAAATGAAAAGAAATTATCATCAGTATTAAGAATACATCTGAAAAAAATCACTATGAGCTTGTAGGCATACAGGTTTGTTTATTATTTATTTATTTATTAGCAGGTTTAATACTAACAGTAATTTTACCATTTTTGGTTTCTCAAATTCTAGAATTATAGGCACATACCTCCACGCCTGGATTTAGAGATATAGTTTTATATATAGTAGAACATATAAATACTTAAATGGTTATGATTAAAAGAACATAAAAATGTATGTGATTATACAATAATTCCTAGTTTACATTCTTAGAGTGTTCTATTATAAGAGAAGAAAGGAAAGGGTTAGGAACCATACGAACCCAAGATAGTACAGTGAAAGAAATGTTTCCGTAGTTATATATTGTATATTAGCAAAATTTGAAAAAACAATATGAGGATGTAGAATATAGGTAAGAGAAATAACAAAGTAAAACGGAGAGAAAATATCATTGCCATGGTGAAAGTGTTGGACTGATAATAAGATATTATAAAACTGATAAATTCTGAAATTTAGAGAAAATTAAAAACATATTTAGAGAAATGATTAAAAATTAAAGATTTATTTAATTTTATATTGTGTGTTTAAGTGTACATACTACATGTATGTATGGGAACCATGGGACCAGAAGAGTGTGTCAGATCTCCTGGAACTGGCATTATAGAAAGTTGTGATCTGCTGTTTTGATGCTGGAACCTGAACCCCAAACTCTGCAGTGCACGCATCTACTCCAAACAACTGAGTCATCTTTGCATTCCTCAAAGACTGAACCTTATTTAAGGATGAGAAAGAAAATTTGAGTAACCTCATCATGAGTAAGAGATTTTAAGCAAACTTCCAGCAAAGATAGTCTAGCTCTAGTGACTTTACTAGTAGATTCCACTATCAAGCAAAGTCATAAATAATTCAACTTTACACATATGTTGCAGATTATCAAGTGGAAGAGAACATACTTTTACAAATTTTGTGGTTGGAGTAACCTTGCTACCCAAATCCCACAAAGACCATGTGATTACAGGACCACTCCCTATGGATATAAACACAAGACCACCAGAGAACATAACAGCACTCAGAAAGTAGTTCTAGACAAGGTGGTTCTCCAATTCAGCTTGTGGTGGTTTGAATGAGAAATGTCCCCCATAGGAACAATGTACTAAATTCTCAGTCTTCATTTGGTAGCTTGTTCAAGGAAGTCATAAAACCTTTAAGAGGTAAAACCTTGCTGTAGGGAGCATATTACTGGGTACAGGCTTTGAGGGGGTGTCTATAGCCTTTCCTCCCTTTCTAATTGCTCTGTACACTATGGGTGGCACCATTCCCTAAATGGGATTCTGAACTGTGTAAATGGGGAAAGGAGCTGAGCAGCAGGAGACTTTCATTGGTTTCTGCTTCCTGATTGTGTGTCTGATGTGAGCAGCTACTTCAAGTCCCTGGTTTCTGCTGCCTTGACTTCTCACTATGGTGGTTTGAATGAGAAATATCCATCATACACTCACATATTTGAACACTTGATCCTCAATTGGTAGAATTGTTTAGGGAAGCTAAGAAGATACAGCCTGACTGGAAGAAGCATGTCACTGGGGATGGGCTTTGACAGTTGAAAGCCCTATTATATGTATAGTTCATCTTCTCCGCTTCAAGTTTGTAGTTGTGGATGTGAGAGCTCAGCTTCCAGCTCAGGCCACCATGCCTGCCTCTTGCTACCATGCTTCCCACCATAATGGATTCTTATCCTTTCAACCTGTCAGCCAAATAAACGCCTTCTTCGGTTGTTTGTTTTTGGTTACAATATTTATCACACCAACAGAAAGTTAACTAGCAGGTACACTATAATAAATAACACCCTTAAACCGTGAGCCCAAATAAACTCCTTTCCTTTAAGCGGACTTTGTCAGAATAGTTTATCACAGCAACAAGGAATGAAACAAAGATGCTCACAAGACTTGTACTTGATGTTAATCACATGACTTCTCCATGACAACAATGTGACTCATTGATTTCATTATCTCTCCTGCTGTGTTGGTATCACTTTTCTGTCACTAGCAATACTTGTGCTAATCAACTTATAAAGCAGAAACGTTCTTTGGGCTCATAGTTTCTGTGTCCCAGTCTGTGCTCAGTTGGGCCCATATTCAGGACTTTGGTGAGGCATCTTCTACTGATAGCATGATAGCTAAACTGCTTCCTTTACTACCCGGAATATAAATAAGACAGAGGAAGGAACTGAAGCCCCTACTTCTTTCAATGATAACCTAAGGACCAACCCTGAGTAACCTAAGGACTGCCCATGGATCCTGACTTACAGGCTATGGGACTCTATAGCTTCTTGAGACACTGCTCATCTTTGGAGAAGGCACACGGGCTGTTTTTGAGAATGAACTCACCACTTTATTTACAGGACATTCTTTTAAGGATATAAATTAGTCATTATTTTTGTTGTCTCATATATTTTGAACTATTTTATCATTCTACTCAAAATACTTATAATTCTCAGGACTGTAACTCTTTAACACACGTGCTTTGCACAACTGAACAAGTGTGAAGAACGAACCAACTACTTTCCTGTTGCTGTGAAAAAAATATAATGGCCAAAGCAACTTAAGGAAGAGTTTATTTTGACTTACAGTTCTAGAGAGTTGGAGTCCATAATGATGGGGAAGGCATGGCATGCTGGCTGCGAAAGGAAGTTGGCGGGTCATGTTTTATATGTTTATAGAAAGCAGAGATATTTTAAATAATCTATAGGAACTGAGATATCACAGATGTGTGGAGATGATTGGTATCACCACACAATTGCCAATACATGGTCAATCTCCATAAATTGATCACCACATTTCCTGTATCTCAAATACTTTTCCTAATAGGCTATGTGGGTGGACATGTGAATGCACTAAAACTAACAGGCAGATGTTTTGATTTATGCATAATTGCAAATGTCAGGAAAAGGGAGTATCTATCAGATTAGAAGGACAAGGTTGGCTAGAGGTTCAAATAAATATCAATAGCCAGTTTGGGGGTAGTAATTACAACAGTGTGATGTCACTCCATGTTCAACACGAACACCAGTGAAGCCAGTGAGTCCATAACTCATGGAGAGAAAGAGGAGAGAGAGCAAAGAGAGAAAGTTTAACTTTCTCTCTGTTTAACTGCGTATTAGACACGTCACTACCACTCAGTGGTGAGTGAAAGAACTTTGCAATTCATAGTAAAAGATGGTATATTATCTATACAGAAAAAACAGACTCTATAGACCAATGTACACAATAATGAATTATAGCTGAAAAAGACCTAAAAAGGCAAAAATAATAAAGGCGATAGAAGATTCTGTAGGATGGCTTTAATGAATCTGAATGAGGAGTAACTCGTTAAATGAGGCACAACGTTCTTAAAGGGAAACATTAATACAGATGTCCCAGCTATAGCTGAATACTCACAGCCACTAATTTTCAGCATTTTTGAACAGTAATGTGTCTCTTCATTAACCAATGCCCACTGCAACAAGACGCTTCTCCAATTAAGGTTGAGATCAGCACAAATCTATGCATATAGATGTAAATATTTAAAAGGCAGCTTAACAACAGAAAGGCTTATAAAAGATCAGTAGATCATTCCCTAGGGCCTATGATTGCCCTGACTATGGGCTTTGGCCATGTGCACACAGCACTAGGAAGGAATTGCCTCCTGTGGAGTAGGTCTCAAGTCACATCAATAGAATGGCTAGTTGTTCTCATAACAGCAATGCTGTACACACCTTATATGTCCGGGGATGGGAAAGCAATAGCAATGACAATGGCCTATGTTGATTTAGATGACTTTTGGATCTTTCTGACAATAACTCTTAATGTGTGAAACTGAGATTTTCATTTAAGAAACTTAGTTTTCTGGGAGCACATTGTTCACTAATGTGTGGTCCTCCTGTTCAAACTCTTTTTATCAGCTATCAATCTACTATCTTCTGTCTGTCGTCTGTCTACCATCTATCTATCTAGCTCTGTCTGTCTGCTTATCTATCTATATCTATTTGTCTTTTTGTCTATGTACCTGTCTATTTCTTTCTATATATCATCTATCATCTCTCTATCTCTTTATCCCTCTATCTATTGATAAATCATCATCTATGTCTATCAATTCTATCAATCTATCTATCTATCTATCTATCTATCTATCTATCTATCTATCTATCTTGATCTATTTATCTATCTACCTGTTTATCTATCTCTATCACCTAACTATCATTTCTCTCTCATCTATCAATCATATCTATCTGGCTGTCTACCTGCCTGCCTGTCTGTCTATTTATCATCTATCAGTGATCTATTTATCATCTATCTATCTATCTATCTATCTATCTATCTATCTATCTATCTGCTCCATATCTGTGTATCTATCATCATTCCCTATGTATCCTGTATGTATGTATGTATGTATGTATGTGTATATCATCTATGTATCTATGTATCTATGTATCTATGAATCTATGTATCTATCTTCTATGTATTGGTGTATTGATATATCTATGTATCTATCTATCTATCATTTATCTATCTATTTATATCTGTCTGTCTATCCTACCTATCTGTATTTATTATTGTTATCTATCTATTCTATCTATCTATCTATCTATCTATCTATCTATATCTGTCTATCCTACCTATCTGTATCTATTATCGTTATTATCTATCTATCTATCTATCTATCTATCTATCTATCTATCTATCTCTGTCTATCCTACCTATCTATTATTGTTATCTATCTATCTATCTATCTATCTATCTATCTATCTATCTATCTATCATCTATCTATTGATTGATCAATCTATTGACCTATTATTCTATTGATTCTCTCACCCCCTGTTTTCATTCCTACTTAAACATTTACTGCCTAGCCATCATAGCATTATTTCCTGTCACTTATGGTCTATTATTCCATCTAATTATATTTTTAAACTTGTATTGCAGATCATTGGTTTTCAAGTGGTTTCTTCATGCACTTTGTTTTGTTCAACCCCCACCTTGACTCTCATTTCTCTGTCCCCCATCTCTCCACTGCCTGCTTGGAGACTTCCTCCCCCAGTCGTCACTTCCTCTACTGTCATTTCCCCTACATGTTACTAACCTTTTCCTGAATGCACACACAGCCTGCCAGTAGTCCTCTGGGAGAGAGGTAGAAGACTGTAAGTGCTAGGAGACTGTGAGGAGTGCTGTGGAGTGCTGGCCTCGGGACATGACATGGTGTCACACACATAAATCACAGCAGCTGTGGTTACACACTCACAATCTGCATAAGGTCAACTCAGCTAAAATTCCAGCATGGATTGGGGAGGGGCTCCCAAGGACCTGCCCCTGGCTGGGGAGCTATTGGCAGGTGATGGCTGCTGGGAAAGAAAGAGCCACTTCTGTGAGAGTGTGGCCACTGGAAGGTTCTTCATGCTGCAGTGGATGATGCCATGCTCATGTGTACATGGGCTGCAAGAATCAGATTCAGTGGATTAAAACAAGTATATGGTAGGTAGGTAGATAGATAGACAGACAGACAGATACTATGAAAAGAGGACATGAAGTTGAGATGGAGGGTGATGGGGGATTCTGGGAGAAATTAGATGTAGTGAAGGGTAGATATGATCAGGATATATTGTATATGTTAATATTTTTATTATACATACATACTACATACATACTACATCATACATACATACAGGATGGGAGACTCTGCCACAGTTTCCAATGGGGCCACAGTAACAGCTGCTGGCCCAGCCCTAACATCAGGCCCTGGGCATCCTGATTATCCGGGAGACCACTTCTACAGTACCTATCATAGCCACCACTCAGAATGAACTTGGGATTCTTTACTGCAGGACTTTGTCTGGCCAGGAACTTGAGTAACGTTGACTTAATGAGACCTCAGTCAATGGTGTGGCCAAGTAAATGAAATTCCTATGTGTTCGAACTGTCCAAAGACTGAGGTCTGTGACCACCATAAGACACCGATTCAGGGGCAGTCCCTTCCTTATCCCTGCCTGAACGCTCTCTAGCTCTGCTCGGCAGCCATCTTTAGCTACAGAGTGGTCGCTGTAGAGTTCAGCACACGTTCCTAAGATTCTGCAGAGGGTGACCTCTCTCTCGTCCTGGGAAGCTGTAATGGCACCTTGACAAATATTTAAAATAAAGTCTGACACAAAGAAAACAAAACAGAGACTATTTTAAAAACTAAAGGCACAGAATAAAAACATCAATGGTTCTAAAGACAACAAAATAAAGGGATCCTGAGGTTTCAGATGGAAACGGCATCTAGTACTACATAAGCGGGAAATATTATCAAGCAAGGTACACTCCTATGCAGCCACAAGAAAACGCAAATGCCTTAGGGCTGCTGGGATGGCTCCGTGGGAAGAGGAGCTTGCTGCCAAGCTGACCAGTGGAGTTTGATCTCTGGAGCCCTTGGTGGAAGGAAAGAACTGACTACGAAAAGTTGTCTTTTGTCTTCTATACAAGCAGACACACATGCATGCACACGCACGCGTGCACATACAACTAATAAATAAAATAAAATTAAAAAAAACCCATGAATGACCAAATAGAAAACTAGGTAAAATATTTGAGCAGGCAATTGACAAAGCAGGAGGCCCGTTGGCCAACGACAGAGAGAGAGTGTGTAGCTCATTGGCGAGCAGGGAAACGTAAATTAAAGCCATGATGAGCTCCTGTCTCCTACTTACCATATGGGCAAAAATGATAATACCCAGCAATAATACGTTTTGGCAACAGCAAGGAGCAGGGGATTCGCTCTTAGAGTTCTCACGAGGGTACAAATTGGTACAATCACTTTGCAAAACAATTTGCCATTATCTAGTGACATTGAGAGCGCACGTGCTCACGGTGCCAGCACTGCCTCTCTCAGGTGCCCACCCTGGAGAATCTCCTGCATCTGGAGATCGGGGAAGGGAGAGTAATCAGCACAGGGGAGCTTGTCACAGCAAAACACTGGAGCTGTACACTAGGAGCAGAATATGTGAGCAGAGCCTGGCAGAGTCCCACCGTCCGATATTGTTCAGCTTTGAAAACAAGCCTAGCATAGGTTCCTATAACAACACAGGTGAGTCTCAGCAAAGCAGCAGTGAGCCAAGAAGCCCAGACAAGCAAGCTGGAACCACTGCGCAGCTGCACACTTCTTCAGGAGAGTTATTCCTGTAGGAGGAGCTAAGGTGGGAGGAGTCTAAGAAAATAAGGCTGCTGGTCAAGCCGACTATCTAAGCTGCAGCAGCTCTGCCTAGCTCAGCCTCCTGTTTCTAGGCCAGAGACCACTTGCGTATTGCAGCTAGAAACGGCCAGCCAGAAACACCAGCCCTGCCACCCACGAGATGCCAGCGTGGGAGATGGCTCTGCCAATCTTTCACGCTGTCTCCGAAAGGCTGGGCATTGCCCAGACCATCCCGCCAACCACGTGGGTTCAGTACAAATGAGACTCTAATACTTAGATTATCCAAAGGTATTGATCATTTGGCAATGATCAATAACAAGATGCCTACTCAATCAGAGGTGTAACCCAATACCCAACCTAGATATACCAACTACCTTTGACTGCGGAGACACGTGAACATCCGCCTCCATTTTTCCCTCTCTCATTCCTCTCCTAGCTCCTCCTCTTCCTTCTCCTCTCCTCCTTACTCCTCCCACCTTAGCTCCTCCTACACATTCTAAGGAATCTATTTACATAAACCTTAGAATGCATAACCCTGAAAGGTACTTTATAGGAATCCAAACAAGGTGTAAGGTGTTGGCAAAAACAGGAATGTGCTGAGCAACCAATGGGGCTGAAAGCCTGTGCTAGTGGAAGGGTGTGAGAAGACACTGGGACGTGGAGAAGCCGGAAGTTCCTACTACTAAACTGGGTTGCTTTGGTCTCCTGTTGTATTTTAAGTGTTTATACTTTATGTGATTTTAGAAAACATTGTCGATAAATTCAGTCATTCGTATGTGTATGTGTGTCTGAATGTGTCTGTGTTTCTGTGTGTATATGTGTGTGTGTGTATGTGTGTGTGAGTGTGTATGCCTGTATGCATGTTGTGTGTAGTATGTATGTAAGCCTGTGTATGTGCCTGTATGTATGTATATGTATGTGTGTTTGTGGCCTTTGAATGCCTGTAGTATGTGTGAGTATATATGCATATCTGTATGTGTGTGTGAGTATGTAGTATTGCCTGTTGTGTGCCTGTATGTATGTGTATGTATGTGTGTTTATGTGCCTTTTGTGCCTGTATGTATGTATGTATGTGTGTAGTATGTATGTGTATGCCTGTATGTGTGCCTGTATGTATGTGTGTGTTGTGAGTATGTATGTATATGCCGTATGTGTGCCTGTATGTATGTGTATGTATGTGTATGCCTGTGTGTGCCTCATGTTGTGTTGTGTGTGTGGTGTGTGAGTATGTGTGTGTTGATGTATGTGTGTGTATGTATGTGTATGCCTGTATGTGTCGTTCGTGTGTGTGTGGGTGTGTGTGTGTGTCTGTGTGGTGGGGGGTGTGTGTGTATGTGAAGGTCAAAGTTGTTATCAGTTGTCTTCAACTTATTTGTCTCTCACAGAATCAGGAACTCACCCATTTTGCTCAACTTCTTGGCTAGCCGTCTCCAGGGATCCCTCCATCTCTGAACTGTGAATCCTGGCATGTGCCACTGTGCGCATGTCTTTTATGTAGACGCTAGGGATCCTACTCATATCCCCATGATCACACAGTAGGCACTTTAGTAATGAGCCAAAAGTGTGTGTGTATAAGTGTGTGTACTCAATGATATATCATTAAGTATATTCATGATATAGTAAAAGCATACATACATACAGCTGTTGGTGACAGTCCTTGAGTTCGATGCTGCAGGCTTAGCTAAGCAAGGAGCTTAGCCCTGCTGTGCCTCAGGCTTCCTAGATGAAGAATGAGGGTGATCCAGCTTCGTTGTGTCCTGGTGTGAAAGAGATCCCAGCTTAGGGTAAGAGAGGAAAGAGAGGACTTTTGAAGACAGTTCACTTGAAATTACTTCATATACAACCCCATTTGCTCAGCCGGAAAGCTGGGTCATCTTCAAGTTAAGTTTCACGTGTATTAGCGTGCTTTAGTAAGTGACACACCTGTGTCTGAGTGGTCCTGTCTATTTTACAGCTCGGTGATCTTGAAGGATCGTGTTTATCTTCTGGAGGATCCGTGTGGGTTTTCTACAGGACTGATAGTAGAATGTTTACATCGAGGTGCTCTTCAGCTTGAGTCAAGGGATGCGGACAACGGGCTTCTACTAGAAGCATCAACACTACGTGGTCATATCTGATATTTGAGCTGAGAGAAAGGAGCCGAAACTTCCTGGAACACGGAAGTGAAGGACCAAGTCAGACAGGGACGGTATGTTCTGAGAGAGCAGAGCAGGAATGTTGGAAAATGTCACTGTCTAAGCTAAGATGTTTGGCCGTGAGCTGAGATGATGGGATGTCTACAGGGAGGGCTTTGGTCAGGCGTACACAACTATCACGTAGCTATGAGTAGTATCTAGAAGCTCAGTCATGTGCCCCGGGGGCTGAAGCAGAACACACAACTTGTGTGCTTATTGACAAACTCTATTAGCTGCTTCCCTGTCGAGGATGCTTGGGGGCTGTGGGGTAGGAGTGGGGGTGAGGGGATGGGGGAGTATGGCCAAGAACATGGCCAAGACAGCCATTTGGGAGGTTCTCTTTGCTGTACTAACCATGGCCTTGAGAAGGCCCTAAACCAGGGTGGGGCTACCCAGGAAGGGAAATGGAGCCACACAAAAGCAGCCTTGTTGACAAGCTCCCTCTCAGAGGCTGGGATGCTGTCACCACGCTTATTTTAAATGCAAAAAGGGAAAATGGGGCAGATTGGTGAGCAAGGAGGCAGTGGGGAGAGGCAGGGCTCAGATCTTATCTGGACTCTCATGCTGTCACCAGCAGGGGCTTCAAAGGCTCCCGCATCCCCCACATTCAAGCCCCGCATCGGGTACACACACAAAGTGGCCATGCATTATTCAAGTGGTATCACCTGCTCTGTGCAGCTCACCCGGAGCGTTTGCACGGTCCCTCCTTCCCCAAAAGCCCATTGTTAAAGCTTTCTAAACAAACAGGCTGGAAGCCCGGGCCCTTCACCAGTGCTGCAAGAGGACTAAGAGTCCTAATGGGAAACAGGCAGTTGCTGCAGAAGGATTTTGTTCTGGGAGGCATCCCGAATGTGACTGACCTGAATTCCAGCCTCTGAGCCTGAGTGTGCGGAACTTTCCAGCCACGGAGGGCTGGACAGCCTACAGAGCCAAAGGATCTGTGACGATTCTCTTCTTCGTTATGAGAGTGTTTGCTATCCATTCTCAGGAATATCTATTCACCTTTAACCCATTTCTGACCTCGTGACTGACTTCAACAGGATTGATTTCCAGGATGCAGGACAGCTGGAGAATTTTTGAAGAGCAGAGAATGCCCCCTCTCTCTAGGACAGAGAGTGATGCTGTCCTTACAGTGACTATGAGGCTTAGTTATGTCTCATCAGGACTTCTTATCTTCAGAGATGAGGGAGCAGAGGCACCACCCATGATCTTTCAGGTCAAGGACTAGTTGCTCCAAATGACCTTGATAGTGAGAAGGCCAGTGTCACATCACTTTCTCCTTTATAGATGACCTCTTTGGGATGTAGGATGTAGCAGGCTGTCCACGATCTAGAGCTCAGAGAGCCCCTTCAGGCTGGCCTTTATCTCCACTTCTAAGACTGTGTTTTCAGGCCATTTCATTCATTCATTCATTCATTCATTCACTCACTCATTCATTCACTCTCTCACTAGTAAGTTTTTACAGATTGTCTTTATAGGGCAGTCTGGAGTTGGGTGCCTAAGACACAGAACTTGATGAAGAGTGATGCCCCCCCCTCACCCCCAAATGATTGATCAGCACCTTGGAAATAAGCAGTGAAGTTAGCTGTTAAGTGTAATAATATACATTAATTATAATATACTACTACTACTATATATATGATATATACTAATTATAATAATATAGTAGTTATAATAATATAACATGACAAAGCTGTGAGGGGGGTGCTTAAGGGATGACTCCTTCAGGCCAGGTTTGGGCAGTCAAAGAAGTCTCCCTGAAACTGAGACATGAACATAGCTCCACTGAAATTATAATCTGGGGCTGGTGAGATGGTTCATCAGGTAAGGCACCTGCAGCAGATCTTGAGTAGCTGAGTTTGATTCCCAGGACCGCTCTATGGATGGAGGGAACCAGCTCCTGTCAGTTGTTCTCCGACCTTCACACAGTCCCAGCAGCAGGGCATCCTTTACCCCAAAGAAAAGATAACTTACAAAATTTTAAAGAAAAATCTGAGAATAGGGAAGGTGGTACCATAGCTCTATTCAGAGGCCACGGCTGTTTGCAAACTGTTATTTGAATTGTAAACAGCACAGCTCCTGCCAACTGATCCCTCATTTGGCCGGGGGCATGGTACCCCACTGAATGTGCTAATAACAACGATAGGAGGCGTCCTAAGCAGAAGCCCAAGGTGCTCCAACACTGCATTTAAATCTCCGAACCAAAGGATCTCATGGTCAAGAGAATTCCTTTCAGTTTAGGAAATGGGGGTCCTAGAGGACCACGTGCTCCAAAGTCAGTTGAGATAGAATGGATGCTTGGGCTGCTCCCAGAATCCATACAGAAGTTCTCCCAATTCCTCCCAGAGGGAATTGTCTCAGAGGGACCTCCCTTGGTCCAGAGCAAGAGGAGTCCCTGTACTGTAGCAAGGGCTATCAACCCAGAATTTATACATTCGTTACCTCTCTGCTCAGTGGTTCATGATACAGATGAGGACCATAGCAGAGTAGGGTTCCATGATATATCAGGGGTTCACACCACGTCAAGGTCCACACAGCATCAGAGGTCCAACGACACACCAGGAAACCACAATGTATCAAGGGCCCGTGATCAGTGAGGGGGTCCATGCTGTATTAGTGGTCCACACCACATCGTGTTCCAAGCTGCATCAGAGGACAACAGGTCCGTGGTCATCAGAGTTTCATGTACCACGAGGCTGTGTATGCTCCATCAGGGGTCACAGTCATCACAGAGAGTTGTAGACTTCCTCAAACTGGGTTTCAGTTTTGGTTTATCTCATACTGACTGTGTGGTTCTGTGACCCTGGTCGCCTGTCCTTTCCCCTTCCCGTGGATGTTAGAAATAGGACAGAGAAGGCAGGCAGGCAGGCAGACAGGCAGGCAGGCTGCCAGCTCACAGAGGTGAAGGAAGGTTCTGATCCACGAACTGCCAGCTTCTTGTCTATGGACCTTGAATAAGTTATATAAGATCTTTCCTCAGTTTCCTCTCTGTGAGATGAACAAGTCACCAACCTACACCAGAACATAGTGAACTCCGCATGCCTCTGCCATCTGTGTGGATTTGTGTGGACATATTTAAGTATCTCTCTGGATAGCTGCTCTCATGGTTACATGGTACCTTGTGTATTCCCTGCCCTCATCTGATACGGCTCTATAGATTTTCCCCTTGCATTTCTTTACTCTTTTTTAATGTTTTTTTTTTTTTTTTTTTTTTTTTTTTAATGAGTCTGGCTCACATTGGATGGACATACATGTAGGTGTTTTCAGAAGCCAAAGGAAGAAATCAGGTAGCCTGCTCTATCTCTTTCTACCATACTCCCTTGAGGCAAGGTCTCTCTTGAACCCCGAAACTAGACTGATAACTCATACGTCACAGTGAGCCTCCTGTCCCTGTTCCCGAGAGCACTGAGCTTACAGGCATAACCACACCCAGTTTTCTATGTGGGTGCTGGGACCCAAACCTTAGGTGCTCACATCAAGCGTTCTAACCTCCAGCCAAGGTATCCCTTTCACAGTTTCTTTTGTGATAGGCAAACTAATTTTATATAAACATGGGCGCAGTGCGTAAGGTGTGTTCATTCGATCAGTGATAAAATCAGGTGAATTAGCATATCCTCCCCGTCTTTGCGGTGATAGCTTCCTAGGCCAATGTTATGAAGTTGAAAGTAGGAGAGGAAGCTGCCAGACTCTGAGGAGGGAGGGAGGATGCTGGGGGGAGGGGACTGCAGAGGTTGGTCAACCTCCTGGAAGTTCAGGACAGGAGAAGGAAGCTGCAGAGTCCTACTGCACCACAAGTGACCATGGTCCATCCTAATGTGTCGTCTTTCCAAGCAGTGACAGAGGACTGTGAACGCCCTTCATCGTCCCCTCAAACTGACCACCAACGGTGAGCATTCCAGTCCCCAAGTACCATTTGGAAACGACACTGTCTTACCATTTCTAGTCCCTGGCCTCCAGAGCCAATCTCTTAATTAGGATTGTTGTACTTTCTGATTGGAACGTGCAGCTGCCTGACTGCTTGATTGACAGGAATCCTGTTCCACCTGTGCTGGGGAAGGCAGACACTGTTTTCAACTTGTGCTCTACATTAGAAACTTGGGATTCACCTACAGCAAGCTCTCAATAAACGGGAGGGTAAACTACCGGTTGCTAGAGGCTCTGCCCATTTTTCCCTGAAAGGCTGAAGGGAGGAAGGTTGAAAGGAGGCTTGCTTAATCACCCCTGGAACTGCCAATCTCCTGCAACCAGGGTTTGCCAAATCCCTGATGGTCTCACCTTTTCTACTTTACAATGCTGTACCATACTCTCACGAAAAGCAAGTACCGGTCTTCCAACAAATGGCTGTATTCTGCAGAATGCACCAGTAATTAACCTTGCAAAGTTACCTCTCAGATGGCTCGTGGATGTTGGTTGCTGGGTAGGGTGGCTACCCACTCCTCCTCTGTTCATAGCTGCAGAGCCCTGTGTGGTGGTTCTGTTTTTTCATTCTGTCTGTATATTTTGACTTTTTATGAATTGATTCCATTGGATGGCACTAATTTGGGAGCAATTGAGATGTAAAATAATTTCTGCTGAAGTTTTTGTCAACAGACTTCACAGTACAAAGATGAGGAGCAGACTCTTACTGGTCCAACTCTGTGAGCATACTCTATGCACCAAGCCATTACCTCTTTTAAGTTTTAAAGCAATTGAGTTCGACTGTGCATTCCTCCCATGGGTAGATTTGCAAACAGACTTTGGAAGACTTCTCATGTTGATTGCTTATCTATTATTAGTATATCATCTGTCATATGTCTATTGTCTGCCTATGTAATTACCTATCATCTATCTGTTAGTTATCTATGTATCTTATGCACATATGGATCATGGATCCTTCTATATAGCTATCTCTAATCACTATCTGCTTATCTATCAACCTAACTACTACATATGTGCCTACCCACCCACCTACCTACTGTCTCTTTCTCATCTGTCTGTCCACTATCTATCCGTCTTCTATCTACCTACCTACCTATCATAATGTCTACCATTGTCTATCATTTTCTTTATGTATGTTTGTATGTATGTACGTATGTATCTAGGTATGTATCTATGTATCTAGCTATCATCTATGTATTTATGTATCTATCTATGTATCTATGTATGTATCTATGTATCTATGTATGTATGTATGTATCTATCATCTATGTATTTATGTATGTATGTATGTATGTATGTATGTATGTATCATCTATCTATTTATCTATCTATCTATCTATCTATCTATCTATCTATCTATCTGGTATACCCCACATCATACAGATATGGACATCAGTTAATAAAGTCCACGTAGTTCACCAGCATTTTTCAGTCTAACACACTGAATTGCCACAGCAGCCTATGCATTATATAATACAAAAGGCACTATAAGGTGGGACTCTGGTGTTTTATTTTGCCTACGAAGTACATGGTTTTGTTTAATATGGTATGAAGATGTATAGATAATTTGGTACAATTAGTAATGCTACCTGGGTCTGCCGTCCTTAAACACTCCACCATCATGCTGTGGAAAATCTTCCCCTGAGTTGAGTCCTTCTCCAGCAGGCCTGGGTTTACTCAGAATGATCATCTGTTTTCACCTGCATGCCTCATCGCTAAGAAAACAAAGAATCTTCTTTGTGAACTCTGGTTATTTCTGCTGGCCACATACACCTCTCTGCAAAGCAAGAGAGCTTATCAGTTTCTGCTTCCCTTTGTTGTGGGTCTACTGGAATGAAAGGAGAACCTTAGCCATCCACAGCTCTTTCCTTTTCTTCCCTCCCTCTCCTCCCCTCCCCTCCCCTCCCCTGCTTCTTTTCTTCCTTCCTTCCTTCCTTCCTTCCTTCCTTCCTTCCTTCCTTCCTCCCTCCCTCCCTCCCCCTTCCTTCCTTCCTTCCTTTCTTCCTTCCTTCCTTCCTTCCTTCCTTCCTTTCTTTCCTTTTGTGGGGAGTATGTGTATGCATAAGCATGTGTACACATGTTCATATGTACGAAGGTGCATGTGTACATCCATCCATGTATGTGTTCATCAGCTCGGAGACCAGAGGACAACTTCAGGGGTCATTCCTCAGGCTTCCTCAATATTTGTCTTTTTGAGACAGGGTCTCTCACATGTCTGGAAATTACCAAGTATGCTACACTAGCTGGTCAGGGAGCCCTGGCAATCTGTGTCCACATCTCCAGTTTGGTTTACAAGTGTGTGCTGCCACACCTGGCTTTTTCCTTTTTCCCTCCTTCCTTCTTTTATTTATTTATTTATTTTTTGTAGGATCTGGTGGTCACGTTTAGGTCCTCCTGAAGAACACTTTACAAATTGAGCATAGCAAATGCTTCCACCTCCCTTCTTTGAAGAGGAAGTGAACGGAATGAGGCATTTCTGCCACATCTCCCAGAGAGTGCTGCTTTCTTCAGTGCTGGTTAAGAGCAGGGCTTTAGCCAATGGCAGTTTGTAGAACTCTTGGGGCTGTGAACACAGACTCTCTGAACATCATAGCAGCCGGATGGAAGTCCAATACTCAGTTTAGAGTTGATACTAACCAATCAAAATCCTGTTAGGGGTCTTCCAAGATCTCCAGATTCCTGTGCCTCACCAGTTCTGGGAGCTGTCATGGGAGCTGGGGACAGGAGCTAAACAAAGCCTAGGGTGCCATGCCTGGCAGGAGGATGACACTCAGGGAACATCCCATGTGATGTCCTTTTTCTTGTTATCAACATGGCTGGACAAAAATTACCATTGTCATCCACAAAATGGGAAATAGAACAGGAAGCCTTGGTCAACAGGAAGCAGATCACCTTCACTCCCGGAAAGTGACTGGCCGGGATGGTGATTTTGTAGGGAATTTTATACAAAAACTAACAAGATTTGATATACTTGGAAGAAGGAAGAGTGACTTTTTTTTTCTTCACTGAAGACTCCATTTCTTGAGTGAATCTCGGTCCCATACTGTGGAAGGTGACTCTGTCACCTCTGGGTGCCAGTGGCTTGGATTGGCTTTGTCACCTCTGCGACAAAGACTGCTGTTTTGCTGAATTAAAAATAAAGACATAAGCTGGTAAACCCAAAGTGAGTGGAACAGACTGTTTAATGTGCCTCGCCCTTATCTGTACACACAATATGTAAGATAATGCCGTTGACATTTTTGTCAAGGAAATGAGATGCAGACCCTTAACATCCCTTCAGATGGAAGTCATGGGGAGGAGGTGCGGCAGCCAGGAAGCAGAACCAAGGCATGGGCTGATAAGACAGAACAGCTGAGGTCCCACCTGGTCACAACATCAAGGAAGCAAAGGCCCCAGTTGACTATTCGGAAGGGACAGAATGCCCACAAAGTCTCTTGGAGCTACCATGCAAGTCATTAGATTTTACAGGACTTGAAATATGCTTGTGTGTGCTTTCTGTGGATGGTCGGACTGGTCAGACTGAGGAAAGGAACCAACTCAAGATTAACGACTGAGGGAGAGACAGTGCGGAGCACTCAGTCTGGTGTCCTCATGAGAGGAAGGGCCCCCTTCAAACGTCAGGCTGTATTTGGCCTAAGCACCCCCTTTCTTCTGTGACTTACAGTAATGTCTGCTCTTTTAGTTCTCAGGGCATCCAAATGGGCTAAATTTAAGTATATTCAGGGGAATACCCCACACTGTGAACCCACTGAGGGGCCAACTGAAGGGACAGGGGAGGAAGCCAAAGGGCAACCCGTGTCCTCAATCTTGGGCCATAGTGAATCCATTAAGTAAAAGAATGTCCATCTATAGATACACATGGAGGAATTGGAAAATGGTGAATATCAAGAGACTATTTCAGAACAAGCCACCCAGCCAGGGATGTAGCACAGTCTCCAGACTCCCCCCACACCACACCTCTCTCTCTCTCTCTCTCTCTTTCTTCTCTCTCTCTCTCTCTCTCTCTCTCTCTCTCTCTCTCACAACACACACACACACACACACACCACACACACACACACAGGCAAAATAAGCCATGCTTTGGCTGTGTGTATAAGGATGCTCGCTCAGGAAGAGGGCCGCTTCTACTAACAGCACAGCTACAGAAAACATTTCTTACCTTGAGGCTGAATTTGAGTAAGCTTAGAAATAAAATAACAGTTCAATCGGAGTCGATAATGCCGTGAGATACTAGGGAGGGATTAAATAGTCCACAGTTCTTGTATTTATTATAGAAGGAACGGATCACATTAACTAGGCTTTGCTTAGCTGAGCATATATTTTAAAGGAAAAGCACATGAAGAAAAGAAAGGAGATACCCCCATTGAGTTAACAAAAGTTCAGTTAATAAGCTGGTACTGTCATGGCAAGGATTGGAAACTCCAGTGGATCCTTGTCTGAATGCTAGTCTCCAGTTTTGGAGTGTTTGGAGGCTGGATCTTTGGGGCGTAGTTGCCAGCAATGGGTCTCTGGGGGTTGAACCTTGACTGTTATATCTGCCCTGGCTCTTGCCTGAGCTCCAGGCTTTATGCTTGTCACGGTGTGAGCAACTCCTGCTACAGGCCCATACGGCCATGGTTCCCCCACCAGGCATTCCCTGCCATGATGGACTGAAAGCACAAGAGCAAGTAAACCCTTCTTCCTTGATGTTGCTTCTGGCAGGTATGTTGTTATAGCAAAAGCACAGAGAATGAGCCAAGGTCAACACAGGAAGTGGAAACAGTTATCCAAGTCAATCTGAATGTATCCTTAGACAGTAAGTGAAGCCTGTCACTGAAAAAAAATTCTTTATATTGGAATAAAAACAAATAACTTCCAGAGGCATTCTGTTTCAATGAGATGTGCACCAAGATGATAGCACAGAACCTTGGGAGTACAGGGATGATGTTAGAAATTACAATGAGAGTGACAGCTTAAATAGAGTTCCAAAAGATCTACAAATGATCCTAGAACTGAGTAAATGCAGCTAACTCAGTCGTATAGTGTGAAGAATAGAAAGATTAATCAGACTTCTATACACTAGCACTCATCTTTCAGGAGCCAAAAGTTTATATGGCAACATTGCTTACAGTCACCAGAAATAAATCACAACATTATGTGAGAGTCTGAAGCAAGAGGGTTATCACAAGGTCAAGGCTAGCCTGGGCTATAGACTGAGACCTTATCTCCAAACCATAACCTCTTCAAAAATAATCAAAGAAAATAAAGCTGGTGTAAGACTAGGAAAGTGTGCGTGCAGAATTCTATTTAAAAAGTTGGCATCACTGATGAATGAAATAAAGTTATACCTAAGGACAGGAAGAGACAGACAGACAGACACCATTCACAGTTCAACAGAGCAAAGCCATCAGTAACTCACACAGTGAGACATAACTTTAACGTGATTCCAACCTGTGTCCTAATGAGGTCTTTTGATGGATACAGAAAAGATCATTTTTAAAAATGAAATGAAAATACAGTGGGAGAAGAATAATGTGTGTGTGTGCATACACATGTGTACTCATGTGTGTGGGTACATGTACCACAGCACATAGGGGAAGTCAGTAGACAATTTGTAGGAGTTGTTTTCCTCCTTCCACTCTGTGGGATCTGAGGATGGAACTCAGGTTTTGGCTTTTGTGTCAAGTTCCCTCATCTCTGAGTCACCTCACTGACCCTAAAACAAACAAACATACATACATATGCATGCATGCATACACACATACATACACACACATGCATGCATGCATACTCAAATACATACACACATACATACATATACATATATTATATATATACATATATGTGAACACACACATGAATATGTATGTCTATTGTTGCCTTATGTTTAGGACACTTACATGGGTAAGACTTATGGGTATACATATATTAACAAGAAGTAATGAAAAAGAGGCCACAAGTTTGAATTAGAGAAAGGAGGAGTGTATAAGAGGGTTTAAAGGGAAGAGAGAGAAGTGGAAAATGATGTAATTATAATTAAAAAGTAAATACAAAAAAATTAAAAAAAGAATTAGGTGAGAAGACTCCATCTACATAATTTTAAGATGAATTTTATGGTTATACTCATCAAAATTACATGTTATTGGCAGAGAAGTAGATCCATGAGTTAACAGAACAGAGAAGAGAACCAAGTCACAGAAAATCCACACACAACCAGAAGTACTGGTTTCGGGAGAAATGCTACACAATTCAGTTCAGGAGAGCAGCTTTGAATGAACTGGTCCTGGAACAATAGGACCTACAAGACAAATCCCAAGTGGCCTTAGTCTGATGCCATACACAGCCCCCAAATACCCAAGCGGTGAGAGGCTTACAAGCAAAATCATGATTTGTAGAAAAATACAGAATGTCTTCACCATCTAGCACTATGTAAAAATTTGGCCAAATCATACAATCTGTAAAAGGAAAAATTGGTATGTTGGACTTCACTAGAATGAGAAACTTTAAAACTACTGCTGCTACTACTATTATTGTATTATTATTATTATTAATTATTATTATTATTATTATTATTATTTATTAGTGAAACCAACTGGGTCCAGTTAATCTTGCCCATATTGGCATGGGCATGGGTCATCCACAGGGATAAAGGAACCCAACAGTAGGCACACTCCTAAAGAAAACTCCTTCTCTCTCCCCTTGCAGCTACCAACTGCTGATGGCTGCGTTTGACGTGCAAAATGCACTTGTGGGAATTGGTGGTAAGATGCTAGTGCTGAAGACACTGCATACCGAAGGCATAAGACATGGAGAAAGCAAGCTGGTGCCGACCTGGAAGCCTCATCACTACTGGCTGCTTTCACAGTGCTAGAAGAGTCTCTGCACACTACTGGAGAGGATAAGTAACCAACACTCTTAGTCAACATAAGCTCTATGAGCCACAGGAATGGCTGGTCTGAAAGGTAAGCCTACCTGTGCAATAGTGGCATAGCTGTTATGTGAATAACCAACTACTGTCGGCTTGAATTTAAGGTCCCAGAAGATGGAACGCATACCGGACATTGTTAACTGGTATAGAATCCGGTGGCGGCTTAAGTCATAGGGATGACGAACTGACGATACTATTCTGGTAAGTGGGATACTAATAAACCTTCTCCTAATTTCTTACTCTAGACCCATAGATGAATTCATCTCTTAATCTTCATGGGAGAAGTTCTTTTTCAAGTTTATGACAATTAGCACAGAGACCCACAACTTGTCAATATACAAAGGATAAGAGACGATGGATTGATGGAGTGCTCAGCTCTAAATGGGGCATCGGTAGCACATACCTCTGTCAAGTCTCAGGGATCGCCATGGACAAGGGTGAGGAAAGCCAGAGATACTGGGCATCTGAAGCGGAACAGTATTGTTAGATGTGACAGAAGAGTTACATACATGAATAACCTACGGTGACTGTGACAATATACTCAACACCTACCCATCATCAAAGCAGCCCAGTCCCAGGATGAGTGGGCTAATGGGGATCGTGTCATCCCACTCCTAGCAGTGATGAAGAATGAGTGTCAACGTCCTTTAGGGGTGTGATCCTAGAGGGATTACCATACAGATAGTACTGAGGGGATTCAGTGGATTTCAAATATATAAATATAGCTATAAATATAGCAGTACACATGTGCGTGCATGCGTGCGTGCGCATCCCCCACCCCCCCACACACACATATTCTAGTGAGAGAAAATCTTTGCATTGATCAAGGACTGTTATCTGGAAAGCACACAAAATCTCATTTTAAACAAAGAAATACAAACAATCCAATTGGGAAATGAATGATGAGAGACATTTCACCAAGAATCCTCTCATAGACCGCAGCCCATGAGAGATGGCCAGCATTCTCTTCCCACTGAGGTGTGCAAATTAAACCATCATTTTAGCAGCCCACACCTACAGTTTCTGACATCCTCGGTGCTGGTGAGTATGGAGAGAAGAAGGTTCACACAGACTTTCTTGAGAGGAAAGCTAGAATGGACTAGAAAACCATGTGTCAGTTCCTAAAATGCCCCCACTTAAGTAGCACACAAATCTAGGAACTTTCCGTGAACCATGGAAATGAAGGCGTATGTTCACACAAAAGTCTATGAGAAAAGATTTATACTGGTTTTATTTACAATAGCCTTGAACCAAGAGCCACGCTGGTGTCCTTCAGAAAGAATGTTGTTACAATGTCATACCTTGAGGCCATGGAATATTAATAAGCAACAGAAAGGAGCTATCTACAGATTCATGCACCATGAGTGGACATCAAAAGCTTCACAATGAGTGAAAAGCCAGTTGGGAGATTAAGGACAGTGTGACCCCATTAATACAACGTCCTTATACTATTAAGGTTCACAAGGGATTAAGGAGTGGTGACCAAGGAAGGAGAGGTAGGTATGGCTGAAAAGAAGGGTAGCAGGGTAGCAAAGGAAAGCCTTGTCTGCTCTCTGTGGAAAGCCTCAGGGGGCACCAGAATGGATGAGGTGATGGCTTTACAAACACAAGGACCAGAGTTCAGATCCCCCAAATTCACAAGCAGCAAGGCTTGGAGGCCAGGTGTGATCCCAGTACTAGGGAGGTGTAGCTAAGTTATCACCATGGTAACTAACTATCTAGACTAGCTGGAGTTGCTAATCCCTGGGGTCACTGGTAAATCCTGTTTCAATAACTAAAGTAGAGATTGATCAAGAAAGACATCTTCTAGCAACAACTGGGAGCTTCCACACACAGGTGCTCATACATGACATGAATCCTCACACAAATTTACTTACATATGTGTATGCACTTGGATGTGCCAGGGTGCGCATGTGTACACACACACACACACACACACACACATCCCACTTGTATATGTGCTAAAAGAAAGCCTTGTGTTGAAGGTTTTTCAAGGTTTAACTGTAACAATGTGGATTTTCTGCCTGTGATGTTAATATCTCTCACAGGCATAAGGAATTAACCCCGAGCGGATTTTGATAAAGAGTACTTGTCTCTTTCAGCCACATGTAAATTTGTGATAATTTTGAATTAAGGTTTATTAAGCAAATTAGTAGACGGCTCCCACCTACGTGTGCATAAGGAGCACACACGCAGGAAAGACCACAGAAATACGAGGAAAGAGATTTTTCTAGAAGACAGAAACACAAACTCCAAAGGAATGCTGGGATATGAGTGTCCAGGATCCCAGCACCTGGGAAGCTGAGGCAGGAGGATTCTGACTTTGATATCCTCCTAAGAATGGTAGTGAGACCCTTTCTCACAACAAACTGTGGGCTGGAGAGATGAATCAGCAGTTAAGAGTGCTTCCTGCTCTCCCAGAGGACCAGACTTCGGTTCCCAGCATCTGCTTCGGGCAGCTGATGGCCACCAGGGGATCTGCTGCCCTCTTCTGGTCTTCAGAGGTTATCCACAGAGTATTCCAGGGAGGCCCCAGACTCCACCTCCAGCACCACCCAACTCACAGGCAAATAAGGAGCACCTGGTCCAGTGACTAGTGTGAGAAAGAAGAGTAGACAGGAGAAGTTGAAGGGCAAACATCCTGACCCAGAGTGCACACAGCACAGTGTTTGAATCTGTAGGAGAAGAATGGGGTCACCTCACATTGTGAACGGGGTAGTTGAGGGGGGGTGTCAGCTCACTATGGCCCCTCTCTATGCTTGCTTTCTCTGCATGCTATAGAACCCCCTGGTACTTGTCCATTTTAAAGTCTCTTAATCATCATCTAGAGATTGGAGCTGATTGGCCGATTGATAAGGAACAGACAACTAGCTTTGGTAGTGTGTGTGTGTGTGTGTGTGTGTGTGTGTCTTTTTTGTTTGTTTGTTTGTTTCAAGGAAAATGCCCTTACTCTTTCTGAACATTTTAAACATCCTTCTTCATGCAGAGTGACACTATTGTTGTTGTTGGTCTAACTCTCTATTTCTTTGTCTCTGTCTCTCTCTTTCGCTCTCTCTGTGTCTGTCTCTCTGTCTTCCTTCCCCAGTCCCTTTGGTGTGTACTGGGCTGGAGTGACCGAAGCTTGCCACACTCACCCCTCTGGCTTGCCACTGCTTCCAGGAAGGTAGAATGCTTCATAATGACCTTGAAGGTCCTGTCTGCCAACATCTCCCCTTCCCTTTCTCCCGGTACCATTGAGTTAAATCTCTCTGGGAACCGATGCTCCCAAGTCTTGGGATGAGAGACCTTGCTGGTCCCTAAATGCATACCCAGTTCGCAACCAGAATTGCTATTTACTTGTGGGAGGGGGAGAGAGAAAGTTTCGAGGCCCCTGCATTAAGAACCTGTCACTATGCCCTCTTAAATTACATACTTCTCAAGAGTAGGCTGCTTTAATAAAAATAGATCCTACGCGACATGTTATTCTTTATAATTGGACCAAAGATCAGAAGGAGAGCACACACTTACAAGATAATCTGAAAATGAACAGACAAATAACATAGTAATCACCAAATCCTTGTTACTTGAAGCCCGTCCACCCCGGGGAGGCCCTTTCTCCCTCGATGATCAGGCCTGACCCCTATTAATTTTAATAGGAGTTAAGTAGTCACATCAAGGGAGGTAGCTGTGGGTACAGTCCCAGCGAGCCAACCCCTGAGATTAAGACCTCCACTTTTGGCTTTCTTCTGAGAATGTGACACACTGCCTGATGCGTATCTGCTTTTAATTGTGTGTTGTGTGTGTACTTTTGCCTCCCTTCCCTTTGCAGAGGAGGTAATTTGCAAATCATTGCTATCTGCCTCCCTCCAAGGAAGAGATAAATTACATGAGAGGCTGTGGCGTTTGGCCTGTTTGATATCCTTTACTGATAAATTGGAGTGCATGTTCGTAATTAATACCCAGTCTTCTTTGACCGACTCCATTACACCAAAGCTCACGGATATCTGGCTGCCACGAAGAATGATTGTTGTGATTTGCCGCCCCCTCCCCCTGCTTTTGCTTATTCTCCGTTCTTTTTTAAAGTTTCCCCCTTTATCACTGTCATTTGAAAATACGCAGGGAACAAATCTACCAGAGGTTCAGTTGGGCAGTGTCAGAATCTCTCAGTTTTATTAAGCAGTATCTTCAAAGATGAAGCAGAGACAGGCTTGCTTCTGTGAGCTTTTTATACATGGAAGTGACATTTCCCTGCGTTTAAATATGGCTTTGTTAGGCCAAGCTTGTATCCGGAATGCAAAACACCCCTGCTGTTGGAGCCTTAAACCAAAGAGAGATAGGGTCCCTCTTTACCTTCTTTCCTGAAATAGGAAGTAAGAGAGAAAGCCAGAATCAGAGAAATCAAATTAGATTTAAAATTCCTCTGAACAGGATAAACATTGCTTTCTGAACAAGTAAACCAAACAAAGCAAGACACTATTTAATAGGATCTTGGCAGATAAGGGAGGCTCTGCTTTTGCAAGGAACCTCGTGGGTTCAAAAAGAATATGGGAAATGAGCTGCGAAGCTTTCTATCTCTGGACTGAGGTGGAAGAGGAATTATAAAACCCTGGCCATTGGTCAGATAAGGACTGGCGCTCAATTAATAGGCATATCTTCTCCAGATACAGATGGGGTCAGGATACAGGTCTTCTGATGTCAAGGGCAATTCTGTCTCCACCAGGGAGGGGGGGCTTGCCAAGTCTCAATGGTTGATTTTCAAGTGGGTGAGTCCACTAGTGGATTTTAGACAAAGCAGAGAAGAGAGGGAGTGTGGGGTATTCTGCTGTTGAGCCAATCCAATTGTCTTCTATCATCCTTTCCCAAAAATTCAGCCAGGACATTCTTTTAAAGCACCCTCTCCTTCAACCTTCTAACCATCCCTTTTTCTAACTCCCAGGCTGATTTGCCTTTTGGATTCCTCACATCTGCCTACTCCCACTGTCTTTATCTTCGGAAACAGTCAACGTCCATCAAGAAACAATAGAAAAACCCTAGGGCCTGGAGGTTCAGTAACTTGGAGGACTTGTGGCATTCTGGGAGCCAACACTCCTGGTTCTAAGATGCTTTTGTTAGGCAGAGAAACTTCTTGAAGGATCATCAAAACAGTAAGCAAGACTCAGGGCCCAAGACTCACAGCTAGGGTCATTAAATAAAGGTGATTGTGTTTAAGCTCTCGGCTTGTAGAGCTTTGTGGGGTAGCTAAATTAACCAATCAAACTGACACTTCTATTTTTAAATTGGAGTGAACTCTTATTTATGTGACTTTAAAGCATGGCCCTATCCATTTACCAGACCCCATATCTTCCAATCATCACTGTTCAAATATTACTTGGATAATACTTTGGGTAAAGATATGTCTGCAGAGCCCAGTCCAGTTGGGAACTGTTGTGCTTTGAAAGACAATGACCCCATAGGCTCATAGGGAGTCGCACTATTAGGAGGTGTGGCCTTGCTGGAGTAGGCGTGGCCTTGTTGGAGTAGGTGTGGCCTTGTTGGAGTAGGTGTGGCCTTGTTGGAGTAGGTGTGGCCTTGCTGGAGTAGGCGTGGCCTTGTTGGAGGAGGTGTGGCCTTGCTGGAGTAGGCGTGCCCTTGTTGGAGCAAGAGTATCACTCAGGGTGGGCTTTGAGGTTTCAGAAGCTCAAGCTAGGCCCGGTGTCTCTCTCTTCCTGCTGCCTGCCAATTCAGATGTAGAACTCCTAGCTACCTCTCCAGCACCATGTCTGCGACATGCTGCCATGCTTCCCACCAATGGAATAAACCTCTGAACTGTAAACCAGCCCTGATTAAATGTTTTCCTTTGTAATAGTGGCCATGGTCAAGGTGTCTCTTCACAGCAATAAACCCTTAACTAAGACCTTGTCTCAAACAAAGCATATAGCAAATAGTGCACTTGAGCTCGTCTGCTGACCTCCACTCCCACTTCTTACTAACTATTCCTTTTCCTAAGAATGAGATGGTAATTTAGCTCAATGACAATGATGGCAGCTGTGTACCCACAATCATACACACACACACACACACACACCCCCACATGCCAATACACACACACACCACACACACACACACACACACACACATATATATATATATATATATATATATATATATGCATGCACATACATACACACATAACCAACATATACATATATACAACACAAGCATACGCATCCCAACACACACACACCACATGCCAATACTCACATGTATACATGTATGTACGTACATGCACACATATACTACACACCAGCACACACAAACACACACCTATGCACACATGTACACACACACCAATGTACACATATACACACACATACACCACATACGAATACACTCGTTTACATGCATGTATGTACATGCTCACATAATCAACATATACATATATACAGCACAAGCATACACATACCAACACACACACACCACATGCCAATATGTATGTACATACACACATATACCACACACCAACACACACATGCACACACCAATGTGCGCACGTGCACACACACACACACACACACACACACACACGCACACACATACTCCCAATACACACAAATAAAAGAGTTGGTGAAGGTGGAGGCTGGGATAAAAATTTCCTTGCAGGTTAGTTTGGAAGGAACCAAGATCCAATTTCCAGAGACATAACAAGAAGAATTGCCAGAGGCAGATGGAAGAAATGTTTGAAGAAAGAAGACATGTTCAAAGGAATTCTGCAGAGGTTGCCAAAGGCAGAAGAGGTCAGAGAGACTTGGATGTGTTATACGTGGCTGAAGATGGAGCCCCATACCATGTTGCATGAGGAAGAAGGCCCCATCTTGCTTGAAGAGTGTGCACGAGGGATCATAACATCTACATCACATTGAAAATAGGTTCCTCTTAGAGATGACCTTAAGTGGTCACTAGCCATTTGCCTCTGAAAATTAAACTCATTGACAGTGCATAGTCTAGTCTCCTGCGGACACATATGTGTGCACTGAATGGGGTACAGCTCAAACTCTAGTCCAGGGGACCCGCTTTCTAGGCTTGTGGGTGCCTATGGGGACAGTGCCAGCAACAGAGTCCCAGGCACAGAGCTTTCTGGAGGTGTGGAGGTGTCCTGGATGGATGTCAGCCCCTCTCTCAGTCCCAAAGCTCCTCTCACTGTGCAACTTTTGGGTCTCAGTGGCTTCTCCCCTACATCTATCAATGGGGGCCATAGGGAATATGCGAAAGTGAATGGGAAATTCTGGCTTGGACCATAGTACTCAGCGATGAATTATTTTCCAAAATGGTGTTCTGTGATCACATGATATTACTCCCCACTTATAATACTCTATAGATTGTTAGGGCTTGGGTCTGTTCTTCCAGCTTCTTAGGAGACCTGTCGAGCATGTGGTGTATATACTTCCTTTAATAGTTTCCACACAGGGAGCATTTGGTAGAGAACAGATAAATGAATGAATGAATGAAGAATGAATGAATGAATGCCTTCTTACTTTTAGCCCATCCCAGCCCTAATTTTGATGGTATCCTTTTGTGTGAAATATTTTCTCCTCCTGGTCACTTCCACCAACATTAGCATAGGTCGAAACAAGCCATAAAACCAAAAAGTAGCGTTTCTGTGTTCAAACCACATGGCCCTTTATTAACAACACTTCGGAGCTCTGCTCCTGGCCCAGATCAGCAAAGGAAAGCCTGTGTGCTCACAGAATGTAACTCAAGTGCCCATAAAAGTTGATTGCATACATATGAAGTGTATGGACTGGGGGTAGGTGTTTTGGATGACTTACAAAGCGGGTTTCATGTTTCATGTTCTGCACGGGGCTTTACAGGAGGCCCGAGTGAAGCTACAAATATCTACATGCTCCCTCTCGCTAAACATGGAGTAAGTAGGGTCACATTCTCATTCAAAACTACGTCCACAGGACCACAGCGCGGAAAGGATCCAAATCACCTATCAGCCTTAGCGCTTAGTGTGGGCTTGAGAGACACTCGGTAACTAATTGACAGGTCATCTTCAAATATGAGCAACTGAAGTGGAATCTCCTTCCTGATTTCAAAGATTTACAAAATCTGCTGATAAATATGATTAGTATTATCATGTTAAATTACTTTTTATATACTTGTGCATGTGTATGCTGTGGGTATGAGTATGCCTCTGTGTGTGTGTGTATGTGTGTGTGTGTGTGTTTGTGTATGTGTGTGTTTGTGTGCGTGGTGTATGTATTTACGTATGGGGTATGTGCGCATGTTCATGTGTATGTGTGTGTGGTATATGTTTTTGTATGTGCATGTGTTCATGTATGGAGTATGTGTGCATGTTCATGTGTATGTGTGTGGTGTATGTGTTTATGTATGGGGTATGTACACATGTTCATGTGTATGTGTGTGTGTGGTATATGTGTTTTTATGTGCATGTGTATGTATATGTGTGTAGCGTATGTGTTCATGTATGGAGTATGTGTGCATGTTCATGTGTATGTGTGTGGCATATGGTTTATGTGTATGTGTGATATGTATGATTTCATGTAAATGTGTATCTATGTCTCCCTGTATCTCTGTCCACTCTGTTTTTCTAGAAGTCTCTCACTGGACAGATTGCTCACCAATTTATCTATTCTGTCCATGCAATGAGCTCCAGGAATCAGTCTGCCCCCTCCTGTTGGTGCTAGTGTTACAAGTGTGTACGGGCCCCACTCAGCTTCTTATGTAGGGTCTGAGGATTGGAACTCTGGTCTCCATGGCTACCTGACAAGTGCGCTAGCTGCTGAGACCCTCCCCAGATTCCTGAGAAGTATTACTATGAGACTTTTTTTATTCTTCACCCCCAAAAGGAAGTGCTCAGCTCCAAGTCTTGATTCTGGGATCACCCAGGCTTGCGTTAGGACCTATGCTGACACAGAGGCAGCACAGGGCAGTAACTGCATGGCAGCTGTTTACCCCACAGCACAGCTGGCCCCAAACAGGAAATGAGCAAGACCTTCTCCAGGAAAACTAGAGAAGTTTTTGGTGAGCAGAATGCAATTATCTCAGCTGGAAAGATGCCAGGGTAGACAGAGTACACCCAACTGTCTCAGGCACAGTGGGCCCTCTCCCATATTGACGGTCTTAAGCCGAACACACAATGGAAGGATAATCAGGGTCATCTTAGCCACTAACAGCAACCATAATAGTAGTGACAAGCAGGAGATTGTTCATGAAGGCTACCTTTTCAGGATGAAGTGGAGATGGTCTTAGAATCAATCATCCAAGAATGGCTCATGAGTTGTCTCGTTGCTGGGAATCACCTCTGCAAAGATATTGACAGCCAAAGACTGGTCTATTCATTTGAGGGTGTGCATGTGTATGCCTGTGTGTATGAGCATATGTGTGCGTATGTACGTGTGCTGTGTGTGTGTGCAGGTGCCAATGGAGGCCAAAAGGCAGGGGGCATTGGATCCCCTGGAAACGAAATTACAGACAGTTGTGAGCAGCTGCATTTGGGTGTTGGGGACTGAACTCTGACCTCTGGAAGAGGAACAAATACTCGTAACCACTGAGCCATCTCTCCAGCCCAGAGGGAGGACGTCTTGAGTAGCTGTCAAGTGACAATTCATCTGGGGAGAGCTGGGTCTGCTCCTGTCAGTCAGAGGACTGGTCTGACTTCTGGCAGAAAGGGTCCTCACTAGAGATGACATTTGTTTTAGCCATTTATAAACTCCCTGAAGCCACTTCTTGTGTGCACACACAGACGTCTGGAAAAGAACTGCAAAAAATGTGTACACCTATCAGCCCAGTTGACAGACGAGAGACTGAGCATGAAGGGATGATCGGACTAAGTTGGGATCACACTTTCCTGAGAGCTTTTGAGGAGGTGAATGCTCCGTGGTCCTTATTCTCAACCTCTTCCCACAGCAACCTGGAAGGAGGAGCCCGGCTCCTTCCCTTCTGAACTGCTAATGGATCTCTCAACATGGTTTTCAGTGCGAGGTTTAAAAAATTATGTAAGGTGTAGTTTTGAAGTTGGAGCCATCAAAAAGTTCAGTCATGATGAGTTGACTAGAAAATATATTTGATAATAAAAATTCAGTTTAAAAAAAATGGATTACATAATCCATTTTTGCTAAACATAGCTTGCACGAATCTAATGAGAGTCATCTCCAAAATCAATCACTTGAGAAAGCAAACTTAAAAGTTCTTGTGAAGTCGTGTCCTGATAAATGATGGCCTCTGACAGAGCGTCTGGGTAAATACGGTGCACTCGTGATTGATCCGAGAGAATCTTGAGTTGTTTTAAAAAGAATATTTCATTTTTATATTCCTATGTGGCTGCCGTGAGCGACACACGTGGATTCAGATTCCGGTTTCCGCCACCAACTCGGTGACCTTGGATGAGGCCCTTCATTCTGGAGTGAGATGTCAGGAGGTGGGACGGAGCTGACAAATGGAGAAGAGATGACATGGAGACATGATATATACAGAAATGGCCAGGATGACATCTGCCACACAGGATGTGTGCCAGAGCCTTAAAAAAATAATTTCCTAGAGTTATTTACAGTTATGCTCTTTCAATCAAAATGAAATACTAAAAGAACCCACAAGGCACACTCCTCAATGAATATATTAATTCATTTTCAAGATTATCCCTTTAGACTTGTTGAAGCATTTGAGCCGAAAGCCTGAGTGAACAGAGTAAACTGTTCTGAAAGTCTGTGGCTATGAAAGCCATCTCCAAATAAATAAATAATAATAATAATAAAAGGAAAGGAAAGAAACAGGAACACAGCAGAGAAGGCTTTCAGGCAATCAGAGGCCCAGAGCATTATGGGAGGGATGTTGTTAAAAACTGGTCTTTTCTGTCTGCTGGACTCCGTGGCTTCATTCATTTACTTATATTTGTTCAATGCCCATGAAGTGATGGGAAACGTGCTAGATAATGACAGAATACTTATTTTTAAAAGGAAACGAAGGCAGAAAATGTGCTCTTTGATCTGAAGAGGGTAGCTGTTAAGCAGATGCGGAAACAGCTTACTTCTTTCATAATATTGCATTTCTCTGGAAGGGATGGCAAGTTAAGGTCGGATAAACCTAAAGCCTCTTTTAATGGCTTCTAGATACATTTCAGTATCCTCTTCCATAAGTGTGGTTTATGTGTGTGTCCATGTTCGTGTGTATGCATGTGTGTGTGTGTGTGTTTGTGTGTGTGTGCACGCATGTGTGTAGGCACATGGAAGCCAGAGGTTAATTTGGGGTGAGTGTCTTCCTTTCTTGCTTTGTTAAGACGGGGTCTATCACTGAATCCAGGTCTTACCTGGCTGGCCAGTCAGCATCAGGGGCCTCCAGTTTATGTCTCTGGCACTAGGATTATAAGCAGGTACCACCACCCGTGACTTTTTCCAGGAGTGTTGGAATCTGAACTCAGGTCTTCCAGCTTGTATGCTCAGCATTTTCCTGACTATCCCCAGAGCTTCCCAGGGTCCTTAGACACCACGTACCTTTGGTCCTGCATTGTCAGCTAACACAAGAGCTGGTGAACATCATTTTGGTTACACTGGTGTTGGAGTTATGCAATAATGATTGGATCTGCGGCTCTCTGCTTTGGTTAGGAATGATTCCCCCCACCCCAAAGGAAACGGACATGTAAAGAAACAATGATATTTTTAAGAATGTGAGCACTCTGGTCCAGGGATTTGTTCCTATACAAAGCCAAGCCACTAGGGGCCATGAAGGATGTGTGTGTGTGTGTGTGTGTGTGTGTGTGTGTATGTGTGTGTGCGCACACACACACACTTCTGCATCTTCTTTTGTGGGAATCAGCTGTTCTAAGAATCTACCCAGAGTCCTTAGTTATCTTCAGGAGCCTGACCTGGTCCTCTGTGGGGTTGTGTAGTACATTACACGATCTTCAGGGCACTGCTGACAAGTTTTTCATGCCTCAACATCTTGTCTCTGTTTTCATCAGCACAGACACAAGAACATAAGAGAGAATAGTAGACAAGGAATGGAGGTACAGGAAAGGTGACCTGGTGACCTGGTGACCTGGTGACCCTGGAGCCCTCCCTGGCCTGACCTCCAGTCTCTCTCCTCCATTAGACATTGCTGTTGGCAGCTTTCCCTTCTCAAGCTTCCTTCCTGGTCAAATTGCTCTGCACTCTGTACATGACAACCAGTTTCCAGAGAGACGAGAGAGTCTGTGTTGTGGCTGAGTTGCAAAACTCCACCTGTTAAGGTAGCATCTCGATCCTCCTGGAGCAGCTCCTGACTTTCAAGAAAAACCCAATGCTCATTATCCCTTTTAATTTCAGAGCCAAATCCCCTCTTCTTAAAGCAGTTCTGGGAGCTGGAAAAAAAAAAAGTGCTCTCACTTTGTAAAAATGCCTCTGTGGCATTTCCAGATGATGGTCTGCGTTGAGAACTCAGGGCAAGCACTGAGAAGTTGCATTCTACCCAACACCTGTCCTGGACTCTGAGGAACTTACTGAGCATTTTCTACTGGTTTGTTTGTTTGTCTTTCTGACCTGTAGAACAGATGGATTCGACCCTGGTCATCTCAGCAATTTCCTCATTAATTTAGACACCTACCTTTTCTCTTTGATGACGGAAGTCATGCTTAGCCCAGTGATCATGTTCATGGGCATGCACAGACTTTCTGTGGGGAGGGGGCTGTGGCATCAGTTCCTATGTGCATGGAGATCAGATGTCACAGCAGTAGTCTTCTTCAAAGGAGGTTTTGAGATAGAATTGCTCACTAAACCTGGTGCGCATTTTCTTTTCTTTTTTTTTTTTTGGTTTTTCGAGACAGGGTTTCTCTGTGTAGCTCGGGCTGTCCTGGAACTCACTCTGTAGACCAGGCTGGCCTCGAACTCAGAAATCCGCCTGCCTCTGCCTCCCAAGTGCTAGGATTAAAGGCGTGCGCCACCACCGCCCGGCCGGTACGCATTTTCTAAGAGGACAGAGAAGCAAGCCCCAGAGATCCTTGTAACTCCTCACTGGGATTGCAAGCATGGGATGCTACACCCAGCTGTTTTTATTTATTTATTCGTTTGTTTGTTTGTTTGTTTATTTATTTATTTATTTAATGTCATGAGAACATCTCAGGCCCTGGAAATGTTTTGCCTTTCCTTTTTCTTCTCAGTCTATGGGAAGCTGGCGACACAGCACTCTTTCATCAGCTTGGGGGAAAAGGGACATCTCAGAGTTTTACCAATATTGTCACAGACCAGGCTTGTCTTGTCACCACCATAAACTGGAACATCACCATAACTAATGGCTTGAGAGCACATGGCCACATTCATGGGACTTACATCCCAATGTGGCGGAGTCCTGGTGACAACCGCAGGTTGCATTTGTTTATCCTTGAGCATCTTTAGGGGCGGGCTCTGGCACGCAGCTGCAGCTTTTTTCTATCAGGTTAGAATATGGTGAGCCGGGAAAAATTCACTCTGAGTTAGACAGGACTTGGGTACTGTGCATAGTTTACATAAACTCTTTTGTGCCAGTAAAAAGGATTATACTTAGCTGTGACTGGGCTCTGGAAAAGGCCATGTAGTGTCTTTGCACTTCATCACATCTTCCTATGAACCTTCTCCAAAACCCCCAAGAAGGAAGTGTTGCGAAGCTGTCTTTAACATTAGACAGTAAGCCACACCCCGGCACCCCTGTACCCTCATCATGAGAATACACCATATTTTCCATTTCTTCAACTTGCACTGGCAATCTGTTTTAGCATAATTTACACATTTACACATTTTAGAGAGAGAAGCATGCAACTTAATTCCAAAAAACATAAGCACCAAAGCTTGCCTCTGCAAAACACGAAGGGGCCTCTGCAGCAACCGGGTGCAAAGCGCAGGCCTCTGTGATATCAGCATTGAGGAGTCTTCTGTGCTTGATACTATCCAAATGGATCCTCTGGATGGATGACCTATAGCTTTATTTGACCAACTGACCTTTAGATATGTTTTCGGATCAGCATGTCTGAGTCCTGTGGTCCATCACCCTTCCAAACCTACCTTGTGACTCAGTAGCAACTGAAGCCACTGGGAATTCAACTTCTGAAGGCTGGGAGGCACTGCTGGATCTTCCTTGGAGAGCCACTTTGCAGAAGCACCTCTGGCCATCGTGATTTATGAGGCTCAGTTGAGACAGAACTGGTGGTTCTTGGACAGAGGCATTCTTAAGTGGTTCAGGATAGGGGCCCAGACTTACCTCACTCTTTCTCCCTCAAAACTATACCTTCTAAAGATGAGTCAGTTCCCTGGGACTTCATCTGTGTCCCTACACAGAAAAGTAAGAACAGATCTCTCATAATTCCATGGCAAGAAATGTAGCATGAAGAATAGTGAGGAGAAGCCATCTACATTGCACACTCCACTGACACCACGATTCTCTTCTGTGTTTCACTGATGGGGCAAGAAAGAAGAAAGAGAAACACAGCATCTTGCCTCTCCTAGGAAAGACACTTTGTGTGACCCCCTGACAGTTGTCTTCCTACACATGATAATTGAGTTCCTGTCCTACGCAGCCCGGCTCCTTTCTTAAAAACGGTGATTAAAACAGATTTACTGGGGGGCAGGTTGACATTTCTATGGACTAGAAACATTTCTTTGTTCATCTTGTTTGGGGAGTAACCTTTCTTAAAGGGTAGATTTAATTTAGGGAACTCTTCATTAAGTTGAGCTGATCACTAGACGGAGGGAGCATTCCTACAGTGGGAAATGCCACCCTCTCAGGAGCCTGCACTAAGTTTTCCAGTGCCTGACACTTATGGGGATGGAGGACGTGGGGCAGGAGGGAACTCGGGGAGCATCTTGGATCTCTCTCCTTTCTTCTCACTGTTTACTTTGTCCTTTGAGTAAGTGATGGGGTCTTGGCGTGAACTGCTGATAAGTTCAGATGTGCTGGGGCCGCAGAACTGACTTTCCTTTGGGGACTATCTTCTTCCTGAGTGACCAGTTTTCCCTTTTCCCTCAAAAGAGACCTCTAGGCAGTAGAGTTAATTGGAGAACTGTTAAGATTTGCTTTGAGCTGAGTCACGGGAGACTGGGATGTCTTATAGAGACACTTGAAGAGATAAGATTGATAGGCTCCACTAACTCAGAGAACACAAAGACTGTGGGGGATACACAGAGGCAAAACCAGCATGCATTGACTGCTTCCTCCTTCTGGAACCTTCTATCAGAGGCCAAGGCTACTTTCTCAGGAACCCTGGGTTATCTTTGGCAAGGGCTTCTGCCTGATAATACTTTTTAAACATATGTCTCTATATTATTTAAATATATATGATTTTTACTCTGTCATTTATGTGGGGGTGGGGCTTCCAAGTTTCCTCTCTGCCATCCTTCCTGTTCAGTTGAGAGTTCTCTTATGGTGAAATTTCAAAGAGACCATTTTAATCCAGGTCCTCAAATACCCTCTTCAACACTCCTTGAACTTGGAGTCCCTTGCCAAACAGCAGTGCACTACCTGCCCTCCCCTTGACTGGAATAAGGAGCCAAGAAGTATGAAGTCATGAAGATGCCACTCTTAAAGGAGCCTTCTTCAGTTAAACTTAGAATCCGGCATACGCTGCCTTCAGTCCCATGCCATGAGTTGTGCCTGTCTCTTTACTGAAATGTATCCCGGACAAAAACCTTTTTTAGTGTATGTAAAATCGTAGCACGTTTTCTAACTAAATAATCTACTAGCTCTATAGCATTTATAAGCCAAAAAAAAAAAAAAAAAAAAAAAAAACCAGCCTGGAGACAAGCTTTTATATTTCTTTATGAATTAAAATATTTTTTAAATGAATCAATTGCTCCGTGCATGTTATTAACAAATGGTTCCCGGAAAAAGTTACCTTTCTTCCCTCTTCACGTTTTCAGATTTGTAGAGATTTAAAAACAAAACCCTCTGGTACAGAGAAGATGCTCTGTAAGAAGGGCCCTCAGGCTTCTCGCAGGAGGGCAAATTGATAAAATTTTCTATGGAGGGCAATTTGCCAGTGTGTGTTGGGAACGTTAAATACATTGGTACCCTTTGACCTAGTAATTCTATTTCCAGGAATCCATTCTACTCAAGTAATCCAACATAGATAGCTACTTGTATGAATTGGTTTAGTTAAGCACGACCTGCAGTCAGAAAGAGGGGGACAAAAAAGAGGTTATAAAATGCCCGAAAGAGAGGGACAATTAGGCAAAATTTCATAGATCAGTATTAAGCTGTGACTACAAAGGCGTGTTAATGAAACAGGGGAACTGGTTCTTAAGAGTTGGGGCTAAACACAGACTTCAACAGTCTGAGGAGAGTGTGAACCCAACCCCATAAAGTGTATGTGCACAGAGGATGAGGCCATGCCATTCCTGCGTTTTCATTATTGATTATCGTCTCAGCTTAGATGACAGGCCCGTTTCTTCTTTGTTCTACTTTCTCTCTCTGTCATTAACATAAAAATTCAAAACATTCCTAATAATAATCAAAAAGTTGAGGCCGTTTCTAGAGAAGTGAGTCTAGCAAGAAAGATGCAACAAAGAGAGTTGGGCTAAGTTCACATTTTTTTTTTTCAAACCAACTTGTGCTTCTAAATTAAAATCCTGCCTCTCCACACACTGGGTTCCTGGAAGCTGACCAAAATCTGCTCAGTAATATTAATTCTACTTAAAAAAAGCGAAGGGAGCATATTGAACCACATTTGCTTATGGTCTGTGTGCTTGGGAGAAATCAGTTGGTGAGTACCAAAGTGATGTCTGAATGTTTCTATTTGCATTTTGAAAATTGACAGATAATTGAAAGGAATTGGCATAGAAATCTCTCAGAGGAAGCCTGCCTACAGAGGCATCCTGGTGCCCAGAGTCTTGCTGCAGAATGTTCTAGAACTGTATACTTCTTTAGTTGGGGTGGGGTTCTCTGTTTTCTCCAAAGAGATTCTGAAGAGCTCTGTCCTGCTAGAGAACACCTGAAGGCTCCCTGCCCTGTATTCAAGGCTGCTTCATTTTCCTCAGTTATGTTTTCTGAGAAATTCTTCACACACACATACACACACACACACACACACACACAGAGAGAGAGAGAGAGAGAGAGAGAGAGAGAGAGAGAGAGAGAGAGAAAAGAAAAAGAAGACGAAAAGAAAAAAAATCACCGGAAATAGCAATCATTTCGGTGTCTTTCAAAGTCCACAGAGATACTTCAGAGAACAGTCTAGGTTGACATTATTTCTTAATTAATTTATTAGCTTTTTAATTAGGAATGGTAGCCATAGCTTTCCAGGAAGCGAATTCCCAAAATGCATATTTTGAAATAGTCGGGAGGATTAAACAATGTTTTAAAGGTTGCAGGCATGCCCGAGCTATGAATGCTAATATAGTTCTAAAAACAGAAATCATACAGAAATATGAAAAAGGAAAAAAAATGAAAGGGAACAAACATAATTTGTGGAGAGAGGGAGAAGGGAAGAAAAAGAGTGACGGATGGGACACAGAGGACCCAAGGCGTGTGAGGAACAAAGGCTGTGAGAGGCTGAAGATTGGAAACCTTCTGCAACTTTATGTCCAAGCACACCACAGATCACTTCCCTTGGGGCAGGGCTCAGAGCCCTGGGAAACAAACGGAGCTTATCTGAGAACACTGGGTAGCCTGTTCTGTTTCTGTGTGAACATTCCAGATTTCCACAAAATGTATTTATTTAACAAATGTCACCCCAAACAGGTTGGTAGCAGATGAGGTTTATTTAATAGCACTAAAACAGGTGAGACATTCCTTATATTTTCTGGCTCTGTTTATGTTCCTATAAAGGAAAAAAAAAAAAAAGAGCTAGTTACAGCGCCTTACACACCCAGACTGAGCTGAGGTGTGTTTAAAACACACACACACACACACACACACACACACACACACACACACACAAAACCACACTTTGCTTGGTAGCCTGTTTAGAAAACACAACATTCTATATTTTTTTCCCCAAGCAACGCATAGCGTTGTTTTTCTTTTTCTCTTTCTACACAGAGGGCAGGATTCTTGAAAACTGGACACGGTCTCGTCTTGGTTTAATGCCCACCTGCCTACTCTTTTGAATGCTTCTCCTTCAAGCCGTTCCATCCTGCATTAGTGTTAAGTGCCTTTAAGTCTATATTCCCTCCTCGCTTTAGCCGTATTGTGCTTGAGAGTGCCCTGGCATCGAGGAAAAAATAAACCCAAACAAACAACGAACACCCCCTTCTAAAAAAAAAAAAATAAATAAACAACCAAAACCCACCGTGCCTTCCTCAGTCCTTTCATCTGTAACCTTTCTCCAAGTGAATGCTAATTGAAAAAGAAAGAACACACTAATCTTGGAATTTAAATGCATTTAACAAAACCAATCTCACTCTAAATTGTTGTTTCGCCCGCTCCCTTTTCCCTAACAGATGTCGGGAAACTGCAATTTCTATTAAGAACACTTGACTGTTTACTGAGCTCGGGAACTTCAGCCCCAGCCTGCATCAATCTAAATGCGTTTCGAGACGTCAGGCCCCAGAAAAGTGCAGACTGTTAGTCGGTTATTTTTAAATGTAATCTTCACATAAAGGAATGACAGTGCTTCCCTCCCTCTCTCTGTCATCCCTTCTTTTTTAACGACGGCATCAAGCACAGGCAGAGAGAGAGGGGTTTTTATGACCCGTTTCATTTTAAGTTGCTTGCGGCTTGAGCTAGTGGCTTTAGCATGGGGCGAATGAAATTATTAGTTAAGTTTATGAAGTTGAGCTCGAGGAAAACATACTGCCTGATGTTCTGGACTCCACATGCCTCACAAGGGGGATGAAATTCAAGTGCCTCGTGGTGCCCGATCCATGTATGGATGCAGAGCTTCGAGCTGTGGCCAAGGGGATGCTGCAGTTCCGGTCCCTGGCTGGGTACCAGCTGGCAGAGCGAAGTGGACCTTGTGTCCAGATCTGAACCTAGAGACCTCTTACACTCATTCCCTTGGCCCCATCCTGCGAGCATCGGCATGGTCGTTATCGTTTGTTTAAAAGTACCCGTTTAGCGCTTGGCATATAACGTACATATATTGCCGGCTCAAGCTGTGGGATTTTTGCGGCGCTGTCTGCACCAGCATGCAGGGCCCCTTGTCATCCTGCCAGTACCAAGCTGCACAATTTGGAAAGATGTATTTTCAGAATTCTCACCATTTTGATGTGTTTTCCCTCTTTGGTTCTCTGTCCCTCTTACTTATTAAGAAGGGGGGTTGGGGTGCGGAGTGGGGATAAAATGCAAGACAGGGCAAGTGAGGGTAAGTTTTTTTAAAAACAGTACAGATGTGTGTCTGTTGCCAGGGATCCTCAGACATTCAGCAATCTGCCTCATCTTGTGCCCTCAGCTCGGTGTATGAACAGTCTCACTCCCTTTGGTCCCAGAATTCAAGCCCTCCAGGTAGCGCCCAGCAGGATGGCTACTTAGGAAAATCCTACCTGTGTACATTGCTGGGGTTGCAGGCACTCCTGACTCTCATGTGTGATTTTGCAACATACCTGGATTTTGCTGGCCTGCAGGAACAAAAGAAGTAAAGGAGGAGGAAGAGGAGGAGGAAGAGGAGGAAGGGGGAGGAGGAGGAGGAGGAGAGAGGAGGAGGAGGAGGAGGAGAGAGAGAGAGAGAGAGAGAGAGAGAGAGAGAGAGAGAGAGAGAGAGAGAGAAACTGATTTTCTGGGGCATTTATGTCCAATTGCAGGTCTGGTTCAGATGGAGCATCTTCCCTCAAATGTTTTCATCTTCTCTGTGCTTTTGTATCTGAGCATCTTTGGGTAAGACCAAGACAAAGTGCGGAGACCAGCAGACCAGGTTGGAATAGCCTTGGTCCTGGACCACGGATGGTGCACTTTATCCTTGCCCTGTTTTCAATTTCTCCCTTTCTCTCATTGTTAGGTCAGGTAAGAGAGAGACTTTGTCCAGGCTGAAAGTAAAAATCACCCTCTAGAGGGGATGAATAGAATGGCTTGTCTCCAAAATGTAGGATGAGTTCCAGTCCAGATTAGCAGAAATGATAACCTTGGGGATTCTAAACAGGGCGACCCAGGGGCTCCTATTGAGCCTTTCTGGTTTCCTGCTGTGCCTGCCTCCCTTCCCTCTCTGCCTGTTTGCTTCTGTGTCCCTGACTTCTTTCCTTCCTCCATGGCCCCTATCTTCCTTCCTTTGTCCCCTCCCTACTGTCCCTGGGCCTCATTTCTTCCCCCTTCCCCCCAGTTCTCTGACTCAGTTTATCCCTGGTGATTAGTAGCAAGGGATGTGGCTCTGGAGGGGAAGAGAGCAAGCATTCCCCTTGCCTAAGAAAGACCATGGATTTCTTCTTAGGAGCATTGACTTCACCCAAGTTCAGAGTGACTTGGAGACAGTCTAGGTTGGAACTCAGAGTGGATCTAATGCTCTACGACATGCTTAGAATCCTTCTGCATAGACCTGAAGCTGTGGCCCCAAATCCACATGACAGACTCAGAGGAGAAGTCTAGGCCTGACTGTGTAGGCTGGGATTCTGCAGAGCCTTTGAGTCTCTTGAGGACAACCCAGGGAGGAGGGAAGACAGGAAGATTTAAAATTGGAAATTTTAGACTCTTCCTTCTAACGCAGGCAGACATTGGATCTCACAGTTCAAGAGACCCTTCCAGACCCATGAAGCAACACAGAGAAGGAACTGAGCCCAGGTCTTTGCTCCATTCTGGACTCAATGTTTCATTAAAGGGAATGATTAAAGACATAGATAGGAATACTGAGTTCCTCTTGGGTGTGGCCTTTCCAAGCCTGAGCCACCTGTGTGGGTTAGGAATCAAAAGAACATTAGTGGGCTGGGAATGTATATGAGTGCTTGTTTAGGTTACACAAGGCCCCGTTTTCGATCCTCAGGATGGACCAAACCGGCTGTGGTAGGCACTTCTGAATTTGAACTTCAGAGGAAGAGGCTGGGGAAGAAGTCTTGGCACTCACCATGCGTCAAATTAGAAGCCAGCCTAAGATACACAAACTCTGTCTCAGCAAGCAAGCAAACAAAAAGGAGCCTCAGCAAAGGGCTGGTGTGGTTTAAAGGCAAGTACTTGCAAGGCTTTGAATTTAATCCCAAATATCCAAAGTGATTGAGCACAACTTAGTGCCCTCTGTGTGAAACCAAGACAATACAAAGTCCACTGTCTTTTCTCTCTCTCTCTCTCTCTCTCTCTCCTCTCTCTCTCTCTCTCTCTCTCTCTCTCTCTCTCTCTCTTGTGTGTGTGTGTGCTCGCATGTCTTGTATCCTGCTGTTGTTGGTAAGGCATGGGTAACTCAATTTCTCCTATCAGCTTTGGAGGTTTTTGGTTTTTTTTTTTTTGACAGACGGAGAGACTGAAACTTTCCCTTCAAGTATATTTTACATTTTATATAGCTTAAAGTGTATTTTCATCCTCTCTTCTCAGGGCACAGGAACTGAGCCTATTGGCAAGAATGCAAACTTTGGAATCCGATATAGTTTGGCTTAAATTATTTTCTTAAACAATATCTGGGTTTTTCAACGCCAAAGACTGTGCCCGTGTGAATTAGGAAAGCAGCTTTGCAGAAATAACGGGGGCTAAACAGGTCTGTGGAGAGAAAAGCGTCTCCTTTGCATGAACTGGGAGAAGGTGACTCCAGGAGAGGAAAGCTGGAAGAAGCCCTTGATGGTCCCTGGGCTCCTTCCATCCACGTGGAGCTGCATGCTGAAGGTGGGGGCAGTAGATAGAAGATGAAAGTTCTTTCTACACAGGAAGTTTCACTCCCTTCATTCAGGGGAGTAGGTGGGAGTCCTGCTCCTTGGGTTTGAAACTGTTCAAATACCTGAGCAAATAACATCAGGACACCTCTAACTCGGGGAAGCAGAAACCAGCAAGCTCCTAATGAGATACAAACAATGGCTGGAAGGAGAAGCTCCAGTCAGTACTGTCTGATGGTTCACAAGGTCTCAAGTCCTCCTCCTGTGCAGGCTTCCCCTGGGGCGTGGGGGTCTCACACACAAAGGCCAAGAAGAAGGAAAGAGGCAGGGCCGTGCATGGTGAGATGCATGATGGAAAACTAGGTGTTTATCTGAGGCTGAGAAGAAAAGATGAGGGAATGCTTTGGAGATTAAGTACAATAATCCAGACCCTGTATCTCTCTTTCTCCATCTCTCTGTCTCTGTCTATGTTTTTCTGTTTCCATCTCTATCTTTCTGTCTGTGCCTGTCTGTCTGTGTCTGTCAGTTTGTCTGTGTCTGTGTGTTGTATGTCTGTCTGTCTTTGTGTGTGTGTGTGTACAAGTTTGTGTATGTGCCCTGTGTGCCTAATGGTGCACTCCATGTATGTGCACATGTGGACAGAGGCTGGAGGCTGGCATTGGATGCCTCCCTCCATCACTTTCCCTCTCAATTTTTGAAACTGGGTCTCCTCCTGAATCTGGAGCTTAGCAACTCAGCCAGACTGTCCAACAGTGAGCCCCTTGTCTCTACCTCCTGGGTACTAGGATTTAGGTGTGTGTTGTTAAGTCCTCATGTTTGCATGGCAAGCTCTTTATGGATTGAACCATCTCTCCAGCACTGAGAGTTATTAGATTTTAATCCTGGTACCTCTTATCCAAAGATGGTGATGGAACACCCAGTCTAGGTAGCACACATTCTCCTAGAATGCAAAGGCAATGTTAGGTCAGCCACTTCTAGGACGTGACCTTGGGATGTCATTTAAATTCCCTGTACTCACCTTATCTACTTCTTCTGTCAAATGTTGACATTCCCTGTTGAGTGGAAAGATACCGCTGCCTATATTCCAGGTGCTGTGAGGACCGAGAAAGTCCATGGGAGACTCTGAGTCAAGATCCAAATGCCGTTAATTGGTCAGCTTTGAGATGCAGAAGCAGGACTCGCATTCAGAGAGAGGAGCAGCTAAGCTAGCTGGCTTGTTGGTGGGAGCTCCGTCAAGACCTCTGATTCTTTGTGACACTGGAGGTTATTATGAGCATGTGTTTGTGAATGCATAAGGCAGGCAATGTGGAGGGATAGGAAGAGAAGACATACATCCCAGCCTGTTTCCAAATCTGGGTAGATTTCTCATTAGGATAGCATTCGGCTATTCTCACGAGCAGGTCTGAGAAAGGAAGGCTTCATCTCTGGGCCTGTTTAGAAGTGCACGGTAGCAGCAGCTGAGTTCCCTTGAATTCTGTGACTGCTTTGCTCCCCGTCCGGCACAAGCTATCTTTGTTACCCTATCTTTCCCCGAAGCCTTTAGCAATCACTAACAATCCTATTTACTCTGTGTACCAGACAAACACAGTTACAGCTCCCATCTCACTATTTTTATCTAATATTGAAATTTCTCTCCCTAAGAGCAGCCCGGAATACATTATGGTATCTGCTGAATAAATGATGTACGTAATACGCTGTGCAGAGATGGTATTTATGAAGCCGAAATGAAGGAATCACTCAGTTCTCCTTTGAAAGGAAATTCAAATGGATACATTTTCAAGAAAGCAGAGACATGCTTTCTTTGAAATCTCCATGCAAACTTTTAGAATCAAGGCTGGCTTCTTCCTCCCTGTTGGCAACACGGACTGCTGTACCCCGACAGGGTGCTTGCTCTGTATAGCTTCAGATTGTCGCCAAGTTGCAGGGTGAGGTATGTTCTTGTGGGGGAGTCATTGCTGTCCCTTTAAAGTGGAATGGACTGGCAAATGCGTTTAATGGTGTCTGAGACATTACACATCAATGTCTCCTAATGTCTTACAGAGAGGGGAGTTAAGAGCACCCCCATTTTTCCACGGGAAACACTTAACAACAGGGTACCACTTCTCCGGTGGCTTTGCCAGCTATGCAGTGCACTTCACAGACCCCAGGTAACCAGATTTTGCCCACGTGTTTTGTGTAGGATACCCTTGATGGATGTGGTAATGATATCACTCCAACTACTCTTTGCTTAACACAATCTTTTATAAAGTGCCACTTTAACCTCCCACTCTCCATGACACACCAGGGAACTGAGGTCAGGCGAGGGAGAAGGTAGGCTGCTTCATTCCCATGAGGAATGTTGTGGAGCTGAGGTTTAGGCCAGGCCTGATGGGTCTGATAGCACATCCAGGGGTCAGCTTTGTGTCTGCCTTCCTCCAGGGAGCATGGCCCCTGTGGTTCTGAGTCCAGAAATAAAATGTAGCCATAGTTCTCTTCTTAAACTTAAGAGTGTAGTCCAAAGTAAAGGGGGGGGGGGCTCTTCTTTCTCTGAGTCCTCATGCTGAGATGTTACCTCTCCATCCCACCCCCCATTAAAGACAGAAAACAGGAATGTGATCGGGGAAAGGCTTCAGGGACCCTGTAGTGGGACTGACTCCTTCCCTGACTGAGGAAGAGAGATTTGAGGATTATTCAGTTAAGCAAATCAACTTCCCAGGACCACCAAGCTCTCAGCTGGCTGATGAAGCCCAGGACAGCAGCTTCTGCAGCTTCTCTCTCCTCAAAATGACCCTCCCATGATAGCAACCAGGTGCCTCTGGGTGAGTCTCCCAATGGGTCAAGAGAAGCTATCTCGACCTGCTGGGGAGCCTTTGAACTCCAGTCTAGCTCACAGCAGTAGACCAGCAACAAGGAGTAAAAATGTTTTTGGTTTTCAACATCCTGGGTACTGCTGAGCAACACATACCAGGAGAGCATCGGCTGAAAACAAGAGTACTTTAGACAGATACAGAGGGACAGCTGCAAAGAAAGTCTCGAAAATTCTAGATTTCTGGTTTCAACTATGTGTGTGTGTGTGTGTGTGTGTGTGTGTATTTTCTTTTGCAATGGAATTTGCTGGCATATTTGAAGGAAGAATGCATGTGGGAACTACTCCTAAACAATAAAATATGGAAAGTTGACCCTTTTTTTTTTAAATCCACAGGACCGTTTCATTGAGAAGAATGTAATGCCCCAGGGTCTGTCGGTCACACTTTGGGTGATGACAATGGGTTAAACTAGTGATCGACAAACCTTGTATAAGCCCATTCCACAGTGAGAATTCATTTTAGGGGTAGACAGCCATGTTTTTGCTGTGTTGCTGACGGATGTCTGTAACTGTAAGGGCAGAAACAGGCATTGAAGTAGACTACATTGCCTATAAAGAAAAAAAAATTATCCATAGCCTGGTCCTTTACAGGGACTGATTCAGTAAGCTTCCTTTCTTTATAACAAACTGAAGCCTTCAGTATTAACTACACATGTTGGAGACTATGAGACTTCCCTCTGCTTAAGGGTGTAAACGGCTGTGTCATTCTGTACTCTGGGTCGTCAGCACTGTTGGGATGACGTGTATTGACACATTACTAGAGGAACGATTAGGGTAAATCCAGTTTCTCACTTGCTGTAGTGACATAGGACAGGACACACATAAAAATATGTTCTTTAGTGGTCTTCATGATCCCTGAGAGAAGACAGAGGAGAGGTTAGGGCCAGGCTGGGCAACAGATTTGTCCACTGAACTCCAAGTGGAAGACACAACAGTAGAGTACTACCAACATTGCAAGCCCCTCTGACTTTTCCCAGGGCACAGGGACAACAGTCACTGATCTTCTGGCCCCCATGTTTGCTATAAATTTTGATTTAGCTGTACACTTGTTAATATATATTTTTTCCTTTTGTTGCAGATTGTTTTTCCAGTGAAGTGAATATTAAAAACATATTACAGAAAGAAACAGCCCGCCCGGCTGATTGTTTCTTTGCAAAATGGGCGTGATGATGAGCGAAGGCTTGCATTTACATAAACAATCAGTCGACGGGCCTTGCTGAATGTGAACACTCATGTTTGATGGCGCCCTTATTGCTGCTATCAATAACAATGTTGTCCTCCTTGGGTAATAAACATTAGAGCCAGTGCGTTTTAAGCAAGTGGGCACTCCATGAGGGAGTGGGAGGTGGTCGTAGCTGAGATGATTAGGTTGTGACACAGGCATAGACTGACAGAGAGCTTGCTCAGTTTCAGGCTGCAGGCAGAATCATTGCCCAGGACAGGTTGGTACATACTGTGAAGGCTTTGGACTCACAGGCAGCTGACAGACGCACAGGAGATCTTTCAAGGTGGAAGAATCATTTCATCTAACCGTGATGACTGCGGTAAGGGGTGAGATGTGCAGGGATCTGCTTCCCATGAACTCATGGCCCATGGAGGTGATGGCATCCACAGGCAGGCATTGGCGGGAGCATATGACTGTATCAGAGGGAAGAAAAGAAGGACATTGAATATTCCTGATATTGGGATTCTGATTTTATTGCTTGTCCTAATTTCATTTCTGTTGCTGTGATAAACTATCCTGCAAAAAACCAAACCAAACCAAAACAAAACAAAACTTAGGGGAAAAGAGTTTATTTGACGTATGGTTCCAGGGTATAGCCCCACCACTGCAAGGAAGTCAAGGCAGGAGCTCAAGCTGCTAGTCACATCACATCCACGGTCAAGAGCAGAGAGAGATAACTTGCCCTCATTTCTTGTTTGTTGGTTACTTGCTATTCAGGTAGCTGTCTCTAGTCTTCTATGTTACAAGACCCAACTCATGACATGGTACCAACCACATTCACGGTGGGTCTCCAGAGTACCTCCTCCTACTGAATTACTCACAGGACAACTGCTCTAGCTAACCCCTGGGCTGATGATCCCTTCTCATGGAGTTCTAGGTTGTACATAGTAAGGTAGCATTTAAACTAATCATCACATTACTTTATGGCTTTACCTTCTCCTGTCTTTTGGTTGCTGACTTTTACATCTCCATTTTGAGTTTCAGATTTTTATTTTTTTTTTAACCTAGGCAGTGCTAGGAATCTATGAAATCATTGACCTTCAATGGGTAAGTTATTGTGTCTATGCCATACTCACTGGTGAGAAGAGCAAGATCAGGGCACTGCATGAGGAGGTGTGGGTACAGGTGATGGCCTCTTCCCCTCACCTCTCACACACCTGTGGCAGTCAAGGAAGCTGGCTCTGGGGTCATGAGAACAGGTGAGCTGGCCCTGTCCCTTGCCAGATGCACCATTCAGGAGAGTGGGCCCTGATCTTTACCTGGGCAGCACAGTAGATCTGGGCCTGGTGGAGGGAGTGGGGTAGCTGGGAGGGCATGGGAGAACTGGCAATGCCACTTGTCTGCCAGGAGTGGCTTGGATGCAGGGGTGTGCACGATGGTTCCCCCTTTCCCCTTACCACCAGAGGTAGGTGACAAAGTTGGCCCCAGGGGCATGAGATCAGGAGAGCTCTCTTTGACCCCTCATTGACTGTAACACTCAGGAGAGTGGCCCTGCACCTTGCCTGGACAACACGGAAGAGTTGGCTCTGATAGTGAAGTCACAAATGAGCCGGCACTGAGAGTGTGAGCACGGGGAGAGCTGGCCCAAGCCTTCCCAGGCTGCAGCACTTGGGAAAGTGAGCTCCACGCTTTGACTGAACAGCACAGTGGAGCTGGCTCTAGAGGTATGAGTACTGGTGAGCCTGCCTGAGGACATGAAGCCACCCAAGCAGTGCTGGAGAGCTCGCCCTGGTGGTGCAGACAAGGGAGAACCAAAGGGCTGAGCAGCTCAGCTACTAACCAGGCCCAGATCCAGGGCTCTGAGTTGGCCCACTCCAAAGTCTGTATCATCTGTGAATGGTTGGAATATGTGAAAGGGCCAGTCCTACTGACCCAAAACTGCAGGATCTCCATGACACAGGCAACAACATGATCACAGGGAAGAGTCCTGGTGAGTATCTAATATTGATGGTATCACAGGAGCCAGGGACCTGGAACCAGACTCATTGACTCATTGCAATGGACATCTGCAACTACAGCTTCCACGATGAGATGTTTTCTTTGCTTTAGTGTGCATGTGCATGTGTATATATGTCTGTCTGTCTGTCTGCCTCTCTGTGTTATTTTCTGGGGAGAGGATACACCAATGATGGATGGATATAAGGGGATAGAAGATGGGGTGCATGGTATGAAACTCACAAAGAATCAATAAAAAGTTCTTTTTTAAGGATCAGTATATTACAGTTCCTCCTCCTCATCTTCCCCTTCTCCTTTTATTATCTGATAGAGTTTTAAAGAAGATCACTCCTTCTTTGAGAATCTCAAAGGTATTTTGACCATATCTACCTGACTTTCCCAATTCCTCCCAGATCCAGACCCCTATTCCCTACCCACTCCTCTTCGTGTCCTCATTTCTTAAAACGTATTGAGTTCAGTCCCAGCTATGTGCTCTTGGGTGAGCCGCCATCCGCTGGAGCATGGTTGACTTTACAGGGACCTCACACTTGAAGAAAATGGACTCTCCCCTCATAGAGACCCACAACTGGTCAAGGGGCAGAGAAGAAGAGACTGTAGAGTACTCAGCCCTAAGTGGGACATCTACCTACCACACATCCCTCTTCCCAAACTTAGCTCAGGATCATTGCACAAGTGTCAGGAAGACTGCAGGAGCCAGAGGCAGTAGGTGACTACAAACCCAACGTTTTTTCAGTCACAGTAGGTCAGTTAGACAAATGAATCCATAATTGCAGTGGAATGCATAAATCCTGTGCATGTGCAAACCAGAAAAACAACCCAGAGTGGGATGAGGTGATGGTCAGGACTTTTATTTTAAAATATGAATCTTGAAAAAATAAAGTAACGTCTTCAACACTGGAGCATAGTACTTTCTAAATAAATATAGTTCTAAAAGTGACACACAGAGAATAAACTTTCACACTGCAAACATCACGGATAGAGTTGGCACAGCCTGTGGGTCACAGGGGGAGGCCACAGAGCAGTCACGTAAGGGGTAAGATTGAACTTGGCTCTACCGCTTAGAGTCTGGGTGTTCCTAGGAAGTTTATCCCACCTTACTGGGAGAGTGAGAGCCATCTTTTCCGCCTACAGAACACTGATGAGAATTCTCTGCTAGGAGGTTAATGACTGGTTGTTGACTCTGTAGTACATTCAGGGTAAGCCATGCAGGACTGGCCCACAAGAAGAGCTCTGTCACTGTTTGCTGGTGTTGTATAAGAATGACAGTCATGCAGATTTGGTTAGCAAGTGAGCAGTTGGTGTCCATCCACTGCCATGTGTGCTCGCAGCTACAGATAACAACGCTCAAAAGTGGCAGAAGCCCATGGATGGCAGAAGGTCATGAATTAGTTTTTAAGTTTCACTGGGACTGTTGAAGAATTCCAGGCTCTCTGTCTTTTTCATTTTCTCTCCATGGCTTTGATCTCATGTTCTCTTTGTCATTCCTTGGGACAATGGAGCTTCAGTCTCAATAGCTGAATTTGAGCATGTGTCATTTCAGTTAATTTCCCTTCAAGAATAAGGATGTCTAGGATCTGGATTTGGAGGTGATTTACTCTTCATGTTGCTTTGATACCACAGTGGATAACTTCCAATGATATTTAATTTTGAATGCCAACTTGACTAGGTGGCGGTGCTCAAATGCTTGATCAAATATTATTCCAGCTATTTCTGGACAGGTGTTTTTTGGAGGGAGTTAACACCTAGACTAATAGGTTTGTAAAGCAAATACTGTAATGTGTGTGAGCTTTATCTGAGTACTTGACATAGATAGAAGTTGGCTTGTCTTCTCCTCAGCAGTGGCCTTCAGTCTTACCTCCCTATGGCATGGCTGTTGAATTTGCTCCGTCCATTGTTGTAAGTACCCCCCCCCCCAATTCCCCTATGATGTTTACTTCCTCTTCATCCCATCAGCAGGCTACTGAACCAAAGCTATCCCATCTGTCTCTCCATCATACCAGGTACAAAATGTTCTCACTGACACCTAAGGCGGCTAGGGAAGGGGAGAATGGATAGGAGGACAAAAGGTAGCCCCAATTTTTTTGCTCTCTCTTCAGATAACATTTTATTCTTCTGCGTGTGATCATAAGAAACTGGTCAAACATTTTACAGCTTAGTGGTGATTATAATTTGGCAAAAGTAAAGCAACCATGGGGTCAGTTCTAAGGTAAGTTATCTGGTTCTAGGTTCTCTTACATCTGCCACTCCAAAGCTGGGGAGAGTGATAGCCAGAGGTCAGCTTCTCAGCAGTTGCCACTGAGTGTTGAAAGTTGTAGTTCTGTTTTTTTTGCTATTGTTTTTAATTTTCTTAATCTTTGAGAAGTTAGTTTACAGTTTATTAACTTGGATTCCTAGAAATGACTCCCACGGGCTGTTTGGCTGCCATAAGGCCTCAGCACAGTGAGCTCATAAGACATTCTCAAAGTTACAGACACATTAGTGGCTGTCATTGAAGCAGCAGGGGGGCCCGCCGACTGTCTTTGTGTCTCCCTCTGCAATGAGGATCAAGTTTTTTTTGTATTTTCTCCACAGACAACCAGAACCTGGTTTTTCCGTTCTTTTCCCTATAAAACAAATGGTTGTTTTTCTGTAATGGTGATAACGACACAGTACCTAAGGGCTTAAAAAAACACATTAAACATTACTGTGCTCTCTGTTCACACCAGAGAACAAAGATCTGGAATGGAACATCTTTCTTCAGCTGAAGAAACTGAAGTCGGAGGTTAGCTGGTCTTCCCAAGGTCAGGGTCAAGCACAGAACACTAAGCCTGCATGGTGAGAGGCTAGTCATGTAGTGACATGCTCCTGCCTAAGACAGCCAGCCAGCACATGCAGAGGACCAAGTAGTCCCATGGTGACTTGGCCTTCTTTCTGAGTCCTCTGTCTCTGTGACGCTAATGCCAGTGTTCCGGTTTGCATCCGAAGATGCCCCATCACGTAAGGCATTTGAACACTTGATCTCAGTTGGTGAAGCTATCTGGGGAGGTTTGAGAGCTATGGATTTGCTGAAGGATGTTGATCACTAAGGTCTGCCTTAGAAAGTCAAAAACCTCAGTCACATCTAGCTTGCTCTCTCTGCTTCATGCTTAGGTTGAAAATGTGAGCTCTTGGCATCCAGTCACTCATGGGGTATGAAGGCAGAGCAATGCACTTCTCCTCTCCTTGCTGGAGCCCTGGCTCTCTTCTTGAGGGTGCACTGTCTGTGTGAGCTTTGTCTTGATTGCAGCTTCTCTCTGCTTCCAGTGTCACCATGTGAAGGGGGAACAAAGATGGCACCCAAATGGATGTTGTACTCAGCCTCGAAAATGAATGATCAGAGCAAACAGAGGAGTGAATTAGTCAAGCACACAATGTAGGTTGTGACCCCTTTAAGGGAGTCAAATGATCCTTTCACAGGGTCACATATGAGATATCCTGCATATCAGATATTGATGCATATCTTCATATCCCACAGGCAACTGGCTGCTGACATCAGATGATTGGGTTAAGCCGGTGCATTTACTTACTTCTCTATTGCCTTGATAAAAACAACCACGAGCAAAATCAAGTTAGAGAAGGAAGGTTTGGACTGAGTTTAAGGTTCCACAGAGGCAAGAGCCCGTCACGGCAGGAGGCATAGCAGCAAGCAAGGGGACACCAATGGCCAAAGGAACAGAGAGGAGAGCCGAGAACTCAGTGTCAAACTTAAGCATGAAGCAGAGAGAGCAAGCTAGATGTGATGGAAGCTTTTGTCTTTCTAAGGCCGACCTTAGTGGTGAACAACCTCCAGGAAACCAATAACTCCCAAACCTCCCGAAACAGCTCCACAACTGAGTCTTCAAGTGTTCAAACACCTTAGACTTCCTATTACTATTCACGACAGTACCTAAATTATAGCTATGAAGTAGCAATGAATAATTTTATGGTTGGGGGTCACCACAACACGAGGAACTGTATTAAGGGGTCACAGCATTAGGAAGGCTGAGAACTACTGATATAACAGGTGCTTAATCAACATTGGCCTTTTTTTCCCCCTCCCTGGAGAAAGACTTGGCCTCAGCGCACGCGCACTGAGGGATGAATACAGATGATGTGAGCCCTGCTGAGACTGAGGTTGTGGAGGATTGCCATGTCTACCCCTCCTTCCTTTGCATTCCTGGGCGAGCATAGCACGTAGCCCCTCTTGCAGCCAGGTGCTGCTGTGGGTCTTCCTGTGTATGTCTCACGTGGCTTCACAAAGGAACGTATGTGAAGTCAAACAGGCTCATTCATTCAGTGGCACTCAGTTCAGAATGAACTTGAACAGTAAGTAAATCTCAGCTACTTCAGGTTTGTTTTTTTTGTTTTGTTTTGTTTTCCGGTCTTGGTTGGGGCATTACCTGCCTAGTGTTACCATAACCAGGAGCTATCTCCATCCTAGCCAATTGACTTAGAAGTAGTTCCCACATTTGGATGGACACATCAACACACACACACACACACACACACACACACACATACACACACACACACACACACACACACACACGTACATACATGTATACACAACCCGCTCGCAATGAACTAGAAATTTGAGATCAGGGGGTCTGCTGAATACTTCATTAACCCACTATTCACATTTTCATCTGCACATTCTTGGCCTCTACAAACACAAACAAAATATAATGTCAAGAATTCAAACCAGATGTGGTGGCACATGCCTATAACCCTTGCATTTGAGAGGTGGACACAGGAGGATCAGGGGTTCCTGGGAATCCTCAGTTATCTAGTGCACTGGCTGGTGTTGTGTGTCAGCTTGACACAAGCTGGAGTTATCACAGAGAAAGGAGCCTGCCTTGAGGAAATGCCTCCATGGGATCCAGCTGTAAGGCATTTTCTCAATTAGTGATCAAAGGTGGGAAAGGCCCACTGTGGGTGGCGCCATCCCTAGGCAGGTGGTCCTATGTTCTATAAGAAAGTGGGCTGGGTCAGCCATGAGAGCAAGCCGGTAAGCAGCACCCGTCCATGGCCTCTGCATCAGCTCCTGCCTCCAGGTTCCTGGGCTGCTTGGATTCCTGTCCTGACTTCCTTTAGTGATGGATAGTGCTGTGGATGGTGAATAAACCCTTTCCTCCCTAAGTTTCTTTGCTTATGGTATTTTGTTACAGCAGTAGTATCCTTAACTAAGGTACATTGTTTGCTATTACTCATGACTCCAGAAAACTTGGAAGTCTCAAAATGACTGTCATGTGTACTGATTTTTCTGTGTTGTTTGAAATAGGGGCTTATGCAGCCCAGGCTAGCCTTCAGACTTGATATATAGCTGAGGATGACCTTGAATTTTGACCTCAGATCCTGTCTCTACTTCCCAAATGCTGGGATTTCGGGTGTCCAAGTTTACCTAGTTTATGCATATGGTGCTGAGGTTCAAATTGAGTGTCTAGCCAGGTCAGGCCAGCACTCCACAAGCTGAGGGACACCCACCAGGTGTTGATCACTTTTTTTTGAACCTCTCACATGACAGAGTGCTCTCTGTCTCCCACAGATATTCCTTATCAGGCAGCTCCCAAGTTTGCAGAGGTGAGTTTCCTATCAGGGTCATATTGTCTCTCCCACAACTACCCACTTAGACCCCACCCTTCGGAGAAGTCACTACACAGCCTGACCATCTTCCTACAGGGGAGTCACTCAAGTCATTAATATGCAGTTGCTCTCCTCCTATTTGTCCTGAAAATTCAAAGGTATCTCCATGTGATTGACATGTTAAGGGCAATTTGAATATCATATAAATTTTGCATTTGCTTATGTTCAATCCCCTCCATAAGAAACACAGTTAAAAGAGAAGATAGCGTCTGTTTGACAGAGCCATGTCTCAGTGTTCAGCGTGTCCTTTAGTTCCAGGTCACCTTCCTCCTTCCATCCCTGTCAGCATCTTAGTGACTCCAGCCCTCCCCCTCCCCCTTTGGCAGGCAAGCTTCAGGCCTGTCTCTTGGGAAAATGACAAATATCTGGTGAGCTTTCCCCCTATATATTTCCCCCTATTTTCCATGCATAAAACTGCTACTTTTTCCTATGAAGTACCACTTTTTACAAAGGCATGCCAATGATGGAGTTTTAAAATGTCACACTCAGCCTAATGCCCTCATATTCTTTCTCTGAACTCTCATGCATTTTTCAGAGCAGGTGATATTCAGGGATGCTCGTGCCACATAATTAAAGAGCTCACTGCGGAGCTACTGCGGCTCTTTAGTTCATCGATGGTGCTGGAGACTATCTGTAAATAAGGTGCATCGTTTTGAAGAGCACAGATCCTGGGACAAGCCTAACTGGAGCTGGAAGCTCAGTGAAGAATAGATCACCTGAGTTCCCGATTGTTAGCATTCTGTTAAACTCCACCTCCACAGTTACCTGTCAACAGCCAGGTATGCTCCTCCCCGCAGCTACCTGGCAACAGCCAGGTAGCCCTGCCCACTATTATAAGAGGGGCTGTCTGGCCCCTCCTCGCTCTCTTGCTTCTGTGATCCCGCGCCTGCAGGTCGTATCTGACCCTTTCCCTCTCCCCTCCCGCCTCCACGTGGTCATGGCCGGCCACCTCTCTCTGCTCTCCCCTCTGCCCTAAATAAACTTCTCCTCGTGGAACCCTCTGCCACCGTTTTCTTTTTTTTAAATAACAACACCAATGTCTTAAAGCGTATGGACCACAGTCCTAGCAATCTTTGGGTCTCTTTGGAGGGAGAACAGTTTGGTAAACAAGAAGTTCATTTTCTGGCTCAGCTCACATAGCCATTGGAAGAGGAGAAGGGAACAAACTCATATGTGGTACATCATTTGGGCTACCGTCTATACCCTACAAGGTCGGCTTTATGATTGTCTTCATTGGGAGATGCAGTGGGAAACATATACCCCTAGGACACAGATCTGTGCTCCGGTACAAATGATTCTGCCTTTCCCAAACTATTAATATTACCTTTGGTTGTTCTAATGTTTTGAGGTTTTTAAAAAGATGTATACACACACATACACACACACACACACACACACACACACACACACGTATGTGTCTGAGTGTTTAGCGTACACCACATATGTGCCCTCGAGGGAGCCAGAAGACGGCATCAGATCTCTTGGAGCTAGAGCGACAGGCAGCTGTGATTGTCCAGTCACAAGCTGGGTGCTAGGAAGCGAACTTTACTCCTCTATAGGAACATCATGATTTTAATCCCTGAGAATCACTCTAATCCAGTTTTAGGGTTTACAAAATTTCAGGTGAAATGAGCTCTTGATTTGCATGGGGGTTCTTTGCATGGAGTCTCCAGAGAAGGTGGATTTAAGAATGCCAAGGGAAAGCGGTTAGGGTAAGATTTATCTGGCCAATGAAGATGAAGGCGAGAAAGCAATGCATAGGTTATTTTCAAATATCATCTTCAACTTAAGTATAACTTAAGAAGTTTACATGACTCACACAATCTCGTAGTAGAACATTTCGTCAAGCTGGTACAGAATTCATGGCTGATATCACAATTGCCTCCCAGGGGTGCTTGAGAAGTCCTGAGGGCTGGAAGTGACCACACTGTGGAGTAGAAGTCACTCAGTACCAACATAGAAACAAAAAGCTGGAGGTGCTGCCAGGGACACAGAACAAATAGGACATTTATCCCGCCTTCATGGCTCATATTCATCATGGCTGACAACCAGGTAATTCAATTATCTCTGGCCTTGGAAGTCATGTCCTATGGTTCGTGTGCCTTCTCCTATCTGTGCTATTCTGTCAGACCCAAGGGTGATAGCCCTGGGCTGACTGCAGGAAGGTGAGGTCTGGGTGTACGTAGATTCCCTGTTATTTACTTTTTGAGTGATGACAGTGATCTCGTGGTCCAGGAGGCATCGTCCCTCCGAGTCCCCAGTAAGGACGACGTGATTCATGTTTATGGCATCACATTCTGTATAAACACTTTTCATTGTTGGGGGAGAAAGCCTCACCAGACATGATCGCAGTGGAATGTTCTGTATGTTCTTACTCTTGCCCCTGATGTGCTGGGGTCATCTTCCAGGAGTGTATGAAAGGCTTGGTTGGCATCAAGTGAGACGGTCATGAGATGGCAAACTTTTTCTATGTCAGAACTTCAATACGGGTGCCCTTTGCCTCAAAAAGGGGGGGAGGGGATCACACTGATCATCTCACAAATACTGTTCTTTGTCACACTCCCCAAATCCCTAAAATATTTTATCTGTCGATGAGATTTTGTTCTGACCTGGGCTGAGACAGAGGGAAAAAGGAAAACCATCTATCAGATAAAGCCAGGAACGTCCTGTTGCTTAGCGGGGAGGTACATGAGAGGCTCCTATCTTATCTGTATTTCAATTAAAATCTTATTGTTGGATCTTGACAGTGAAATTGAAGTCTTTCCCCAGCCCCCACCATTTCAGTAGGTGGACCTTAAAAAAAAACAAAATGAAACAAAATGTCAAAGGTGTGTTGCCTGTGTGCTGTGGGTTACTTGTCACAATTGACATGAGCAGGACTTTGAAAAAAAAAAAATGGAGTTTTACCAAGGTTGGAAGGGCAATTGATACCTACCTGGTCCTGGTGTATTTCTTCTCAAGTGGCTTTAGAAAAGATCTTGACTCACCATCTGATTTTTTTATTACCACAGAGCCCTATTTATTGACTGTTATAAAACCCACTTCCGTTCATAGGAAACTATTTTAATATCTTGCTAGCCAAGACCTCAGAGACCCTGAGTTCAGGACTCGGCTTATTTCAATGAAGGCAGTGGACAGAGATAATCCAGCCTTCAGGTTAGAGAGTGTGACCCACATACGTCACGTCTGCTAAAACACCAATGTTATAGACACTGTGGGCGAGACTTAGGTTTCAGTACTAAATCAGGGACTGAACTAAGCATCAAATGATTGATTGGTCAGTCAAGCCAATCAACCAACATGGAGAATATAAATTAGTTTTCAAGGTAAAAAAAAAAAAATGTGGACCATGGGTTTGACGTGTCGAGATGCATTCCTAATGGAGATTTTTTTGGGGCGGGTTGTAAGATTGGCTGAGCCATGGAATCATTGGAGGACCTTGTGTAGGAATGGGTGTGGAGAATATTCTGGCCTGAAATTGTGTATAAAGGTAGGTTCTGAAGCTATCTTTGCTACAAATGACCAAGCAGAGTCACTATACTCAGGACATAAGGAACATAACAGTGAATATTCCAGGCTTTGTGAGCCTGTGGTTTCTGGAGCTCAGGTTAGCTCTAGCAGAGTTCAAAAGCTGCCACAGGAAATAGAGAGAAATGAACACAGTAGATGCTAATTGAGTGTGACTTGTGATTTCAGAACGTGGGGTTAGAATTTCACCTATTTCCTTCAGGCTGTAAAGCTTTCTGCCCCTTTCACGTTTTCTTTCCAAGCATGGTTGTTATTCTTAGTGCTGGGATGCTTGTTGATAAACAATTTTCAGATGGGAGATCTAATTCACCTCCCAGTTTGAGGACTCGGTCTCTCTGGGAAGGTGTGTTGGGTGAAAGTGGACAGCAGTTGTGACTGAAAAGGGGTGGGGTTTCTCGCTCACATGTAGAAGGATCATGAGATGGAGATGAGCCAGTAAGAAGACTGGGATAGACACCCTAAGACCCATCTTCTAAAGAACTAATTCCTTGGCTAGGGCCACCTCAAAACTTTCCACAACTTCCCCAAAACAGTACCACCAGCTTGAACCAAGCGTTCAAACATAGGAGTATATGAGGACATGTTGTCGCTAACCCATGACATTGTACACCCAACCCACATAAGCTTATGGCTAAAGTTGCAAGAACCCCATCACCACATAATTAAAAAGTAGCTCAAAACAAACAAAACCAAACAAACCCCAAATCTCTTTGAAGATTCAAAACAAAATCCTATGTGTGAAATCCTATAAAATCCAAACTCAGGTCCCTTACTTCCAATATACAATGCAGAGTAGACAATCCTATCCACTGATGGACGAATGGGAGACAAGATGGAAAAGTCATTCAAAGCAAGACTGAAGTCAACAGGGCAAACACACCAAACCCTGTGGCTCATAGTCTGACATCTAAGGCTCATGATGTCTTCTTCATCTAGGCTCCAGGGAGCTCAAGTAGCATCCTCCCTTCAACACTTGCTTACACCCCATATGGCCTTCCTCAGGCCAGCTCTACTCAGTGCTCGAAGCTTTCCTTGGCAGGTATCTCATGTTTCTATTTATCTCCAACGCCCTGCAGTCTCCACTGCAACTTAAGCTTCACTCTTACAGCTTCAAATATAGTCTATTCCAGAACTCTGTACACAGAAATGTTTTCTATTATGTTACCTGCCCTCCAAAGCTTTCTGGCTCCTCCTACTCTTGCATCCTGTATGCACACAAAACCAACTCTATGGGACGAAGGCCAAGTTCTCCAGCCAACATGACATAGTACTGGACCACGGGTACAACAGCCTCCATGTCCTTTGCAGGTGATCTTGGGACAACACTTCCAGAAGTGGTAGCTTTGCAGCAGGGCACCCTGAAGGAGCTATCTTTTTAGGCATGCTTCTTTCAATGAATGTGTATCACTATGTCTTGGTGTATTCTGTGGGTAGATCTCACCCTCAGGCTACCTTTCCTATGGCGCCAGTACAAAGTCCTTGGTTTCTCTTACATTGTGCAATCTGTTTAGCAATGAGATGTTCTATCTATATCTACCTTGTGTGCAACTACAACTGGAGAATCATGTTCCTTCCCTCATCAAATTAACAGATTTCCCCCTTCTTTTTGCTCTGCTTTCTCTTCTTTTCCACTGAAAATCTGACCAAGTACAGTGAGAAGCATCCATGTCACAGTATGAATGTTTCTGCTACAAAACTTTATCTTATAGACAATGTGGGCAGCATGAAATCAACCTCATCCAAATATATGTATATATATATATATGTCAGATACAGCCAGATGCTTTGAGAAGATGCTACATGAATGGTCTCTCAAACAATTCCTGATGGGGTCCTCATTCCTCCTGGTCCTCATGAGTTTGGCTTTCATTTTTTCCCTTTCAATCAATAGTCTGGTCCTCAGAACTACCAGAATGGCTGATTAAACTTTTCCTGCACCCTTATGAGGGTTCTTTAACCCATAGACCCAAAATATTCTAGTCTCCTAAACAGGTTCAAGCACCTAAGAATCACATGTTCTGGTTGTGACCAACCTACTCTTGGTACTAATTTTTTATTAGTTGTTTTTCTCATAACTGTGATCATATACTTGACAAGAAGCACCTAAAGGATGAGAGCTATGTTTTGTCTCTCAATCTTGGGGATACAGTGCATCACAGTAGGGGAAGCATGGTGGTGGAGTGGCTCACATCTGTAGCTAAAGGAATGTTAGTCCATTTGCTCGTATCCAGCAGATTAGAAAGCAGAGATTAGAATCAGCTATGAGCTTCCATTCAACCTCCCGCTCATATCTGCTACCCCAACCTGCTGAGGGTTCCCCAACTTCCAACTTCTCAAACCATTTCCACCCACTGTTCTAATTTTAAATGTGACTAAGTTCATTGAATGGTAACTATGCTATACCTGACTGTATATTGTTTTGACATTTCTTTCTGCAAACATCTCATGCATTACTTCTGAATTTAGACTCACTCAAAATTTCAGGGCATGGGTAGAATGTAGCCAGATTATTTTCCAGAATGTTACAATTAAAACTGCTCACTCCTAAGAGCTAGCACTCAAAACACATGAACCCAAACAATATATAAAGTCACGCTGAGCTTACAGAAGGAATATAAAGAAATGGCGAACAGATTTGGCTGGTTGAAAACAGTTTTCCAAACGAACTAAGCTGATCTCTTAGCAGTACCATGAAGATCCAGGGTTATTGCTGGCTCTTTTAATTCTAAAAGTCTACATCTAATTCTTCTTTTAAATTTTTATTTATTCATTTAATTACTTGCTTGCTTACATATTTTTTGTTTTTATGTGTTTGCATATGCTTATGTGAGTTCATGTGTAGTAGCACCACTGCATACAGGAGCCTTAGGCCAGACAATGACATCAGAGCCTAAAACTCGAGTTACAGATGGTTGTGAGCCACTATGTAGGAAACTGAACCCAGGTATTCTGCAAGAGCAAGAAGCATTCTTAACCTTAACCATATCCCCAGTCTTCACAGCACCTAGCTCATTTGATATAACTAGGTTGCAACATATACCAATAAGTGCTCTCTAAAGACACAGATTTAATAAATGGGATTATCTTAGATCAACTTACATGAGATGGGTTGAGTTTTCCAACAATGGCTGTCTCACACTGGAGATACTCAAAATGCAGCTGCTACTCAGTCCACTGGACTAGTTTTCTCCAAAGATCAACTCCTGGTCTTCAGTTTACAGTGGAATATGAAGAAGCTGATTCTACCATCAGTGAAGGAACATAACAGCATCAGGGTAAAGGATGTGCCAGCAATTACCAAGGCAAACAGGCAAAAAGCATAAGTTTTTGTCTTCCTTGTCTCTTGGGGATGTAGCTAGAAGATCTTGACTGTAAGTGTTTGGTCTTTTCTATGTCTACCCCAGATTCCGAATAATGACACAAAGACTAGTTTATTTCTGAATTAATGCCTAGGCCTTAAGCTAAGCTTGTTCCCCAATTAGCATGTAACTCGATTAACCTGTTTATACTATTCCATATCTGCCACATGGCTGGGTACCTTTCTCCAGTTTCATATATCCAACTTCCTCTGCATCTCACTGGCAAATCTCCCATGCCTGATGCCTTCCCAGAATTCCCATCCCTTCCCAGAAGTTCTGCCTATTTTCTCCTGCCTTGTTATAGGCTGCTCAGCTCTTGATTGATGGGTGGTGCTTTTACACAGGGCACAAGAGATTATTCCAACACTTGGCCCACATTTAAGGTGGAATCATTCTACTTCAAATAATCTGATCAAGGAAGTCTCTCACAGATGTATCTAGTATTTATTTGATATCAGAACTAGTCATATGGACAACCAAGATTAAGCATCACATAATCCATGCCCCATTCATCACTTAGAGACAGCTCGTAGAGAAAGCTATAGGATAGCAAGCGTATAAATGGTACTTATTGCATATGCTAAGCCCTCACTTTAAGCAATACATGGCTTCATGGCTTTCCAACTCTTTTCTTTTGTAAATAAATCCACGCAGTGATCATTTCCACTGCTATTCTGTAAATGAAGAAACAGAGCTAATAAAAGGAGTGGGTCTCCAGCTGAGGATCTGTGGGTCAGAGATTAAAGTTGTGAAGTGTTGTGTAGGGCACACATCTAGAACTCTTGTGTGGATGAGTGTGAACTCAGGGTAAGCCTTCACCTCTTGCTAGCTGCATGTGTGAGCTTCCTAACCACCTAACCACTCTCTGCCTGTTTTCTCATCCGGGAATAAGGCAATAATTGTTCCCATTTCATAAAATGAGATAGAAACATTTGTACATTTCTGGTCCATGTGCAGCACACAATAAATGCTGGCTAGTCCTTCTATGAACTGTAAATCATCCCTTTCGCACTAAATCTGAGCAGATGTGGATCTACGTGGATCTCTGACTGATACTTCTGGAGTTGTTCTCTCCATCAGAACTTGGCAATGAGGTCATACTCACCCCATCCATAAACATTGAATCTGTGATCATATAAACAGCCTGGAAACATCCCGAGGATTTTCAGACAACCCTGGCAACTATCCCAGGAGGGCTCCTGTCACCTAGCCTCCACTGGACCTGGAGTCACAAGCAGCATTCAGCACTGCTTATCAATGGGCTTTAAGGAACCTGGAGGGAGAAGCTTGTCTGACCTCTGCCTTGGAGGGGCATGGGGGACAACATGCTAATCAACCCCCAGTGCCCTGGGTATGCAACCAGCCCCTCAGGTAGCTTTCACATGAGAAAATATCCACAGACAGAATCAGTTCAACTAATCTCCATCTCTTAGAGAATTCTTCAGTTTTAAGTATTTATGTCTCTCTGTCTTGTCTTTGTCCTCCTCCCTCCACACACATGGGGTCTCTAGTTCACATTTGCCTTGAACTACCTATGTATCCCAGGAAAGATTTAAACTTCTAGTCCTCTTGTTTTTACCTCTTGAGCTAGGATTGTATGTGTGAATTAAGACATTACCTTGCCCTGTTATTTATTTATTTATTTATTTTTTTATGTAATTGCTGGGGATTGAACCCAGGGCATATATACATTGAGGTTTTTATGATTTTAAAATTGGATTCTACTCCCGTATCCTCCACGTAATCCCTGCCTAAAAAAAATTTCTCTCCCATAATTATAATAGAGTGAAATTCACTTTTCTTCATGTAGTTGCAATGGGTTGAATAGAATGGCAGTGAGAATTTTGGTGTCTTCAAAAATACACGTATGTTATGTGAATGTGCTTTTATTTTAATCCCAAGTGTGGAATATGGGGCTGTTTCAGATTGTTCACAGCAGCTAACTATGATTTGTCTAGTGCTCTAGCAGCGGCGTGATTCTGCCAGCTGAAGATAGTTTACATTTGGAATTCTGAGTACTCCTCAGAGGGTATAAAATGCCAGAGCCCTAAGAGAGGCAGTGTCTGCTGTCACACCCCCTTCTGCTGTGTGCTGGTTGCTAGTTGGAGAGATCCTGATGGTGATGATTAGATTTGCTTCAAGGAACTCGATGCGGTTAATTAGCAGGAAGAGGTCTAATGGTCTCAACACTCTCTTTCCCGTCTAACCTTCCTTCTCTCCTACCTCATGTTGGAGGGTTGGAAGCAATAAGGGTGGAGTAGTGTGATAGAGGAAAAGGAACTCAATGAGGTACACAAAAATAGGGTTACAGAGAACTGTCTCCCAGTCTTGAGCATTTGAACATTTGATCTCCAGTTTGGGAGGCGTAAGCATGGCCTTGCTGGAGGAAGTATGTCACTGGAGGTGGTTTTGGAGACCTTAAGGGCTCATACTACATCCAGTTTGCTCTCTGCTTTGTCAAGTGTGAGCTCTCAGCTTCCTCCTTGTGTAATCATGCCTGCCACTTGTTGCCATGCTTCACACTTCAACTCTGTTACCATGAATGTTCATCACTCCAGAACTGAAAACCCTTTCTTCTGTGAGGTGCCGTGGTCATGGCATTTCATCACAACAAAGCGATGTGACTAACACATACATAGTCAGAATCTTTCCAACTCTTGAGCTTGTGCACACATATGTGAGCATGTGTGTACATACACACACACACACACACACAAAACACACACACACACACACACACACACACAGATTTATCGTCTCCTATTCCATCTTCCAAGAATTTTGAGCAGTGCACTGAAGAATTTCTGAAACGTAGGATGTACCTTAACCAAAGATTCTTTCTCTGCATGCTGTGCCACATATAAGTCATAGCATGGTACCACAGCCTAGTCTTATGTGCAGTGGAGGCCAGCATCATGATAGGATGTCTAAGTGCACAGGTGACAAAAGACAGATGGTGACACCATTGTCCACTGGGAATCTAGGAACATGGTTGTGGGACGTGCTGACTTGTCTTGGGCTAACAGAGTTTCTAAAGCAGGATTCCAAGTTAGAGTGCTTAAGTTCTGAACTCGCACAACCTTCATTCTTCTGTAGGAAACGCTGTAGCTCCCACACTTTTAAGTCAGGGAACTTAGGGTTAGATGATAGAAGCCCACCTTGGCCAGGTGAATTCAGAAAACTTCTGTCTGAGGTTTTAAGATGACTGAGGCCATGCTTTCCATCCCAAGAGTGATGGGTGATCAAAGTCTGTGTCTTCTCCCAGCTAAAGGGTTTCTTCTGAGAGTACCAACACACTTTCCAAGTGATAAGAAAACGAAGTCTGTCTTCAGGGCTTCTTTTTTCTTGATTCCTTAGCATTGTCACAGGAGACATTGTTGGATCTTACAATGGATGGCCTCTGAGATTCAATACGTTATGGCTGTGTTCTAGTTATAGACTTGCCTGGAAATGGACACCAGCTCCTGAACATAGTCCCAGTCCCCAGAGACTTGTAGCAAGCTATGATGTCTCCTCCCACGTCCTCTAGTTTCCATCTCTTGAGGTTGCCTGTTCACTCTTAATATATGTGTGTGCACATGTGTATGCGTGCACACATGCAGGTGTACACACACACACACACACACACACACACACACACACATTTCCTTCAAGGCTGAGATGACATGGCACCCTCACTGAAAAATATTCAAGGTTGCACAACATCTCCCATTCTGTAGAGAGCTGCTTTCTCTCGGGATAGTAGTTTCTTCATATCATGGGCTCTAGAATCTACTTGCTGTCTCTGTGACTTTGGGTGAAGTCATTTCATACAGTAGTCTCCAGTTCCCTCATTAGTATGGCAGGTACATGTCTCATCCTTGCACTATGTGGCCACAAGACAAGAAAATACAGAGATGTGAGTAATAACCATGGATGTTTACTATATGCTGATTCTGCCGTTGTCTTGCCATTAAGTCAATGATAACTCTGTTGTCGTTGTGATGTAGATCTCAGTATGAACTCATGGATGTCTGGGATGATGTCCTGTGTCAGTTTCATTTCCCTGCATCAGGCCCATGACAGGCACAGGAACCAAATAGGCCAGGGTTAAGGTGTTGCTGGGGAATGTTGTCACCAAAGCACATGGGGAACCTATCCAGACTCAAAGGCCATAGGCCGAGCTTGCTACATTCTTAGATCTAGTTCATTATTGTATAACACTAACCTCCAAGTATGGGGCCATTCATTAAACTCTTCAGCAACATTTATCAAACACTGGATGTAGCATTTACTGCTCTCATCTCTGAGAAGAGAGAAATAAAAACATTCATTCAATGAATGAACTGAAAGCTATTCTTTGGGAGCAAGGTCTAGCAGGCAGGTCTTGTACCCTGCAGGACATGGGCTCTTCTTGCAATCTTGGTCAAATTTTTGTCTTTTTTGTATTTAAGATTGAGACCCTTTGCAAACTTTGTTTCCATTTTAAAAACTTTTTTTTTTTAATTAGCCCTTTGGAAGTTTTGTAACCAGATAGTTTGATCATCTTCACATCTTCCCCCAACTCTCCTCAGCTCCGTGCCCCTATTGACTATTTACTCTCCCTCTCTACTCAGCTCTCCATCCTTTTTATTTTCTCTCTCCCTCTTGCCCCACTTGCTCTACTCATATGTTCTTAGACGTGTGGTCTTTGTGGTGGTTTGAATATGCTTGGCCCAGTGAGTAGCACTATTAGGGGGCGTGGCCTTGTTAAGAGTAGTTGTGTCCTTGTTAGAGAAGGTGTGTCACTGTAGGTGTGGGCTTTGAGACTCTTCTTCTAGCTGCTTGAGAGATTCAGTCTTCTGTTTGCCTTCAGAACAAGATGTAGAACTCTCAGCTCCTCCAGCGCCATGCCTGCGTGGATGCTGTCATGCTTCCTGACATGATGATAATGAACTAAACCTCAGAACCTCTAAGCCAGCCCCAATTAAGAGTTGCCTTGGTCATGGTGTCTCTTTACAGCAATAGAAACCCTAACTAAGACAGTCTTCCACTGGGGTGTGGTAGACTTACCAGGGGCTGTATACAAACTACGTCTTTCTTTCCCAGCAGCTCTAGACTGGCAGCAGCTCCTCAGCTAGGGTTGAGGTTTCATACCCGCCTCCCTTCTGATGCTAGGATTAATCTGGTTAGAGCTTGCACAGGCTTGTGCTGATGTCACAACTGCTGTGAAGTCTTATGTGCAGGTGCCTTGCTGTATCTGGAGGACTGTATGTCGATGGTTTTTAAAGTTAGTGTGATTTTCATTATATTACTTTCATACACATATGTCACTATACTTTGTTTTTGTTCATTTTCTTCCTTTGCTCCACTCCTCACCTCTAATTATCCCTTTCTGCCTTGCTGACACACCTCTCTCAGTTTTTTCTCTTATTCCTGCCCTCACCCTTTGCATCTTTTTCTTTCTCTCCTCTCTCCCTTTCTACTTTCATGGTTACACATACACTGTATATAATATAAATCTGAATACAAATTCCACAGGTTAGAGAGAATGTTCAATATTTGTCTAAGTTTGCTTTTGAAATTAAAGCCACATCATGTTTTAGCATGGTGTTCCAGACCTCACTAGGGTGACCCAGCCCTTCTTGAGCTTTCTCTGATTCTGTAGGAATAGGAGACTCATTCTAACTCCCCTCCCCTCCCCACCAAATTCACATATTGAAACACTAGTCCCAAGGTGATAGAGAGAGACAGTATTTAGGAGCTGATCAGGTCTTGAGTCTTCTTCATGAAGAAGATCGATGCTTCTATAGAAGAGGTGCCAGACAGCTTGATTGCTACTGTGTCATGTAGGGACACAGCAAGAAGCAGCTATCTTTGACTCAGGAAGTATGTCCTCGGTAGACAGTGAATCTGAAGATACCTTGATTCTGGACTTCCATATCTCCAGAATCGTGGGAAGTTGTGTGTGTGTGTGGGGGGGGGGCGGCGGAGTTCCACTGGCAGGTCCCACATACACAAGAAAGTCCAAGGTTCCAAAGGCTGGAAACTTTGGCAGTGGCAGGCCCCAGAAGACGCGTGGAGTCGGTGGACTTAAGAAGTTTATTGTTCATGGCTTGGTAGTTGAGTCTGGATGTGTGCATCTCCAATAAAAGCCAGGGAGAATTAGTTTAAACAGGGAGGGGGAAAGAGGAGGAATGGGGGAGGGGGGATACCTTAATTAGCTACATCCCCGGGCCTTAGGTAACTTATGAATATGGAAATCTCTGTTAATCAGTCCTCTACCTGGATGGTGATGCAAAACCTCTCTGGGAGGAGCTACTCTGAGCCAAACGTGTCTGCAAGGTGCAAGTTAATGGGAATATAGGCCGTATGTAGGGCTCTGGAATCTGGGAGCGTGGGGAGATGCATGCTGTCCCTCACCAGGCAAGGTCTACCTGTTGGGTCTCTGGCTATCTCAAACCCAGTGCTCTACCAGGGAGACAAACCATCCCTTTGCAGCCCCATAGGAAGTAAATTGAGAGTCTGTGCTAATCCATCTTCATTGCCAACTTATTGGGATTTAGAATTGCCATGGAAAAACTTCTGGTGTGGTTATGAGGGTTTCCAGAAAGGCCTAACTAAAGAGACTGTAGATCCACCCTGGCTGATTGATAGTGGTGCCATCTCATAGGCTACCGTTTCAGTATGAAGGACTGGCATTCATTACTCTCTGCTTCTTGTGTGCACACAGTGTGACCAGCTGCATCCTGCTCCTGCTCCTGTGCCTTCTCCAGTATGATGAATTGTTCCCTGGAACTGTGGAGCAAAATAAATCCTTTAATTCTTAAATTGTTTCTTGTCAGGTTTTATGGCCACAGCATCAGGAAAGTCATAAGCATACAGTGCTTATAAAACATCTAGTCTGAGTGTTTTTGAAAGTATCATTAAAGGGCTAAGATGGTACCCAACAAGGACTAGTCTTTGTTCCATTAAAGTTGGGGTCTATCTTCTATTTGTCCTTCTCCAAGTCTATTTCTTCACTTGACAATGGCCAAGAAAATGGTAGGGAACTCGGCATGGTGCTCTCTAATTTTTTTTTTTTTTGACTTTCATCTATTTGACAAGATGTGTCTTAGCAAGGGTTTCCACCATTGTGATGAAACATCACGACCAAAGACGAATTGAGGAGGAAAGGATTCATTCCCCTAACTCTTTCATATCACAGTTCACCATCAAAGGATGTCAGGACTGGAAGGCAAAGCAGGAACATGGAGACAGGAACTGAATCAGAGGTCATAGAGGAACACTGCTTACTGATTAACACCACTTGAATGGCTCAGTTTGCCTTCATATACACCTCAGGATAGCCTGGTCAGAGGTGACACCACCCACAATGTCCTTGACCCTCCCACGTCAATCACTAATTATGAAAACACTCCATTGGCTTTCCCACAAGCCAATCTGGTAGGCATATTTTTTCAATTGAGTGTTCCTCTTCCCAAATGACTCTGGTGTGTGTCAAGTTGACATAAAACTAAACATTCAACCCAAAATTTGTCCTACCTACAAGTTGTACAGGCATAATGATGGAACAGAGACCGAGGGAATGGCCCAACTGATGACTGGCCCAACTTGAGACTCATCCCATGGAAGCTAGCCAACCCATGACACTATTAATGATTCTCTGCTATGCTTGCAAATAGGTGTCTAGCATAATGGTCTTCATCCAGCAACAGATGGAGGCAGATGTAGAACCTCAGGAAGTCTTGTGGAAGAGTGTGAAATAGAATTGAGCAAGCTGGAGGGGTCAAGGACACTACAAGAAGACTTACAGAGTCAACTAACCTAGGCCCATGGGAACTCACAGAGACCGGACCACCAACCAAAGATCACACAGGGGCTGGGACCGCAACATTTTTAGCAGATGTGAAGATTCTTCTGTGTGTGTGTTCCCTAACAATTAGATTGGTTCTGTCTCTGACTCTGTTGCCTGCCATTGGATCCCTGTTCCCTCCCTGGATTACCTGGTTGGGCCTCAGTAGGAGAGAATGTGCTTAGTCCTGCTGGGATTAGCTGTCTCAGGGTGGGATGGTCCCTAAGTGGAGGCTTCCCCTTCTCTGAGGAGAAAGGAAGGGGGTAATGGGAGAAGGATTTGTAAGGGCAGGATTTGGGAGGAGAGGAGGGAGTGGGACTGAGATTAGGATGTAATGTGAATAGAAATTAAATAAATTACAGAAATAAAATATCTAGGCAGCACAGGCTGAAATCCTGTTTTGGGAGGAAAGATGGCTTTGGTCAATGTGTTGAAATTTAAAAGATGACTGACCTCCAGGTAAAGTGTTAAGTTGTGTACCACAGCCCTTCAGTTATATCTGTTCTTCTTCTTCTATGGCAAATACCAGCGTGATAGCAGTTATTCCACTTACCCAAGCCCTGGGGTAAGGCAGTAAAGACCCTCCCCACCTCTTTGGGCCATGAAAAATCCATAAAAAAAGAAAGCAGCCTGGCTGCTGTGGTTTGGATGAAGTGTTAGTTTCCATGAGGAGGTTTAGATGCTGCAGTCTAGGGGCAGAAGTACATCACTGGGGGTGGGCTTTGAGATCAAGAGCCTTGCACTATTTTCAGCTCACTTTCTGCTTCAGGTTTGCATTTGGGTTGTGACTTCTTAGCTTCCGGCTCTGGCCTCCATGATGGGTTCTTTTAGGAACCTCAAGCCAAATAAACTCCTCCTTTCATCATTTCTTTTGGTCATGGTGTTTTATCACAGCAACAGAAAAGTCACTGACACAGTTGAAGAGTGGTGACGTTTGTCACCAGAAACAGGGTGACGATAACAGTGACAGTTGGTATATGCTAAGCTGTTTCTCCTCGGCTGAGGACAATCACCCATAAGCTAACTACCAGAGGGGTGTGCAACCTATGTGGTACTCTTGGTAAGGGTGCAGCCACACATTCCAGGGCCATGTCAATATACTAAGGGAGAGGGTACGTGTGCCCTGGCTGTGTGCCAACGAACTGACTTCACCACTGACTACTGCTGTAAAGTAGAAGAGAGCACCTGACAACTGGTACTATTTGGTGTGCATGGCTGGAAGTAGCAATGGTGGCAGGTGGTATTATAAGCAATTGTGCTTGATGCAGGGTTCTCTGGGATCCGCTCATAGTGTGGAGTCATTTCCAAATGCCGGTCGCCACTCTGCATGCGGTGGCAGTGGCTAATATTTCTAAACATATTTCGGCTCCGTGACACCTTAATAGCGTATGATAACACTCGCCTCCCTTTCAGAAAAATGGATACTCTCATTTCTCTAAACACGGGGCCCTTATTTCTAACCATTTCTATTTAAATGCAAATTTCAATCATGTCCACCTTTCTGTGTTTCAACATGAGCAAACGCACGGAAATGAGAGCAGCTTGAATCCAAATTTCAAGAGCCTGGGAACTGCTCCCAATGGGGGTCCTGGACAACTCTCAATGACTCTCTTTCTTGTCCCTCTATGTTGCTGAGTTCTGTCTCAAAGGGGATATATCACTTCTGTTAGGAGGAGTGGCTAAGTCAGAAGGAAGGATAGCTTCTATGACAGGGCCAAAAGATAAAGAATCCAGAAGTAAGCTTGTGACAGTTTGGTAGACCTTGGATTGCACAGGTTATCCCAATCTCCCAAGGACAGAACCCAGAAACACCTACTGAGTTCCACTGTATGACAACTGCTCTATAGATTTCTTTTTTAGGGGGAGAAAATTCTTCGTGCACATGTCAGGCACCTTGATCAAGTCTCCAGGGAACAAATGCGTGCTGCCAGCCTAGCGGATCCTCCTTGACTAAAGATTAGACTCAGGGCCATAAGAAGGTAGGCCTGCAGAAGAGCCTCTGCTCATAGGGCAAAGGGTCTGGCATGGCCATGGAGCCACAGAATGGGATGAAAGATGAACAGACTAAACACTTAGGAGACGAGGGAAATAGACCTTTGTAACACTTCAGTGATACTGTCTAGACCCAGTGGTTGACACCACTGGAATTTGTATACACTGAGTTGCAAAGGGATGGGTGATGAGCTTTCCTAGCTCTGTGGATTATGGGCAGGTCCATTTCCTTGAATCTCAGTTTTTGCAACCACAGAGGTGAAAGAGCAGTCATGAAGCCTTGTTGAGGATAAATGTATTCATGTAAATGGCTTGAAATAGTACTGGTCCTACTAAGCACACATGTAAGTGGCCGGGAATAGTAATGGCCCTGCCTAGCATACAGGACATTGATGGGGATGCTGTTCTTGAGTGAGGTATACATGGTCTGGCTCTCCTCCCATTACCCGCCCATCCCCAAGTCAATTGCTGTATTCTGCAGGAAACCACTTCAAGCTACAGGGCCTCTTTTTGGTGGGGGAGTGGAGAAGTTGAGGAGATGTCTCAGGGACCTGCATGTCTTAGGAGCAGAGAAGGCTTCAGGAAGCCTCAGAGGAAGCAGCCTGTGGTGGAAGAAAATAAGAAAAGAACTTAGGAGTGACAAACTGTTGCTGGACATAGAACAAGTCTCATCAGAGTTTCACATGTTTCTGGGAAAATTTAAGTCACCTCTTGGGTCTCTTAGTCTGAATAAGAAAAGAACTGAAGAAAAACCCCCAAAGTAAGCAAGCTGCAAATCTCGGAGGCCCAAAGGATGGAGATAGAAAAGAGGAAGAGAGAAAGCAATGCCTTTTGAGGTAGGCATGGAGGTCAGTCACACGGTAGACACACAAGCAAATGATGGGGAGGGGGATTTGGAGAAGCAATGTTAGGGGAAAGATGTTGATAAAAGGTGGAGAAGAAAAGGACAAGTTATTCTGAGTACTGTAGATAAACAGGGAGACTTACAAGGCTGTGTGTGTGTAAGCAATTGCACTCACTAGAGGGAGAGAATTCTGGGAAGGAAAAGTACACTATCTCCTTAAAGGGGTAATTATTCCTCTTGTTATTTTAGCATGCCTCAATATGAGTCTGCCTTCCCAAGCAGTGGTCTCTTAGCTAGGCAATTGACCAACCAACTGGATTAACTCTTGGTTAGCACAGATATTAACTTTGTACCCAAGCCAGAAGCAGTTTCCCATAGCAGTGTTGAAGGCCGCTATGACAGAACCTAACATGAAGTTAGATCCCAGAGACTTAGCCCTAAAAATCTACATGCTGTCCCTACTGTGAATCGAGGTAGCTAATACCCCTCCCCAGCATGGAAAGGCGGGAAGTGCAGTTTAAGGTGACATAGTTTGTCATGGTGAGGGAGGGATTCATGACGACAGAAGGAGTGTGGGAAGGTTGGTCACATTGGATTCGCTGGCAAGAAGCAGAGCATTCAAGCTCAGCTCGTTTTCTCCTTTTAGTTAGTTCAAAACCCCTCCCCCATGGGATGGAGGTGTCCCTATCCCAGGATCTGCCTCCATCCAGGATCTGCTGAGTGTGGCTTTGATGAAGGCTGAAGGCTTGCTGAAGGCCTGTCTCATGGTTTGCTTTGATTGTAAACTTAAAAGAATCTAGAATCACCTAGAAAGCACACACCAGGGCATGCCTATGAGGAATTCTAGGCAATCCTCAATAGGGACACCTCCATCCCATGGGGGAGGGGTTTTGAACTAACTAAAAGGAGAAAACGAGCTGAGCTTGAATGCTCTGCTTCTTGCCAGCGAATCCAATGTGACCAACCTTCCCACACTCCTTCTGTCGTCATGAATCCCTCCCTCACCATGACAAACTATGTCACCTTAAACTGCAAGCAAGAGTGAAACGTTCTTCAGACTGTTCACCCAGCCCATGGTTCTTGCATAAGGAACTTGTGGACTTGTGGTATAATGTACTTTCAGTAATGGCTACATGAAAGACTTTCCCTCTGATACAGGCAAAGGAACTATGTACTCATTTCCTGGGGGTTCATGGGAATGTTGGGTTTGGTGAGCACACATATTTAGGGCAAAGAATCAGGTAGCTCACTGCCTTGGAGGCAGTAATAATTGTTGTGCATACCAGCTGCCCCTGGAGATAATTGTTGTGCATACCAGGTGCTCCTGGAGAAGGACTATACTCTCTACTCAGGACAGAGACAAAGGGAGGGATGTAAATTAGACACACACACACACACACACACTATAGGAAACACCTGCTTCAGACAGGGGAAGGAGATTGAGACATGGAGATTACATGTTGGCAGAGGGGAAGGTAGGCATGGAGATGGGATGTTGGCAGAGGTGAGGACCAGGCAGGACAGAATGAAGTGTGACTCTAGCCATGAGTAGCTCCTGCACTTTAGGAAGTTGCTCCTCCATGTGAAGTTTCTGCTCAGTTCTCTCTTAGCTTTGATGGAGAAGGGAGTTTGGGAACATCTTGATTTTTCTTCCTACAAAAGGGAAATTTCAAAGTGTGGACCAGGATTATAAGAAGTAAAGATAAAAATGAATGTCAAAAAGAGAAAGAAAAGAAAAAAAAGAAAGGAAGGAAGGAAGCAAAGAAGGAAAAAGAAAGGAAAAAAAGAAGAGAAGGAAGAGAGTAAGGAAGAAAGGAGGGAAGGAAGGGAGGGAGAGAGGGAAGGAAGGAAAGGAGGGAGGGAAGTAGGGAGGGAGGGTTGGAGAGAAGAAGAAGAAGAAGAAAGCCTTACAGAGTTTTGGTTATGTTGTAACTTCCTCAGAATACAAGTAGCCAGGAACTGTGGCATATACTTCTATATCTACTGGAAGAAAGAAACATGAGAGCCATCCTTTACCATGGAAGACGAGACATGCTAGAAATCTTAAGGTCTCCGAGAAGGAGCCATCTTGTCCTTACTGGGAATGGCTTCACAGAGAAGATTCTGGGTGAGCTGAATTCTAAAATGCAAGTCAGAGCCAGCACAGGGTTGGGAGGGACACAGGAAGTCCTGAGCTGGTGCCATTTTTTTCTCTTCTCCTTGGTACAGTAGTTGCTATCTTTTGATTTATGTGTTTTCCAGTTGGTAAAGTGCTGGCCATGCAAGGGTGAGAACTCAGGTCTGGATTGCCAGCATTTACCTAAGAAGTCAGGCACAGCCACAGTGGTGCATGTTTCTAACCCCAGGAGATTAAAGGTGAGACAGGTGGTCTCTGGCGCTCACTGGACATCCATCCTAGCCAGTCATTGATCTCTGGTTCAGGAAGACCTCTCAGGGAGGAAAAAGTGAAGAGTGATTAAGAAAGAAACCTTGTATCAACCTTTGGTCCCCAAATTTACAAGTACACATAGCCCCTGTGTACAAAATGCACCCAGGAACACATACTTCCATCACACAGATATATAAACAAGTAAATAGAATCAGACAATCAGTCAGTCAGGCATCCATCAGTCAGACTCCTTGCTGGAATTTTCAAGGAACACACACATGCTTTGGGTCAGAGATTGGCCTGGGCCAGCAATGCCCTGAGAGACTTTGTCTCTTCAATACAACATCAGCAAGAACATCCATGGCAACCTGGGCCACAGAAGAAACATGGACCACCAATCCAGCATCTCCTACTTCTCTCTCACCTTGAGATGCCTGTGAGGAGAGCCATTTTCCAAAGGCAAAACCAGCATCTGTAGCAGAAGGGGATGTGGATCCATGTCCAGTCTAGTTCAGAGCTTGGTGCTAAAGTCTGAGCATCTAAGATGATCAACCAGGATCCACAAAGGAGCTTAGTGACCAATGCTTTAGAAAAACATCTGGCTGAGCCCTTGTGATGCCTAACCAGATCACGGTAGGCACTCAGATAATCACCCTTCCCCAGCTCCAGTCCCAAAGCACACAGTATAGTGTCTCTCTTGTAAGAGGCATACACTCAGGGAAGTAGCTGGGATAAGATAGGATGCTGTGTGTGACAGGTGATCCCAGACTTCCTCAGAGCAGGGCAGATTTACAGACTTGGCGAAGTGAGTTTAAGCCCCGGAAAGACACTAATATCCATCTGGAGCAGGTGTGTCCCAGGGACCTTGCTGTGAAGTCAGACTGAGGGCTCTGTCAAGAGTCCAGCTTACCATTTAAGCCTCATCCCTGGTCAGTGTGATCACAGGAGTCCTGGATAAGAAGACAGGAACCTGAGCCCACTAGCAGATGTGTGGAGCTGGATCGGAGGAATTCTTTGGATTAGTTACAGCCTAAGACACAGGTGGGGATGTGGTGGTGATTGACTCAGAGGCTTCGAATACGAGGCTCAATGGGGGTGAGGGTGGGGGTCCTGGGATGAGCCTGAACTCTGACTAGTGAGCCCTGGGATTCATCATTTCACATGTAACCGAAACTACTGGAGACTGTCTGTGAGAGACAGCAGCCAGAAGTGCATGAACTGTAGTTAAATACGAGGAACCTAGCATTCACAGGAAAACAACCAGAGCCAAAGAGAAACACAATCCCCTGGAGGTCACGGCTCCAGGGCTGTATGTGCTTCTTACGAGCAAGAGGTGGATCTATCTTAGAAATGCTGCCAGTGAGGGTGAAAGCCACAGACTCAGTGTGCACTGTTGCAGAACAACTACTTGAAGGGGTTAATGAATGAGCTTCTCTTTCCTGCCTCTCTTGTGACTCCTGGTCCCCACCAGCTCCTCTCTCCCTCTCTCTGACTCCTCCTTCCGGCTGTGTGCTATTTTCTGGCCTTCACCTCTCACCTAATTCAGGCTAGATGCCGGCCATTTGCCTTCAGGTTTGTTGGTTTCTGTCACTTAACTGTTTTCCAGATCACCTGTCTTGCTCAGGTAGGAAACTTGCTCAAGTTTGGTTTGCTAGTTGCTTACTGTCTGTGCCCCCCCACCCCTCCTCCCTTAACACTGTGATGTCAGGTTTTCCTCAGCAAGGGGTGTGAAGGCTTGTTGGCTTCAGGGTCGCCAGTAGCCAGGATGGTACCTGACCTGTTGCAGGTGCTCAGTAACACGGTTTAACATGGACAGAGCGTTCAGACCGTCAGCCTCACTGTGACCACTGTGTACAGAGCACAGCACATACCCAGGACCTGCTCTCTACTCATTATTGCTAATCTCTGATTGCTTTTCAGATTAGATGCTGTTAAGTTCACGCTGCGGATTATCAGCGTCAGAACACAAACTTATATGCAATTGTATGCACTGCCGCATAAACACGTATGTTTTCCTGCTGACAAAACTTCAGATATCGGAAAGTCCCTAGAAATGTCTAGGAGACGATTACAAAGTTCTAACCTTTGTAGTCTTAACCTAGATGGCCACAGAGGAGGGAGAAACACATGAGAGCAGGCCCCCTCCTGGAGTCAACCCTATTTTCCCAGGGCCAGGGGCATGCACTACCTAATAGGACTTGCTCTCCGTGGAAGGGGAGGACTCCCAGTCAAGCAGGAGCGTGATAACTGGAGTCAGATGTTGCCTCTCCAGGAGAGGGGCCAGTCTCTGCACACTTGGGAGAACTTGAAAGAACTCTGGAAGAGCCATAAATCTTGAACTGGAGCCTTTTATCAACCTCTAATTTATCATGGTCTCTTAATTACTTTGACTGAAGAAGGCATAATCCATATGTATTGGAAATTTGGTCGGTGAAGGCCTGGTTTTCATGAGAAGGGCAGTTCCCGACATATAGGCTTTAACGGAGGAGATGCCACATGGCAGTGACTTGTTCCCATGCCCCTTGCCCCTGTGCTGTTCAAGGCCCTTTGCCTATCCCCAGTCATCTCCGTGATGCTATCCCTTAGGCTTTTGTGTAGAGAGATGAGAAGGAGAGCATTTCCTCAAGGAACTTCACATACAGTGGGGGCAAACCAGAGTGTGACTGTGTGTGGTACAGCCCATGCAGTCTAGGCGTGGGTGTTGTATAGCCATTAAGAAAGGAAACACAACCAGGGATTTCAGGTAAAGCTACTTGCTTTGGGTTTTACTGCTGTGGACAGACACCATGACCCAGGCAACTCTTATAAAGGACGCCATTTATTTGGGGCTGGCTTACAGGTTCGGAGGTTCAAGGCAGGAACATGGCAGCATCCAGGCAGGCATGGTGCAGGAGAAGCTGAGAGGTCTACATCTTCATCTGAAGGCTGCTAGCAGAATACTGGCTTCCAGGCAGCTAGGATGAGAGTCCTTAAGCCCACACCCACAGTGCCACAACTACTCCAACAAGGCCACACCTCCTAATAGTGCCACTCACTGGGACAAGCATACACAAACCATAACAAATGCCCATCAGAGATATGTGCCACCTTGAAGAATGCAGGGACTGTGCAGAGCCCAAGAAGTAGAAAACAGAATGTTACAGAAATGGACCATGAGATGTGGCTTCAACTACTTGTGATAAAAGGTTAGGCAGGTGCTTAGGGACCATGACACAACTGAACCTTTGCTGGAAGATCCAGACACATAATCATGTTCCTAGCTGATGGCTAGGCTGTTTGAATCTCAACACAGTCAAGTTGTGAATTCTTTAGCCTTACCGTGGCCATTTTTCTTTTCCTACCCCTTACCTAGCTCAGTACTTCCCCGCTGTGGTGAATCAGGCCCAGGTCCAGAGGTCAAAGTTACCTCTCCTACCCCATGTACTTCCCTTGTCCATCAGGGCTGGGCTTGCCTTCTGAATGTCCCTGCATGTATTCCTGAGGCTCCATTCCCAGCTCTGATATTTCCCCTCCTGTCCTCAACTCCTTCTTGTAGGTATCTCCTCATCAGGACCCTGGACTCAGTTTCAGCAGGCATGGTGTCATTGAGGTCTCAGTGTTTCTAGATTAGGAAAAAAACAGGGTGGAAAGAGTCCTGTACCTTCAGACTCTTTCGGAAGTCATGAAAACCATCCCGTTTTCCTTGGATCCTTTGCAATGCACATTTGGTAAAGAAAGACATTGGGCTTCACAAATGTCAAGCTGCGACTTGTCCTTGATGTAAAAACCGCTCCACACAGAGAAGGTCCTCAGACTGTACCCCACAGGAGAGCAGGTCTGTTCCTGCCACACTGGTCACTGGGATCCCCACAGGACAGTGGTTTCCCTAGATGTTCAGGAGCTTTGCACATTCAAGAAATACAGAGATAACTGTTCATGGGTCCCCCCCAAAGGACCTCTGGTGTAGGATATTCTCTCATCTGTGTCCTGTACATGCTGCAGACATGAGTGGGTCAAATGGCTGCTATCTGCGAGAGACTAAAACAGGTCATACTTGGTTTTACATACGTAGCACCTCTTCATCTTACCCTTTCAAATACCGAAGGAGATGGGTTTTAGATATACTATATTCACTTTAAAGTCTGAAAAAGACACTGAGCAATTACATGGCCAGTCCGAAGCTTTGAAAAATTGCATGTAGCATAGCTTTCCAGACCAGGCGACTCAGTTCCAGCATTGAGCCCAAAGCAACTTCATTTTGGTTGTGAGTCTAGTCTTTAATGACTGACTCATCTCTGCATCCTTCAAAGTGATTTTAATTTTGTTTCTTTTTGTGAGCCAAATGCTTCTCCTCTGTTTTCTTCTCACCTCTGAAAATGTATGGGTTGAAGGTCTAATGCCCCCACTACCTTGAAATGTGTGGATGCCTGGAGACAAGACCTTTAAGGAGGTAATCAGGATTGCATGAGGTCAGGCAGATGGGGCCTGATCCATTGGATTGGTGTCCCCACAAACCAGACCTGACACACAGAGAGACACCAATGATAAACAGAATATGAGCCTGAGAGGAAATCCTGAAGCAGACAATGGTCACCATGGAGAGAAGTCTGATAAGGTGCCGAACCTTCAGTACCTTAATTGGTCTTAATTAATTAATTCCTGATCTCTCATCCAAAAGGTGGAAAGTGTGATGTTTTCTCCCTATGAAGGAATGGGAGTGTCTAGGACCAAACTGCCTCTGCCATTATGCTTCCTGAATGAGAGAAATGAGGTCAGAGGGTTATTGTCACCAATTGCAGGCTGGTACATGTCAGAACACTGGGTTGTTCTGACTTCTCTGTCTACACTGTCAGTGGTTGGCTAGAGGGTATACCAGCCTGAATTCCTTCAGCAGTCAGGGACAGGAGCTGGGTAAAGCAGATCTCAAGGGACAAGAGAGATAAAGTTGTGGGTTGGTCATCTGGGATGGAGTCCACCTAGTAATGTACAGGGTATACAACTGATCCTGCCATGCCCACTTGAGGGAAACAGTTCCAACCCTCCTACACTTCTCTCCTTGCAGGATTCTCTATGCATGGTCTGATTCTGTAGGCCTGTATGTTGAAGGCAAAGCAGTAAGAAGCCTCTGGAAGCTATCAAAGTGGCTCTAGAACCATGTTACTCTACTGGAACTCTCTATGTAGATCAGGCTGACCTGGAACTCAGAGAAAGCTATGTCCCTCTATCTTATGAGCTCTGGGATTAAAGGTATACATCACCATGCCTAACTTTTTAACATTTTGCTAAGTCCAAGAATAGAGTATTTGAATCATTTATAGGTTTATCACAAACAACATTCCTTTTGATCCCTAGCCTAGAAGTAGTGGAGTTTTACCACCAAGACCCAGTTGAGCATGGACAGAGACAATGGCCTCAAGTGAAGTAGCAGCATCACATCTGTGCCAATTAGGGCAGTGTCCCTTGTCTTCATTTGGTTTTGTGGGCATACCTAACCATTTGTTTGGGTTAGGAAATAAGGACATTAGCACCTTGGGGAATTATCATTGTAATGTCTTTATCATGGTCACTGTGGCTCCAGGCTCTTTAAAGCCTACACATTTGGTCAAGATGCTTCAGGATCTAATATGGTTATTTCATTTCAGTGCTTACAGAGGAAAAAAATGGTGAATCCTGGGTGCCATATTGTAGAATGAGTAATTTTGGATTCAAACGTGCTCCATCTGTCTGGCTTGCACTTCTATCCATGGGCCAGAGACAATGCCCCCTCATTGCCTATCTGCCAAGGGACTTGTGCTTTGAGCTAAATGGATCTTTTCAATATGCCTGTCTACTCTGAACCTCAGAATGCAGTTTTGTTTGGAAACAGATTCTTCAAGGAGTAATCAAATTAAGAACCGGTCATGCTGGATTAGGCTGGCAGGGCCTTCATTCACTGACTGGTATTGGAGCAGTCATGCGAAGAGGGATGGTGATGGAGACCGTCCTGGAGGAGGTCAAGCACAAAGATGGAGGCAGAAGATCGAATGGCAATTCATTAAGGCAGGAGAGCCAAGGATTGGCAGCCAACCAGCAACAGTTGGCAGATGGGATGAGACAAGTTCTCCCTCAGTCCCTGGGATGCATCACCCTCACTTATACCTTGGTATTAGACTTTTATTGTTTGTAGTCATCCAAGGTGTGGTCACTGATCGGATATTTCTATACCTTGTCTTCTCTAGGTTGAGGAACCTGGAACACTGACTGTTCTAGATTCCCAAAAGAAGCCAACTATACCCTCTTTTCCTTTGGCTGTCAGTCTCAACCATAGGGTCTTTCCTTCTGTCCTCTGCCTGCCCCCCTTTGTAGGCCCTGGCTATGTTCCCCTCTCATCCACGTTATCCTGCATGGTGGAGGTAAAGCTGGCATCAGGGAACTTGTGTATGGGCTCAGATAAAGCCATGTGACATGAAGTGAAACTTCTCGTTGTCTGGCACAGAAATTCTAGAATCCTAGGCATCATCGGGAGCTTGAATTAGACATCGGCATGAGCTTGTTACTATACTTATTACTGTGTGTTTCAAAAACCCCATGAAGACTCTCTGATGTGGTTATTATGAAAAAGGATGCAAGTGAGAAATTCAGCATGTTGAACCTTATAGGTTTTGGGGCATCTATCTCTCCCCAAAATCTGGTGGTACTGCAGGCTTCTGGATTGGATACCATGCACTGTTTTTGGGCTGTGCATAACCAACCCTAGGTCAAATGTGGGATGGGCCTCAATTCTAGGCTCTAGGCACACAAAGAAAACTCTAGTGCTACTTGGGTTCAAGGAGCATCTTTCTTATATAAATGTCTGTGCAGGATCCAGGAAGGCTACATGAGGAATAGGAAGGAGAGAACAAGACTATACACTGCATTCATGGGAGATGTGTTTAGAGGCAAAGTCCTTTAGAGACTAGCCTTTGTTTTTCAATAGATGGTGCCTGTGTCTTCTAGAAGTAATGAGATGTGTGTGCGTTAGAGTGAGAGGGTGGCTGTGGCTGGGACCAGAGTCTTGTGTAGGGATTGGTTGACAGAGATGTGCTGAAGGTGAGCATCCCATGAGTGGGCCATGTATGCAAGCTAGCCAATCAGCAGGGGCCAACCCCCCTTCCACCCCCCAAGACAGATGATAGGTGGGAGCAGTAGGAACCCAGAATGTAATTACAAAGACCTAGGTAGAAGGACTCTGCCCCTCGTAGCTCACGGTCACTCTGAAGACTAAGTAGCTGTCACTTAGTAGTGTGAAAGAGGCTCACTGGCCAAATGGTGGACTGTAGGAGAGATTCAGGAGGTTGGTGTAGGGTTTACAGTCTGGGACAATGCAAAAATGTGCTTCAGAAGCACATGTGTAACGAGCACAGGGCAGTCTCAGGCTTTGTATTAGTTGCCTTTTTAATCCATATACTAAACTGCTTGACTTAAGGGAGGCGAGGCATAGCTTGGCTCACAGTTTGAGGGTGCTGTCCATCACAGAGGCAAAGCCATAGCTCTTGGATTGTGAGGATGTCAGGAAGCTGATGATGATGAAATCTGGTACCCAGCCCACTTTCTTCTTTTCACTCAGCCTGGAACCCCAACCCATGGGAGGATGCTCCCCACATTCAGGGAGGGTCTTCCATTTTCAATGAACTCAGTCCCATACTCTATCAAGTTGACAATACTGACTATCACAGACTTGGGCTTTGGAAATTCGACTTAGAATCATCATCAGATCATTCTCGATCAACTCCAAGATCCAACAGGAAGACGAAAGTCACAGAACAGAGGTAAGAGCATCGCAGAGGCTTGTGCATCTGTCCAGGAGGCCGGCCCTAGCCCCTAAGATGTCTGCATGAGGCAGAACGGACAGGGTTTCGTTGTGCTCCCGTTGACTGTGGATGACTCGTGGTGGCCTAATGCAAATGTCAACCATAGAGTAAACTGGGTGGCTGTAGTAGAAAAACAGAACCAAGAACAAACATTGGCTCTGTCATTATTTCTAAGATGGAAAGGCTGTGTATATGTGTACGTGTATGTGTATGTAAATGTTAATACAAGTATGCCTCCCAGAGCTAGATACCAGTTCCAAAGAGCGGCTGTGCAGGATATTAAAAGTTTAACGAGGTGCCATTTCAGAGGTGCTAACATTTCCCAGCCAGAAATAGCAGTAGCCAAAACTTTTAATCTGAAGCAGATGATAAGTGGTGGATGTAAAGATTGCTTGCTTAGAGCGAGGATGGGGCTGAGGGATGCCTGAGAAAGGGAGAGAGAGATCAGACGTGGATCCTGGAGTGGTCCATGATCCGCTTAAAACATAGCTTCAGTTCCTCTGCCTGAAAGTTTAGTTCAATGGCCAGATGGTGACAGTAAGTGAGCTCAACTGGCACAATTCTTGAACCAGGGTGGGGGTGAGGGCTGGTGCTGAGGAAGGGCATGGGGTGGGTAACCCTCTTGAGATGGGTAGCGTTGCAGAGGTCTTACACTGCAGCCACTCAGAGCAGCTGAGTCCTGGGTGCGTAGAGTGATTCTTTCTGTCCTGTTCATAAACCTTTCTGTAACAATTTGATTTCACCAAATTCAACATCTGGTGGACAGCTCACAGGGAAACATGTGTAACCCAGATCCTCCTACTGGAGTTAGCAAGGGGGAGGGGACTGCAGTATACCCTACTGGCTGTGTGCAGGTGGCTGCTTTCTAGAAGAGAAGAGGAAAAGAGTGGGCTTGGGGCCCAAGGATCCCATCCACCTAACCAGCATTCTAGATTTTTCCATGCCATAGTTGCAGAAATTAGAAGTCCAGACTGTGGAATATTCCAGTGTGGCTTGTCACTTTTGTGTATGTGTATCCTCATCCATAGGTCTCACAGTAGTTCCTAGCTCAATAATTTCTGTGAGAATAAAGGTAGGCAAAGCAGTTAAAATAATTACTCACTCAAAGCAGCAATAAATATTAGCCACATATGACAACCAGGCAAAGTTTCTGTGTTAGAATATAAAACACAGAGGAGGTGGTTCTGACCTGAAGGAGCTTAAGTTCTAGCTCAAGTTAGACAGGTAAACTGAGGCAAAAAGAATCTGTGGGGTGTCAAATGCCACGTGTCACAATAGCATGTGTCCAAGATGCCAATCTTTTGAATGTCCATGCTCATTTAGGCAATTTATAAATGTTACATATCTAGGCCATAAGTGAACATATATCAACTTAGTTGGTCCTCACATAACACATCAAGGTCATTGAGAAGAGAGAGAAGAAAGATTGTCAGAGGCAGTGGATAACTATAGGAAAACAGTGTTTTCTGGGCGTAGCAGGGCAGCTGCACATAAGACCTCATTGCAGGTGTGGCAACATGAATAAAGACAGAGTTCAAGCCAGATAAAATTCCCAGGATGGAGAAGGGAGAAGGGAGAAGGGAGGACAGGAAGTCCCACCCCTAGCTAGAGAGATGTCTGTAGTCGATATCTATTGGGAGAGGGAGAGTTGGTTTTCTTTAATGCTGTGCCTCTGGTAGGTTGGCCATGCCCCAGTGGATGCCCACACACACAAGAGTATATGGTCAATGCAAATTAGACTTGATGTGTTAAAAAAAAAAATAGAGACAAAGTTTTATGGGGATGGAACTGGGGTGAGTCTGGGAACTCTTGGGGAAAGGGAGTGAATATGTTTAATATACATTGTATGAAATTCTTGAAGAAATTACACCTTAAAACACACACACACACATGTCAGCACTTCATCAAAATCTTTGGTTTTATGGTAACTCAATTGATCTCCAAAGTTTTCTGATCAATTTGGTTTGTTCGAACAAACAATATCACTTGTTTGGTTTGGTATTTGCAAAGCCCTTGAGAGCTTTCCGATTTTTCCTTATTTGTAGCCGTCAAACAAGGCATGGTGTGGGGGATATTTTCATTATCTTTTTTTAAATGGGCGTGAACACTTACCTGCAAGTGTATGCATGGGTGTAGAGTTCAGAGGGCAATATCAAGTGCCATCTCTAGGAATGCCATTCTCCTTTAAGACATTAGCCAAGAACTTATCAAGTAGCATGGGATTGCTGGCCTGCAAGCCTACAGTAGCTACTCAGCAGTGGGATATCAAGAGCACACTTCTATGGCCCCCACTCCATTTTAACGTGATTTTGCGAATTAAACTCACATCCTCATGCTCACGATGCAAGGACTTCCTGTTGTCCATGTCCTTTACTTTGAATGATCTTTACAAATGATGACATCAAGACCGAGGTGTTCTGGGAGTGAGTTTAACAGCTCTGAGGGGAATACAAGTCACCCCTAAATTTCAGGAACTTACCACAGCTTAAACTAGCACCCCTGTCTTTCTCTAGGATATCCCAACCAGAAAAGCTTACACTTGCTATTGGCAGCAGCACATGCAATTGCTTTGACCTTCCAGTTTGCGCCAGTCCCCCACCCCCACGTCACCCTGTGATCAGTCTCTACCCCTCTTCTCTCCCCGTGGAGTCTTTTGCCAGAGTGTCTTGCCGAGTCGAGTCCCATCTCAGGTTCTCCAGTTGTTTCGGATCGGTTCCCCACCCCCCAGTTATTCCCGCAGCTTCCTAAGCTGTGTTTCATTTCTAACTTATCACTGCAGCTCTGCGAGTTCCCTGCCTCCAGCCTCTCACTTTGATCACGGTCCCAAGCAGATATGATTTAGGGTAGCCTTCGCCAACTCCACGAAGCTGCCATCCATTCAGGACGGTGCTGCTGAATCTCACCAGACTCTGCCTTCTCTGCACCTCAGTCACCAAACTCCTTGACAAGTAGGCAGGACCATTTCCCCATTTGCAGGCGGACCCTCTGAAACACATCATCCTCCGGCAACTGCTCTCATCTGCCCCGCTTTGGCGGGTTCTAATTTTAAGAGCAGGGAGTTCCAGTGATCCTTGGCTCCCTTCATCTGGTTTCAGAAACCTATCAGAAGGGAACGGATCCTCCCCCAGCACATGTTATTATTTATAGGCCCAGGCACACTATTATTTTATGTTATGATTCTGGATCTTTCAAATGGTTCCCGTATTCTTTGTTCTGCTGTTTCTCTTATTAGACGCTGGACTTTGATTTACCGCCTGGGATAGCTCTTTCTTTTCTTGAACATTTACTAGCTGTCAGGCATCTGGTGCAGAGGCCTGTGCCTTTAAGAGCACGGACAAGGAGCAACTCTCAGGAGAAAGTAATCCTACAGCAAGAACCTGGGCCCAGTGATGATGCCTAGCTGCCCGGGGAAGGTTCACAGTGAGCTTGCCAGTGCTGGACATTGTAGTAGCGTTTCCCTCTAGAGCCTTGGGGGCTTGTAAGGAAGATCCCAGCAAGTCTTCATAGATGACGTGGACTTAGGGAGGCACCTCCCCTTGCCTATCAGTTGACCATAGTGCTCTTCTACCTCTACATTCAAGGGAGCTTTGGGTTGCCTCTGTCATTGCTTGAAGTCATTCTTGCCTAGTGTTCCCCCAACAGAGGGACATCCTACCCTGGGGACTTTACTATCTCTCTGGAGCATCTTTGGCTCAGCTTTCCATGTAGTTAGTGACTTCAACAGCAAGCCTCACTGGTGTTCTCTCTCTCTCTCTCTCTCTTCTCTCTCCTCTCTCTCTCTCCTCCTCTCATTATTGTGTTTACATACTGACTACAGATTCTCCTCCCCCTTTCCTCCCAGTGTCCCCATCCCCTCTGCCCTGTCACCCACTCCTCCTCCTTTTCTCTTCAGAAAAGAGCAGACCTCCCTTGGAAATCACCCAAACATGGCACATCAAGTTGTGGTAAGACTAGGCACGTCTTCCATATTAAGGCTGGACAAGGCAAGCAGTATGAGGAAAAAGGTCCCCAAAGCAGGTAAAATAGTCAGAGACAGTCTCTGCTCCCACTGTTAGTAGTCTAGCAAGAAGATCAAGCTATACAACTAATACATATATGTAGAGGACCCAGGTCAGTTCCATGCAGGCTTCCTGGTTGTTGGTTCCATCTCTGTGAGCCCCTGTGAGCCCAGGTGAGTTGATTCTGTGGGTTTTCCTGTGGTGCCTTTGACCTCTCGGGCACCTATGCTTCTTCCCTCTTAAAATGGAGGTTTCTCATAAAGTTGGAAATCAATCTACCTCAAGACCCAGCTATACCACTCCTGATCATATATCCAAAGAATGCTCCATCATACCACAAGGAATCTTGCTAACCTCAGAAACTGGACATGATATAATCTGGATGTCCCTCAACTGAAGAATAGATGAAGAAAGTGTGGTACATTTACACCATGAAATATTACTCACTGATAAAAAGAAAAGCATCAGGAAATTTACGGGCAAATGAATGGAACCAGAAGAGATCTTCCTGAGCGAGGTAACCCAGACCAGCAGGAAAAACATGAGATGTACTCATTTATAAGTGTGTATTAGCCATAAAGGATAACCAGGCTACTAAACCCAAAGAAGCTAAGTAACACGGAGGGCTCAAGGGGGAAGGGGTGCATTAATCTTCTTAAGAAGGGTAAATAGAATAGACATCATAAGTAGATGGGATGGTAGGAGCAGGAGGGATCAGGTGGGAGGAGAAGGGAGGGAGAGAGTACTGGGAGAGACAACTGGAACTGAGGGACAATTTAGAGACAACCTAGTCCAATGGAAACTCCCAAGAATCTTTGAGATTGACCTTTACCTAAACTTCCTAGCAGTGGGAGATCCAGAGACTGAACTGAACTGGCCATCTCCTGTTTCCAGGGAGGACTTCCCACGGAGGGAGATACACAACCTTAAACCTACAATCTATTCTGCCTACCTGATGTGCTGGGGTAAAGGTAGCTCAGAAACTGTGGGAGTTGGCCATCAAATGACTGGTCCAGCTTAAGATCCACGCCACCCCTGACACCGTTTGGAGGGCCAGGACACAGAGGCCGAATGGCCTAGAGACCTAGGATAGAAGCAAACATGACTGGCAAAGGATTTCAATGAAACGATTCCTAACATTATTCTGCTGTACTCATAGATTTGTGCCTAGCCCAACCATCGTTAGAAAGGCTTCATCCAGCAACTGATGGAAACAGATGCAGAGCCCCAAAGTTAAATATTAGGCTGAAGTCAGGGGATCCTACAGAAGAAGGGAAGGAAGGATTGAAGGAGTTGACTGGTGCTTTATAGCTGAGAATATGGTTGACTCAGTGACCATGGCACCCTATGAGAGAAGGAGTTGGGATTGAACTTGAGTTCATCACTCCCAGGTTGGGTCTGGCATGTCCTGCTCAGAGTGTGACATGAAGTATTTGCAGCCTTGCCTGACTGTGCCTTAGGCAGTGACAGGGGTGGAGGCAATGTGTTTCTATGAGGGAAAAGCTACAAACATGTGTCACTGTGACCTGGGTATGTGCAGCATCCATTTCTGCATGGAGAGCTCCGGGATGGTTACCAGCTTCTTCTTGTTCCAAGCAAGGTGGAAATGGATCAGATCCTGCGGTATCCGCCTTAGCAGCCGTGCAGCTTCCTCTCTGTTCTGTTTGAATACTGATTATCCACCCTGACATTTAAGCCCTGGAATAGGATGCTCCCACCTGGATCTCACCCAGAGGATTTGAACTTGACAATCCCAACTGCCTCCCTGCTCAGCCCTGTCACTCTGTACTCCCTATCTCATTAACGAGGACACCATCTGCCCCCACTTGGAGATTCAATCCTTTTGTTTCCCTCCCTGTTGCCAGTTGCCAGCTCTCATCAGTGTAGGACATGCCCTCTTCAAGCCTTCCTCTCTTTCTGCCTGCCACCCACACTCTTGGTTAGGACTTAGCTGTTTTCCACCAGGTCCCCTAGTTTCCATGCCTGCTTTTCTTTGCTGAAGTGATCTTGCTCCTCAGGTCACTTACTGTCACCATCACACAGCTCTCAAATCCATCTGTGGTGCTCTGGCATCTTGGACAGAAAGAATCTCAGTTTTGGTCATGGAAGGTTGTCTTCCTGGCTTAGTTCAGGGTGGAACTCCAGACTCAACTCAAAGCAAATACATGGCTGCCTCCTAAGTTCCAGGGCCTGAATTTCCCCCAAGTTCTCAGGCATAGCATACATTTCCTGGTTCCAACAGCACCGTCACTACCCTCACCTGGGGACATCTCATGACCATCAAGGCCTGCTCCTGTTTCATCTCATTAAAGAAAACTTTTCTGAGTCTCCCAAGCCCTCATTCCTCTTTGGAGATTTATTCTGTCCCGTCTCCTAAACAGTTTGTTGTTATTTAATTGATTGCTCATTCATGCCTTAAGGACCTGCACCAAGCTGGACCTGTGGAAGAACTGGGCATGGAGGTGAAGGTCCTCCTTCAAAGGAGAGCTCCATGTCACAAAACAAAACACAGTGTAAGAAGGGCACATTCTACCTTTCAGGTCTCCTTGGGACAGTGCAGGTTCTTTAGCAGATAACAGAGCCTGATGACTTTCCCAGGACTGATAGAACAAGGTGCCATTAATTGGTGGCTTAAAGCAATAGAGAAGTCTTCTCTCTTGGTTAAAATATTGGAAGTCTGCAATCCAGATGATGACAGAGCCATGGACTCTCTCCTTTGGCTTCTTGCATTGGCGGCCATACTTGATGTTGAGTCTTTGCCTGTATTATATTATGTTCTCTTATTTCTATGTGCCTATGTCTGGTTTTTTTTTTTAATCTCATTTCCCATAAGCTATATTTGAATTAGGGTCCACTATGGCCATCTTTAAAATCTCCGTCTCCAAATACTGTCACCTTCCAAAGCATGAACCGGCTTTCCATCACTGTGAGAGCAGACCCATGACAATCAGTTCCTAAGGAGAGGCAGGTTATTCTGCACCATGATCTCTGCAAGTTTACTGTGGAGTCACTTGGCTCTATTTCTTTGGGTCACTGGTGTCATTGTATGCCATGGTGGGAGCATGTGACAGAGGAGGGCTGTTTACTGTCTAGTGACACGAAAGCAAACAGAGTTATAGGAGAGAGCAGGTTTCCTCCTTCTCCTCTCTTCTTACTCCTCCTATCCCTCCTCTCTTCTTTCTTCTTCATCTCCCTGAAAAGTACACCCTCAGGATGTGTACTGATTTCCTGCAATATGATCCACCAGAATGGGTTATACCACCTCACACTGCTATCCTACACCAGAGACAAAGCCTTTAGCATATAGGTCATTAGAGGATATTTCCTACCCTAAAGACAGCAGGTATTAAGGGTTACAGTTTCAACATAAGGAGAGAGAGGTAGAAGTGACTTAATCCATTGCAGCATCCAATGAAGAAGTCCGACAGCAATCTGTCTGTGGCTAAACCACAGTAAAATCACATCTATATGCAAAAAGAGATTTTTCACACCATGGTCTTTTTTCCCTGGGCTGACAGACCTTTTCTCTGACCAAGAGAAAAGGGGAGGTGGAGTCCTTCAGTGAAAGTTTCCCATGAACAGTCACGGTAGTCTTTCTCATTTTTTATCCTGCCCAAACTCTCTATAACACTGGGTCTGCAGGTTATCAATTCCTAAAATCTCCATCTTGACAGCCTCCTCTTAGTCCCTCTGGAACTATTAGCCTTTGGAGCCAATGTAGGAGGCCTCAAGTCTGACACCAGTTCACTTGACTGGTTCAGGTACCATGGACATCCTTTGCAGGACTGAGGGAGACAGGGCTGCCCTTTGCCAGGTAGGACAGAGGCTGGTGGTGTGGGTTGGTGGTGAAGCCATAGCCTTCTGGCCTCATCTACCCTTGGGGAAAGCAACCTACCTGACTTCCTGCCTGTACCCTGTGTACACACTGTGCCCCCTATGGCCCTGGACCCCGCGGTTGGAGATTTTGTATTCAGAAGAGCAGCAACCCCAACTCTGAGCACTTAAAATACACAGTATCACTCCATCATTCCTAGGGACATGAGTGACACTCATCATCACATGCCACCTACCTAGGAGACAGAGTAACCCAGACAGCTGACAGTGACCCTTTCTCCCACAGTGATCCCATGTTCTGTGTGTTCCTAAGTCTCTCTTCCCAGTACAGTCAGAGACAAACTCTCTGTGTCCTACAGCGTGTCCTTACACTACCTGAGATGGGGTCGTTTGTCCTTCTCCTCTCTTCTCTCTGTCACTGCTCAAGAGCTGCATCATCTGGGAACCTCATTATTGAGGACCACAATGTAGGTCTCCACTCTGGGCATCTCCTAGCAACGGGTCTTCTCGCAAGTCATCTTCCTTTGCCTGTCCACCACAGGCTCTGTTCATACCTGCACCTGGCAAGACGACTCCTTGTCTCCAGACAGTGTCTTCTGAACCCCAGGATACCTCAGGAAATGGGATATTGGTGGATAAGTTGAATGATTGGATAGACTGAATATAATATTATGTATAATAGAGTTCTGTGTTTCAGGAACTCAAAGTTCATATGGTGAGGTATGGTGGTTTGAAGGAGAAATGGCTCTCACAGTCTTGGGCACTTGAAAATATGCTCCCCAGTTGGTGATGCTGTTTGGGAGGCTTATAAGGTTGGCCTAGCTGCACAAGTGTGTCACTTGGGGCTGGCTTTGTTTTCACAGGAACAGAAATGTAACTAATACTTGGGGCTTCTTCTTTCCAAAGCAAGTCACTTGGCAATAATCTTCCTGAGTCATGAAGGGTTGTTAATTTGGGAAAACCACTATGTCCTTCTTAACAGCAGCAATGTTTAAACTAGCTTTTTGTATTCTCATCTAGAGTGGTAGCCCACGGGCTAACCTTGAATCTAGACACTCCTCTGGTTTTCCAGTTCTAGTTCACCAACCATGTCTAGGAAAAGGGGAAGTTCCTGAAAAATCATGTCTGAAATTTGATTTCCAATGCTAAAAATAAGATTGGTGAGCAGGATGCATCCTTTGCTATATGGAAGTTGAGGTAAGACTTTCAGTGGTAAATATTTGCAACCTAGCAACAAGAGTTCCCAAACTGCAGGGGCTGTTGAGCTATTTCTTCACAGGCTGCTTTCATTACCATGGCATGGGCATCACTGACCAGGAGGGGACAGAAATTAGAGGGCATGTGACAACAGGGACCATAGACTTCACCACATTAAACCCTCAGGAGATCAAGCAAGCAAAGGCCTCATTTGCTGTGCTAAGACTTTGAAGTGCAAAGACCTGGTCACGGGTATAAGGCCACACAGTGGAGCTAGCATTGAATCCTTAGCCTAAAGTCTTAGACTTTATCCCCAAACCACATGGTTCCCTTTACATGGCTGCTTGTTCTTTTTGATTACTTTGGGATACATGACAGAAGTGCTGGGAAGAATGACAAGGAAGAGGCTTAGGGTCAACGAGTGTTCACTAGCCACAGTATCGTTTTTTTTTTTTTTCCCATGGGTTGGAACTGGATTTTGCAAGGAGAAACCCAAGTGAAAGAGAACCTCTTTTTGGGAAAATGTTGGTAATTTGATGCATGTAAACATGCCATTTTAAGAGCCTCTATCATATAAACAAAGTCTATCAAGTGGGGAGTGGTTTTAAGACAGGATTGAAGGGAGAGATAGCATCGACTGACAGCTCACCATGACAGACATTGCATGAGGTGCTTGACATCTAGGAGGTGTTGTGTGCTATGGTCCTTTAGAAACCAAAGTCTCCTCACTGTGAGGATGAAGAAATTAAGGCATCTGTCTTAAATCTCAAATAGCCTTAGCAGCAATTTAGGGTAGTGTTCTAATGTCTGGAGCTGGGCTCACAACCTCTAGAGTCTCTTCCTCCAGTCCAGCACTCTCCCTTTCCCTCCCCTTCTCCCTCTCCCCTCCTTTTCCCCTCCCCCTCCCCCTCTGCTTGTCCCTCTCCCCCTCCTCCTTTCCCTATTCCTGTCCCTCTCCCTTTCCCCCTCTCTCCCTCCCACCTCCCTCTGTACAAGAAAACGCATGAGTATGCATGATCACAATTTTGGTGAGTGTACATGTATGTGCGTAGATCAGAGGACAACCTACTCAGGCACCAGTAAGCTAGCTGTCTAGTGAACTCTGGGGATCTACCTGTCTCCACCTCCCCCGAGCTATGACTACAGGCCTTTGCCACCACATCTGGATTCTTTGCATGGCTTCTAAGGATCAAACTCACTTCCTCATTCTTATACTTTCCTAACTGAGCTGTCTTCCCAGGCCCCAGCTCATGTGTTGTTTGAGGAAGAGGAGGTAAGCACTGCCCAATGGAGGCCTTTGCTGCTGGTTAGCAAAGCCCTGCATTTGTTTGGTGAGGTCTGTTACAAATGAAGAAATGTGTATTCTCCTAGCTGTAGAGGCCAGAGACCAGGATCAAGTTTGGGCATGACTGGGTTCCCTCTAAAGTATCTAATGGGGAATTCAGCTCTAGGATTCTTTCCCAGATGGGCTTGTACCTGCATCACCCCAATTTTGTGTCCACCACTGGATTCTCTTTGGATGTCTGTCCCTTTGTCTAAATGTCCACATTTTAAGATTATTGGCTGCTCTTGCAGATTTAATTAGACACAGGTTTAATTCCCAGCACCCACATCATGGCTCACAACTGTCTGTAACTCTAGTCCCAGGGGATCCAACACCCTCTTCTGATCTCTGAGAGAACCAGGCATGCATGCATACACTACATTTTCATACATTTGAGCAAAGTGTTCATACACATAAAATCATAAATAGATATACAAAGATCTAGTTAAAAAGATGAACCTCAATAGTACTCGATGTGTATCCTTCCTAATGACACAAGTTACCTTGCTTTACCTCTGTAAAGTACTATTTTCAAGATCATGTTTTGAGATACTAGAAATGCTATGATTTAAACATAACGTGTCCCCTGCGGTTTCGTGTGTTTGAACACTTTGTCCGCAACTTATGGTGTTGCTTTTGTGTCATTGTTAAACATTAGGGATCTAACTAGCAGATCCAATTGTTGGCAAGCCTTGAAGTTTGCATCTCTTCTGGCTGGCTCTGACCATGGAGGTTGAAAGTAGTAGCCATATGTTCCTGCTACCTACAGCCTAGTCCCTCCACCATGGCTTCCTGCCATGATAAACTGCTTTCCTGGAAACCATGCACCTTCAAGTCGCTAATGTCAGGCAAGTTGTAACAGCTTTGAGAAAGGGCAGTACTGGGAGTTGAGATTTCTATATGTATTTGGCGGGATTAATTCAACCTATAGTGATGTATAGCGCAACAAAAATATTAATGGCTGCTAAGTAGACACATTACATTTTCCTGATAGAAAGTCTTGTCATTTGCCTTTACCCTTAAATGTGAACCTGGACCACCTTGGTATGTTCAAATTCACTGTCATCTCCTCTGCCTCTTTCCCCCAGTGTCTACCTAGCAAGTCTCTGCTCATTCTCCAAGGACAGGGAGGGACTCGGGCTGGAACCACTGACAGGTCTCTTCAGGGCCTCCCTTTCCACAGTTTGGGTTCATCTGCCCTTTTTTTCTTGAGGTTACCAGTGTCACTTCCCATTCTTCCATTAGAGCCACCTGTCCCCATGATCTGTGACCTCCCCTGGTTCAGGTCTGTGCCTCTGACACAGGGTGTGCTTACATAGCACGTTGGGTGCTCTCAAAGGTATTTTCTTCATGAAGAAGTGCAGTATACCCATATCTACTGAAACTAACTATGAACAATTATCCTCAGTACAGAGGAAGAAGTTTGAAATAGACAACATCTACAGAACCTACTTGTGAAGTTACTAGATACCTTCATAGTTTTCTTTCATATCTATTTACTAGCATAATTTCAGATAGGATTTTTACCATTCTATTGCTGGCTTTCTGTTTGTATCTTGCTTTTTGGAATCTCTCGCTAAACTTACGAATATAATCATTGCACTTTTTTTTTTTATACTAAGCCAGAAACATTTATTTCTATGCACATGGTTGAGATAAGGAGCTGACCTTTGACCTGTACATAGAACCAGCTCTTCTAATACAATCTGTTAAAGAGCAATGGTGGACTTTCCTTAGATTCTCAGACAGCCCCTGCAGCTAACTTTTGACTCAATTATACCTCATCTGTTTTTTTTTTTTTCTATTCTTTTCCTGACACGCTACGATTTTTTTGAAACATGATATGAAATCCCCCAGAAACATTTAGAGGGAGTTGTCAGACCTAAATAACTATCTAAAAATACAAAACCTTAAAATTTAGCTAAGTGTGCTATGGTGAGGATGGATAGATTCTACATGATTAAAAAAAAATTTAATGTGCTTTTGTCTAGATTTTAAAATTATCAGAAAGATGAAAGGTTCATGGCAGGTTTGAGGGTGTAAGAACAACCTGATTGATGTCACTGGAAATGAATACCTGGGCCACCGGAGGGAAGGACTCATTTGCTGCTCCTCCTCTTCAAAACACCCCTTCTTGCACCTTCAGATAAGAGGTCAGCCAGATCCTTAAAATCAGAGGCTGCTTATTCTTTTAATTTTATTGTTTTTTTTTTTATCTATTTACATTTCAAATGTTATCCCCCTTCACTGCTTGCCCTCCACAAAACCCCTATGCCATCCCCCTCCCCTGCTTCTATGAAGTTGCTCTTCTACCCACCCACCCTCTCCTGCCTTACCACCCTAGCATTTCTCCTACACTGGGGCATTGAGTCCTCACAGGACCAAGGGATTTCCTTCCCATTGATTCCAGATAAGGCAATCCTCTGCTACATCTGCAGCTGGAGCCATGAGTCCTGAGGGATGGGGAACTGGGGGTAGCCACTAGAAAGTTACAGATGCTAGGAAAGCAAGAGGCTCGCAGGACCCAACAGTGATGACATTAGCTAAAGTACCCAACAAAAGGGAGAGAAAACGTGTAGAGATCCTATCCAGTGGTTAGGTATGGTCCCTGGTTGAGGGATGGGGCCATCCAACCATCTCAAAAATATTAACCCAGAATTGCTCCTGTCTAAAGAAACTGCAAGGAACAAAGAGTGGAGCAGAAACTGAAGGAAACCCAGGAATCCATCCCATCTTCAGACACCAAACCTAGACACATTGCTGATGCCAAGAAGTGCTTGCTGACAGGAGCCTGGTATAGCTGTCCCCTGAGAGGCTCTGCCAGAGATAGACCAATACAGATGCAGATGTTCATATCCAACCATGGGGCTGAGCACGGGGACTCCAGTGGAGGAGTTAGGGAGAGAATTGAAGGAGCTGAAGGGTTTGCAACCCCATAGGAAAGAACAACAATATCAACCAACCAGATCTCCCACCCCCCCAGAGCTTCCAGAGACTAAACCACCAACCAAAGATGTTGCTTACTTTTATCTGTGGAGGAGTACGGGGAGGAACAAGAAGACACAGGGGATGAAGGAAGCCCAAGGGGCCCTATAGCAACTTAAGGGGTGACAACAAGCGAACTGGCCAGATTCTCAAGCTGGTGGGAATGGAAGCCAAGGCCACCGGGTGGCAGAGATCCTGGGGACCAAGCTGAGAAGACAGCAGTGATAGCTACAACAATGCCACTAAGTTCAGTTGTCCATAATTCTTCTAGGCCACACACTAGGCTGGTGTTTCCTGGTTACTTGAGCAATTTCTGTTGTGCTTGTTTTGTTTCTTTGTTTATTCTGTGAGGTAATGTCTCAGCATATAGCTTGGTTGGCTTCGAACTTCCAATGGTGCTCCTGCCTTTGCTTCTCCTGTGTTAGGGCCACGAGTGTGAACCTCCATGTCTCAGACACACACACATGCCCTAGATTTTACAATGCAGATAAGAAAGAGGGTTGTGAGGTGCTATGTAACTAGCATTAGTGACATACCTCACGGTCATTGTCAACTTGACACACCTGTGGAAAAGGAACGCGACCTGACGCATTGCCTTCATCAGATTGGCCCTTGCATGTGTCTATGGGGAAGTTTCTTAATTGCTACTTGTAAAAAGTCCCAGTCCACTGTTGGCGATACCATCCCTAGGCAGGTGGGTCTGTGTTGTTTGAGGAAGGTAACTGAGCAAGCTAGAGGGAGTAATCCAGTGAGCAGGGTTCTTCCATGGTTTCTATATAACTATGATCCATAAGCCAAATAAACCTTTTCTCCCAAAAATTGCTTTTAGTCATAGTAATTTATCTAGTCTCAAGAGGAAAGCAAATTTGGACGGTCACTTGGGTCTTACAGTCAGCATGATGAATGGCAGTAAGACTCTGCTGTGTCTTGCATGTAAAATACTTCCTACAGGCTCATGTGCTCGAATGCTTGGTCCTCTGTTGAAGGTGCTGTTTGGGAGGATTATAGAATCTTTACTAGGTGACACTTACTGGAAGAAGAAAGTGGGCCACTGCGGGTAGGGGGTGACCCTTGAGGTTTTATAGTTCACTGTACTTTCTGTCTGTTTCTGAGTGTGGATACAGTATATATAGCTAGTCCCATGATCCAGCCACCCTGCTACCCCAACCAATGTCTTTCCTGTTGTGATGGACTGTATCTTCCTAGAGCTCTAAGCCAAAATAAGCTTTCTCCCTTAGGTTGTTTGTATCAGGATATTTTATCACAGCACCAGTAGAGTATTAAGATAGCCTCAGTGTTCAAAATAAGGATATTTAACATGGTGCATTAAGTAGGTACTTCATACTTTGTGTGTGTGTGTGTGTGTGTGTGTGTGTGTGTGTGTGTGTGTGTGAGAGAGAGAGAGAGAGAGAGAGAGAGAGAGAGAGACGAGAGAGAGAGAGGAGAGAGAGAGAGAGATGGCAGGACCTAGTAGACTTCTGTTGAGTTTTACCAGAAGAAGAGAAAGATTAAATAGAAAGAAAATAGAACATTTTTGAGTTTCTGAGAAGAGTCCTTATGGAACTGAGATGCTTTGCTTCCAATGTCCCAGACAACTTCCTACTACTCCTTCCTTGATGACATTGCACTGGGTTTTCATGTAGCTGAGCGAGCAGAACTCATGCTCCCAAGGTAGGCACATTTGCCTAGACACAGACCAGCTCTGCTTCCTCTTAGCTGCTGAGGATTCAAGCAAGTTCCTTGATTTCTCTGATTCCTTCATCTGGGGCACAGAGCATGTGAGGCCTCCCTCAAGGGCTGCCTCGGAGAATAATGACATGGTGTGTGGGAAATGCCTGGTGACCAGCAGGCATCTCACGCCATATGGCACTCATTCCTCCTTGCGGTAGGTCAGCCTCCTCATTTACTGTTTCCTGGTGCCTGGGAGCCAAAGGGAAGCCATGCTTTCCCACGTAGATCAGATGACCACTTGAGATAATTATAAGGTTCCTGTGTTGGATTTGTGCTTTAAACAACCTCTCAACACTTGCCCTCTTGGCTGTGACAGAAGTGAGTCACACAAGAGCCAGGAAAGATGGAGAGAAGGCAAGGAGGTCAGGAATCCCTAGGGACTAAGAACCACCTGGACATGTCTCCCCACCTAGATTCCCAGGCAGAACAGAACAGACACTCATGTGGCAGCCACAAGAGGGTGTGCTTCATCCCCAGATCCTGCACCCAAACAAGAGAAAGTGGGGATTGCTAAAGAAAGAGATCTGTCTCATGATAAATCCTAGGACTGGAGAGCACCCCGTGAAATGCTTTGATGGCACTTCAGTGTCTAGACACTTGAGCTTGAAGAGTCAAATAAAGAAACTGTACAGGGTGATCACCGTCAGCAATGAGGTGTTGAAAACCCAAACTCCCAAATGTTTTCTCAAGCTTTATAGTCAGACTTTCCACCATAAGTTCAGATAGTCCCACTTTTCACTCTGATAAGAGAGCTACATGCTTTGCCTTGATCACTTACATGGTGTGAGAATCCCCCAGGGCAAGAAGTTACATGTTCCACCAGTGTCACTTGAAATATATATATATATGTGTGTGTATGTATGTATGTTGTGTGTGTGTGGGTTATGTATGTATGTATGTGTGTGTGTATCAGATGAAAAGGCTACCTGGCAGGAAAACATTGATTTCAGCTCACACTTCCAGATCACTGTCCATCTCTGTGGGGAAATCAGAACATTAATTTAAGGCTAGAACTTAAGGCTTAAGGCAGGAACTGAAGCAGAGCCTATGGAGAAATGCTGCTTACTGGTTAGTTCTCAGGCCTTCTATCACACATGTTTAGCTAGCTTTCTTATATGATTAGGACTGCCTGCCTAGGGAATGGTGCTACTCATAGTGGGCTGCCTAGGGAATGGTGCTACTCACAGTGGGCTGGCCTAGGGAATGGTGCTACTCATAGTGAGCTGGCCTAGGGAATGGTGCTACTCACAGTGGGCTGGACCCTTTCACATCAGTCAATAGACAAGACAATCTCTCTTAGGATATGGCCATAGGCCAATCTGATCTGAGCAGTTCCTCAGTTGAAACTCCCTCAAATGCTGTGGGCTGTGTCAGTTTGATAGTGAAGCTAACTAGAAAATGGTCTTAAACTGTTCCCAGGTAGGAAACCAAAAAAGAATGTCACTACAACATAATGCTTACTACAAGCCTTCTAGCCAGGAATTCTAGCTGTTGCAGCCTTGTGAGTTTTTAAAGTCACAAGGCTGAAACATTAAAACACAGGCTGAGTATGGAATTCTTACCCCATGTACCTGACCAGAGAACCACTTGGCAGTGCTGGAATGATTCCACCTTTATGTGATGAACAGGAGGCAAAGAAAGCTTAGAGAAGCCTGACTCTGGGCTCATGTAACTTGAATAGCTATGTCTCAGCTCTGCGGTGGTGGCCAAATCCCTAGACACTCCATGGAACAAGGAGAGAAGAGTGTTGGGAAGGTTCAGTGGACATGATATACACAGTGTTGCAGGTCTGGGGTGGTGAATTATGACAGAGACAGCACCAAGGCTCATGTCCCAGTTGTGGGATAGTGAGTCAAACCAATGAATGAATGAATGAATGAATGAACAGAATCACAATGCACGGTAAAAGTTTAGCCTAGCGCTTTGCAGAAGGTAAAGCTGCTCATCCCTCTATGACTCAGCCTGTCCCCTCTGGGCAGAACTGCAGATGACAACTTCAGGGTCCCCAAAGCCTATATTCAAGGTGGGGCCTACAGCTGGGTTTTGGCTTGTGTGTGTTTGTCTTTATGCATTCAGGGGACTTCCCCTTTCCTTGTACAGCAGCTTCCTAGAATCCTGCTGCTGTTGATTTGAACTGGCTCAGCTGCCTTCTGAGCCATAGGACTGGGTATTAAATCATCACCTTCTCCTTTTGGCTTTCTTAGAAACAAGGATGAATCCTATAGATCTAAACCCTACACCAGCAGGATCACCCATCCCTCCTTCAAAAATGTGCAAATTGACTTTTTTCCTAACAAGCCCAAATGATTGCCTCTTTTGTCCTGTAACTAGCATCTCTTCTGAGTTCAAGAATTCCAGAGTTATTTCTACAATTTTGACTTTGAAGCTCTGCTTCCACTGTGGGCTCTCAGAATTATTTCTTGGGGAAGAACTTAACCCAGAAACTCGTACCCAAGGGTGTGTCCATCAAGGGTGTGTCTATCCTTTACCCAAAGTCCCATGGACTCACCTCTAACTCCCATGTGACTTCACAAGGCTGTTATTTTCTCAGTGACATCTCTTCCTTAGCACCGATGACTTAAGTAAAAATGTTAATTGTTTCTCAGAAGTGTGCAGTGAAGAATGAGGGCCGCCATTGTTGGAGAGTGAGACCTCCAAACTCCCAGGCAGCTAGGAACTGTCTTGCCAAATTCTGGAAACTCTCCACTGGCCAACCATCCATTTGTGCAGAGGAAGCTGCAATTTACATCAGGACCCATTTTCATACGGTGTTATTTATGGAGCCTCTTTCCATAGTGAGGACAGCAAGTTCCTGAGTAATTAGAATCCCATCTTCCTTGGAGAGCTGAGGGTACTTTCTAGCTATCACCACCTTCTAATGGGTTTGCAGTGATGATGTCTCTGCTTCCATAAATAACGTGCTCCATGGAAATAGAGAGTCATTATAGTGGGGCGGCACCTATGCATTGCTTCATAACCACTAGGGCAGTGCTCACTCAGGAGGAGGCATGATAATACACAGGTTATACTTTGTATTACAAAACACAAACTGACTTGTACAACCTTGCAAATTGTGCTGTATACACTTCATATTAACCCTGGCAGGGATGGGGCAAGATGGCCATTATTGAGACCTCTGGAAGCCCATGGTTCTTGAGCAGAACTTCAGATCTGATTTGCAGGTCTGGGAAGCCCCAGAAAAGTTGCCTGCTCTGTCTGAGTCATGGCTTTCTCCTCTGGACCAAGGAGGTGACAGTGGCTACTTGATTTACATACTAAGACTTGAAAATGAGATGAATTAGGTTAGAAGTAAGCAAGAAGAAACCTTATTCATTTGCAGTTTCTCTTGGTTCTCTGTTATATCAGATCTTCCTTCTCCATCCCTCTCTGAGCCCTTGGAATATATCTTCTGACTTCATGAAGTTTTCCCCCTAGTTAGAACCCACTTACTTCCCTAGCCTGGGCTACATCAGCTGGATTGACAGACACACAGAGGGACCATGGTCCCTTTATTCTCTACATTCTTTCTTTTTTCTTTTAGCCATCTCCTTGGGCAGTGTCCAGCACTTCTGAGAATGCAGCTATGTTAAACTGTATACAGACGGGATAATCTCCATAAGACCTTTTAAACCTAGCAGAATCCCAGTGAGACATTGATGTCCATTTTTTGGATATGAGTTAACATTTCTCAATGCTTATGGGTTAAAATTTATCCCATTGTGAGGCATGAAGAAGGCTGAAGCATCCAACTTCAGTATTTGAATGTGGGGCCTCTGGAAAGTGATTTGTGTTAGTGAAAGTCAACAGAGGCTAGGAAAATGCCTCAGCTTATAGTGTTTGCTTTGAAAGCACAAGGATCCAAATTCTTCAAAATCTACATAAATTGTTGGATAAACTACTGTGCATTGTAATCTATCGAGCTGGGCTGGGTCTTCTTGGAATGGGAGACATTGGCTGAGCTGTCAGGACTCATATGACCTTATTAGCCTGGTAAAATTGCAGGCAGGCACTGGTCTTTGAATGTGGTCTGAGCAGTCTGAGGTTTCCAAATCAGACACAATGTGCTTCTGATCTTGAATTCAAAGCATCCAAGTACTAACTTTGAACTGGTTTCTTGGGCTTGGATTTTTTTATCTATCTGGTCTACCTGCTCAGCCCACTCCCCAATAGCCAATTCTTTCTTGGTTTATTTCTTGTTTTGTTTTGGCTCCAGCATCCCTGACTCAACTTGGCATTCATCACACTTCAGATGTATTATTAGTGTTCTCCTTTCCTGGTGAGACTTCAGGGTGTCCTTCCCTTCCTCAGCCTTGACTTACCCTTCTCAACCATTTCCACTCAACCACTTCCACGCATAGCATGCTTTCCCAAGCAGTCATCATCAAATCATCTTCTCTTGTCCCTCATAATCTGACCTTATAGATTGCCATCTTATTAATTATTAATCTAGACAATTGCCCTGGCATGATAGAAAGGTAGACAGACCTATATGCCTAGGCCTTCAACTACCTTAAAGTATAATTAAAATAACAAACCAGAAAACAACAAAACAAACAAGCAAACAAACCAAAGAGAACTCCATGCAGGCTCAGTGTGTTACCCATCCCAAGGCACAGCCCTGTTCAGATTGCACATCCCTGCTACCCCCAACCCCAGCCAGGCCACTTGATTAAAGGGGCTTGTCCTGTTTTAAAGATCTACGGCTTGCGGCTCCCCTTCATGTTCCTGAAGAGCAGCAGGCAAGACCAATTTGAGATGCTTGGGTCTGATTGATGCGGGTATGGTTAACACTGGATGAGGGCATCCCCCAGCCCCTTCCTCTCTTTCCCCTCCAGGCAGCTTTTATGTCTCTGGGCTTTTATCCGATTATTGGTACCACCTGGAGATGAGCTCGCTCTCCAGCAGCCACTGGAGGAAATGTAGAACTTCTGTGAGCCTTTTAATGTAAGCCTGGGCTCACAGGCTTCTGGACTGTGCCTCTTCCCTTGCCCTGCTCACTTGGAAAGGCAATCTCAGGCTGATTGTGAAGCCCGGGGGAGTACAATCTACTTTGTGAGTTCTTAGCCCTGCTGGATTAGGTGGGGATTTCCAAAATGATTGTCCAAGGAACAAACACCAAGGAAATGAAACGGTTGAAGGAAAAGGCAGTTTGGCTGACATCATGCAATCTGCAGATCCCAGAACCCTGGTGCCCCGTGACATCTCCAGACCTGCGCATATTCTCTGTTCCTTCATACAAGGACCTGCATTCTTCTTTGCCGTGAACTGGCATCCTGAGCATTTCACATATGGTATGATCTTTTACTTGGATGGTTACAGTCCTCCAGGGAATTGATCTCCTCCCTCAGCCTTTGAGGTTCTCTAGTGTCCTAGCACCGAGCTAAACCCTGAGTGGGCAGTGATGGTGCTCTTAATATGTCCTGCTGTCTGTGTAAGAGAGGGGGAGGTTCTGAGGAAATACAGGAAACACATTGGGCAGCAAGGACAATGGCAAGAAGGAAGATGGGAAGAAGAGAGCTTCAGATATTCAGGTAAAGGTGACTTTCCTAAGAGCATGGCACCAAAGAGGATTTATCAGGGTGAACTGAAAGGGAAAAGGGGCTGGAGTAACCCTTCTAAAAGGGAAAGGCCCATGCAAAAAACTCAGAGAGAGAAAGACATGAAGTAGGAGTGAGAGTATATCGATGAGCTTCAGCTGTGTAACAAAGCACTCTGGTTCTTGATGACCAGGAATCATTTATTTAGTTCATAGTCGATCACCAGACCACAGGCCAGGGGATTCAAGGTCTACATTGCAGGGGTTGCAGGGAGAGTCATTGTAGAGGACTATGGTCATTTTTTTTACATTCAACACTTCTTGGTGACATTGCAAAGGTGAGCATAGTGAGAGAGTTTTTAGGGTACTTTTAAGTTTGGGTTCCCTCAGGAGATGAGAAATGCATTTGCATATTTAATAAGAGAAGTAAGAGATGTTGAAGATCATTTTCATATGACTTAGAAGATTCCCTGTGGGAACATTTCTTCTTGATGAGGGAAAGACAGCGATTCTGGCACTGAGACTAAAGTGTCTTTGCTGGGTAGGTGCATTACACGTTTCTTACTGTTTCTGTTACAAGACCACGTTTCTATTACAAGCCATGACTCATAGTCTGGAACTTAGAAGCCCCAACCAATGCACCAGTAGCATGGCGGTGTTCCCAGGGCTGAGCGTGGACTGGAGCATCCACATCTTTCTTTCGTAGAGGTGGAAAACTTTTCTGAGCTTGCAGCTCCAATAGATGCTAGTCTACCCTCAGCATGTAGTGATTCCAGGATGACTGTGAAGCACCTAATTGCTCCTATCCCAAGAAAGCAGTCATGTAGGTAGGTGCCTCTGTGCAAAAGGCTCTCTCCCCTGCCCTCTTGGCAGGGACTTTGCCACACTGCATCTAATCAACTCTACTTCTGCCTTCTGTTTCTGGTGAATTTCTTCACAGGTCACACATTACTGGCTTGTCAACACTGTCCCTGGAAACACAGTCCTCTCCCTGCCTGTAAAGTATGTCATTTTGTCCCCTACTCACCCATTACATTTCCTGTGTGTCTCTGACCCTCCTGCCCCCACCATAAGGGAATCTTAGTGAGGATACCAGGTCATTCCTGATCTTCAAGAGTCTTTGCCCTTCTCAATGTCTTGACTTTATTTTAAAAGGCATATGACTCACAATTGGCCAGAGTGGAGAGAATAAATGACTGTGGCATGCTAAGGTTTCAATGTAATACTTATATCACACCCTTTCGTGCAAGGCTCAGGAACCATCACAGAAGAGAGTGGACAGATGGTTAGATCTAGAGGTTGAGGGGGGACAACTGTGAAACAGTGCCTTCTGGACATGACAAGCCATTGCATCCATGAACTCAAAGCAGCTGTGGTTGCCTATGCAGGATCTATCCATCAACATTCAAGCATGGATTGGGAGACACTCATGAGGTCTCGTCTGGTCTCCAGCTGAAGCTGAGGACTACTAAGGACTACTGAGGACTACTGATGGCTGTTAAAATAACCTGATTTCTTTAGGAGCGTGTTCTCTGGTCGGTTCACCATGCTCCAGTGAATGGTTTCACACCCATGCATACACAGGCAGCAGGTACTGGACTCAGTGGGGATATGTATAAACAAAGAAGACACTTATTTCAGGGAGAGATATAAATGATGAGGGGTCTAGAGGAATGTGGAGCTTGAGAGTAGGTAGTAGAGATGGTCTATATTGTGTATATGCATGACTTTATGAAGAATAAATGAGTATAGATTTTTAAAAAAGATCTGAAATGCTATTTCTTAAATACCAAGTATCATATTATTATGTCACTAAGATGTGTATCTTTCTGAGTTGTTATTACATCTAACAAGAAGAGACAGGAAGGTCCAGAATTTATTCCTAAAAAGATACGGCCTGAAATCCTCTGCTAGGGAAATAATGGTATTTAAACCATGTTTGTTGCATTGAGAAGATTTGTGGAGCCATTGGCCACAAGGAGGTTCTCATGTACCCAGAAGGTCTCCTCTGTTAGAACACAGCTGAACCCTTCCAGCAAACAGTGGCTGTGAAAGTATTCTTGAGTTCCTCTCTAGCCGTGGTTCTCGTATCTCTTGAGGACAGGTGAGGCTTCCCAGGTTAGCTCTGCTTGTGAAGGCAGCCTGTCAGTATTGCCCATGTCCCTGGCGGCCCTATGAATGATGACATGCCCTCCTGACTTGTGGGGATCCTTTACTCTGGCACAGAGAGCTATGGGCATCCTCCCACTCATGCTCTGGGAGTAAGGGTTTGAATCTCCTCTGCTCTTTTATGCTGTTGCTTTAAGTTCCATTTGCATGATAGCTATTTTCCAATGAGTTGTGTCTCTGTCCTTCTCAGGATTTCTTGAATGCTAGGAAAAGAAGTATGGCAGAAAAACCATTCACACTCACTTTCAAACCTGAAACAAATCAGTCGAGCATAAGTCCAGTATCCGGTGAGAATTGGTGACCATTAGGTTCCCGGTGTGGATGTCCTGGACCCACAGGAAAGGATACTCAGATACCATGCTCAAATAACTCCTGCCTTTTATACCATTTTCTGCTGTATTTAAAAACACATGTCAAGTGTTTGTGGTTGACATCACAGGCCACTAGTATCACAACAAGAGTGTAGGAACACAGACATAGAGTCTGAGCCAAGAACCACGCCCAGCACACAGTAAGTCAGAGGTTCCCTGATTGTTACCCTCATGGGCAAACACAGTACCCGTGTACATCCTTTTCATGGCTGTTATCCCGGAGGGGCTTGCTTAGGCAGAGGCAGTGGGAAGGATGAATAATGAAGGGAGATGATCCATTTGAAGAGAGTGAGAGGCTAGTGTGCTCTGTCATGCTCTGTCATGTTCTGTCATGCTCTGTCATGCTCTGCCATGCTCCGTCATGCTGGAGAACTGGGAGACCAGCTTGTTGTGCCCATTGCTTGCAGAGCTGTACATCTCACTTATGCAATGTCTTCTCAGTAGGACAGACACTACCTTTATTCTTCATATAGAGCCTCTGACCAGGGGGACTGAAGAGAGATGTCAGCAAAGTGCTTTCCACACAAGCACAGGAACCTAAATTCTGTCCCCAAAACTCATATGAAAAGCCAGGCATGGTGGCACATGTATGCAATACTTGTGCTGGAGAGGCGGAGGCAGGTGAGTCCCTGAGGTTTGCTGGCCAGCCCATATATCTTATTTCTTAAGCTCCAAGCCAGTGATAGACCATGTATCAATAATCCAATGTGGAAAATGCCAATAAATAACACCCAAAGTGGACTCCTGGCCCCAAACACATGCCCATACACATGCACCTGCTTGTATACACACATGTGCATGTATACCCACATACCAAGTGGGTATTAACATGAGTTCAATGGGCCCTGTTGTTCTCTCTTTATGGTAGTCTGTTCGCAAGTTGGTATTATATTGGATATTCTGATGCAGGGCCCCAATTTTCTGAAAAATTGGGACCCCCCAAATGTATAGAAACAGAAGCTTGCTTGAGGTAGAGCAAAGCAAGTAGGAACAAGATGGAGGGCCAGTCAGCCACATGTAGGTCTGGCCATGACCACTTAAAATTGTGTATGGAACAGGGAGGTGTCAGTTAGTGAATAATCCAGAATCTATGAACTGTCTACAAGCTAAAGTTTCCCATTAGGATGCTGAAAGACTGCCAAGGAAAGGGAAGACTGTCTTCCAGCCTCTAGGGAGCCCTTGGTTCTATCCAAGGGATCACATCAGAGCCAAGATAACTCATCAGAGGGTAGTGGCTATTCTGCACTGTCATGGTTGGCTGGGAATGAAGAGGGAAGGTAGTGGAGACATCTTGGGTGAGCATGAGGTTCTGGTGGAAGGAGTAGTCACACAGCCTCGAGTCTGAGGCAACAAAATTATTCTGTTCATCCTCTGTTGAATGATTATATAAAGAATAAGAGAAAGAGTCATGGCAGAAGCTTTGAAAAGAAGCCGCAAGCATGCCAGAGGAGAGAGGTGGAGACCAGGGGCAAGGTGAGGACATGGGAACACATAAAGTGGTAACATCGGGGCCTCCAGGTTGCAGGTTACTAGCACTGGGATGTTAATGTAGTGATGTCAGGGATCCTGGGGGATGTCACTTCAACCTGCACACATCTGACATGGGTACGCAAGTTCTCACGGCAGCCACTCAGCCACTGGGTAAGCCCCAGGTACACATTTTCCTATGCTTACTTCATAGCAGGAGGAGCACAGAGAAGAGGCTGGTTTGAATTACCCCTGAGAAGGCAGTGGTGAGCAGAGCAGTCTGCTTGGCATTTGACCACTGTAGTTTCAAGTTTGTAGCTTTACCTCTCTACCCATGTCTCTGCCATGGCGTTCTGTAGTCAGTTCGTAGTGTCACTGATGTCTGTTGAGATGCTCCCACCCGAACCACTCCCTCATCTTGCTTGACTGAAACACACAGCAGAGCCACAGCTGAGAGAGGGCAGGGAGCAAACACAGGCAAGCCATTAAGGCAAGGCTCCTCGTTTATCTTCCCACTCTGACCTGCCACTGTGAGCGTGAAGCAACACCGAGGGCAAAGGCGTGCTGTGTGACTTCTTGCACCCCAAATGTAGGATCAAATGCTGCGGAGAAGGTGAGCGAGGGCTCCTCGTTAAAGCAAACACCATTGAGCATGTGGTCAACATGATGGAGTGTGCTAACCGCAGTAAGCATTTGGACCACAGTGACTGAAGTGCATTTCTTCTCTGAGGGTAAAGGAAGCATGACTCCTCAGGGCTGAGACCACTGTGGTGAACATGGGTTTTCCTCATTAATAAAGGGTATATTGATAAATATGCCCCCAAACACAATGCAGTTATGAGTTTATTACAAAAAATTTTGCAGATCTACTGTCATTAGGCAAGAAGATAGATATGAATATTTGATATGTGGATACTTATATATTTGCACATATGTGGTGTGGATATCCGTGTGTTTCTGTGTATAATGTGTTTATGTGTGTAGTGGGTGTGAGCTTGTAGTTTGTGTGTGTGTGTGTGTGTGTGTGTGTGTGTGTGTATGGTGGGTGTGCACTTGTGGTTTGTGTGTGTGTGTGGTATGTTTTGTGGTATGTGTGGTGTTGGTGTATGTGTGGTGTGTATGGTGTGTGTGGTGTGTGTGGTGTGTGGATGTGTACATGAGTGCTGTGTTTAGTGTGAGTATATGTGGTGTGTGTATGTGTGTGTAGTGTATGTATTTGTGTATGGTGTGATGTGTGTATGTGTGTGTATGGTATGTGGTGTTTAGTGTGTGTGGTATGTGTGTATATGGTGTGGTGTGTGTGTGTGTGTGTGTGTGTGTGTGGTGTGTACGTATTTGTATATGGTGTGGTATTTGCATATGTGTTATGATATGTGGTGTTTAGTGTGTGTGTGGTGTGTCGTATGTATTTGTAGTTTAATGTGTGTTGTATATATATTTGTTTATGGTGTGGTATGTGTATGTGTGTGTAGTTTAATGTGTGTTGTGGGTATATATTTGTTTATGTTGTGCCGTGTGTATGTGTATGTGGTATATGGTGTTTAGTATGTGCGGTATTTAGTATTTAGTGTGTGTGATGTGTGTGTGTGTGGTGTATATATATGCGTGTAGTTTTGTGTGTGTGGTGTGTAGTAGGTTTATGACATGTGATGTGTGTGGTGTGTCTGTGTGTGTAATGTTATGTGTGCTCTGGGTGTATCTGCAAGTATGCTGTGTGTATGTGTGTGCATGTGTGTCTGTGTGTCTGTGTGTCTGTGGTATAGTTTCTGTGGATAAGGTCAGACGCCTTTGTGATTCCTCAAGGCCAGTGTTAACAGCATCTGATCCCTTGTCCTCGGGTCTATATTTACTGGCTTCTCCCACAGTTCCAGTGTCTCACTCTATCTTGGCTATGTTATTGGTTTAGATTTGATCACCTGACTCCAAATAAATCAATTAAAGGCCGATGTAGGAGTTTTGAAGACAGAAACTTAGAAATAGGGCCATATTTTGATGCAGAAGGCTAGAAGGGAACAGGATGTGTGGAGATTGGGGCTGAAATGGTGACTGATGTATTTCTGTTAAGAAGAAAGGGCAATCTAGCGACTTGAGGGGAGGGGATAAGTGGACGTGAAAGATAATGGTGAGAGAGGTAGAGAAAACTGAGCAGAGAACAGATAGAGAGCCACCTGAATGAGGCCACCCTCCCCAGCTATTGCTGATGTCCACTACCCCTTCCTTTAAGCTCTGGACTCCCTCCTCCTGGTCCTTGTGGTAAATACACTTTCCTCCATCCACTTGAGTTGGCTGAGGAAAGCTGATTCACAGATGACCATGACTCAAATCCCACAATGCTCACTGTGATTGGCTTGGGTGTAGTCCCCAAGGTTGGATGCTGAAAGACTAAGGTCTTGAGTCATGCTCCCAGAGAAGCCCAGGCTAGAGGAGATGCCACTGAAACCTTGAGGAAGAGGTAGACTATCAAAGGAGCTCTGGTCTGAGAACTCCTCAGCTTCTGCTGGGTGCGCAGAACATGTACAAAAGAGTCTTACCTAGTCTGGAGAACAGGACTTAAATTGGCTGTTGGGTGACAGGATGGATTAGAAATAGGTCGGGCTGGGCAGTGGTGGCACACGCATTTAATCCCAGCACTTGGGAGGCAGAGGCAGGTGGATTTCTCAGTTCAAGGCCAGCCTGGTCTACAGACTGAGTTCCAGGACAGCCAGGGCTACACAGAGAAACCCTGTCTCAAAAAAAAGAAAAAAGAAAGAAAGAAAGAAAAGAAAAAAGAAATAGGTCAAATAGCTAAAGTAGAGGTGGGAAGGAAAAATTCTGACAGAGCAGGGGCACCCCATTGGCCAGTCCAAAGAGTATGGCCTTGACCCTAGTGAAAGATGATAATGCTACATGGGTCCACGATGGTGGTTGACAGTGTTGTTCCATTAGAACCCCACAGCAGGTGGCTCAGCAGAGAAGGGATTCCAGAGAAGAGCAGGGAATACTACATTCCTCAGTCTTCCAACTGTGTTTATTTTAAAAGATTTTTGAAATTCCAAAACAACAAGCAACAAACAAACGAAAAATGCTTTGTCTGCTCTCCTGCATTTGAATTCATTTACAAAATCTTCAAGCTAAAAAAAAAAAGCTTCATATTTCCTAAACATATATAAACAGGAGGAAAGTACTGGATATAAAAATATTCAAACAAAATTGATGTAGCAATAAATAGTGATGGTAGTAACACCCAGGTAGCCAGACAGCAGGGACAGTGCCAGAGATTCTGTGTGAGACATAGACAAGGTAACAGAAAGATGATAGAGACTAGGAGAGGACAGTGGACAGAGATATCCTAAACACATCCTGCCTCTGTCATGTCCTAGGTGACTTTCCATATGCCACATAAAACATTTTGCTGATTTCTTCACAGATTGTCATAAAGATTTAGTGTCAAGAACAGACTTTCCACTCAAATGTGAATTCTACATTCCTGATAATTAAGGTAGAACTTGGTGATGATAGATACATACATATAGCAAAGAGGTAATGTCAATATATTTAAGATGTATGTCTGTTGTGGTTTGAATGTGAAATATCTCCATAGCTTTGTGTGATTGAATGCTTGGTCCCTAGCTGGTAGTGCCCTTTGGGAAGGTTGTGGAATACCTCTTCTGAGGCAGAGCCTTCCTGGAGGAAGTGAGTCATGAGGGGTGGGCCTTCCTGTTTACTCTCTGCTTTCTGAGTAGGAATGCAATGTGACCAGCTACCCTCCTGCTCCTCGAACTCTGCTTTCCATCCAGATGAAGCAGATCCCTCTGGAATTGTGAGCTAAAGTGAATCCTTTCTCCCTGGAGTTGTTCCATTTGGATATTTTGTAGAACAACAAGAGAGTAAACCAAGACAGTCTCTAAGCCTTATTCTAATGCAATTCATTGTCAATATATCTCTTTCATCTATTTCACTGCAAAGCCTGTTGTATTTTGTATATTCTGAAATATCTGTTCTCAGCTAAATCAGGTCACTGGGAAAACCAAGGAGAAATAAAGTAGGCATTGACTCTTTCTGAGAGATCCTTTGTCTAAGCATGGAATGATTTACTGGTTATTCTCAATAGATAGATGATTTTGATAAAATGGTTTGCATTTGAATTGAAATTTGTTTTGTAAAACATTTGAAGAAATATGAGTTTTAAAGCCTACTTGTTACTATTTTAGCTATTTTCTTTCTCATTTCATTAAGTGCAATCATTTCACAGAACGTTATGAAGAGATACAAATACATAAAGTGCACATTTTTTTCTGACTTACACTTCCATTTTTATTATCTAACAACTATTTTAAATTTCTATTTGACTTTTCATAACAGTGTTTTAAATATCTACTTATTGTGCTTTCATATTGCTGATAAATAATTTACTCAACCATTGCTCAGGGTTGGACACTTCTGTGACTTCAGAATGACAATGAATTTGAGTAGATGTGCCTTAATGTCATTAATAATACAAAGGGGAAGGCAAGCAGGATGGCAGCTAAGACCACCCTGTGATCATCTCCCTACAGAAACATCACTTTGAACAGTTACCCACACATCAAACAGCCTTCACATTAGTGAAGCAAATCAGATGAGAGGCTGTGCTACCTGATTTAGCATAAAAGTAATCAAAAGGAGAAGACTGAAGAAAGGACCGAGAGACTAACAGTCCTAATTCAGAATCCACTAAAGGTGTGAACCCGTGGGGGGAGGCATATATCATTTGTATCTTTATATGGAGATATAAAAGCAAAATAGTGAGACTACTAAGAGACGTGGAATTAGAAAAACGGGAAATCGCAACTTTGAATTAGAGGGAGGAGAGATTTAATTATGCACATATATAATTGTGTTTATCTTTTATGTTTCTTTTCCTCATCCTTATAATCAGTATTCATTTGCTGTAATTTTGAAGAAGTTTCTTACAATAAAAGGATTTTTTTTCTATCTTCTTTCTAACTGCAAAGCAAAAATCTATAAGGAGAGCTTCAAAGATCAGTGAAAAATGAAAACAAACTACCAGTGAATAGATAACTTAATCATAGAGGAAGGCTGCAGAAGAATGACATAGATAATTAGAATAAGATTAGAAAATAGATACGTAATTATAAGTATAGGTAGAAAGAGCAATAAATAAAAGTAGAAGACAAAATAGATAAAATGACAGTGATTGTGTATGCTAGCTCGTTTCCATTGCTATGACCGGACACATCGCAGACACAAATAGGAGAGATTTACTTTGGCTCATGGTTTCAGGGGATTTCAGGGCATTGTGGTGGTGAGTAATGATGGAGTCATTCCTTGTGGACAGACCTGAAATCAGAGCTTCGGAATGGAACTGGAAGAGGGTCTAACCTTCAGCAATCTCTATAAGCCCTGCCTCCTATTCCAAAGGCAGCACAGCCTCCTCAGTGAGCATCACCATCTTGATATGAAGTGTTCAAACACACAAGCTTGCAGGGAAATTTTTATATTCAAACCATAAAATGTCATTCTCGGCCTTTATTGGAAATAGACATTTTATAACAAAATTTGCATCTAACCCAACTTCAAAAGTCTCCCCCGTCCTTTAAAAAAAAAAAAAAAAAACTTTTCAAAACCATTCAAAATTCAAAATGTTTCTTCTGAGACGCAAGGTGAACTCTTAACTATGAGCTCTTGTAATGTTATGAAAGAGAACAAGTGGGAAGTCAGGCCTCTTTTTCCTGACACCTCCTAGGCTGTCGGCTGTGTCAATATGAAGCTGAATATCTCCTTCCCCGCCACTGGCTGTCAGAAACTCATTGAAGTAGATGACAAACACAAGCTGCGTACATTCTACGAGAAGCGCATGGCCACAGAAGTAGCTGCCGATGCCCTTGGTGAAGAGTGGAAGGGTTATGTGGTCCGGATCAGCGGTGGGAGTGACAAACAAGGTTTTCCCATGAAGCAAGGCGTTTTGACCCATGGAAGAGTGCGCATGCTGTTGACTAAGGGCCATTCTTGTTATAGACCAAGGAGAACTGGAGAGAGGAAGCGCAAGTCTGTTCATGGCTGCATTGTGGATGCCAATCAGAGTGTTCGCATCTTGGTTATTGTGAAGAAAGGAGAGAAGGATATTCCTGGATGACAGATACCACTGTGCCTCGTCGGTTGGGACCTAAAAGAGCTAGTAGAATCCGAAAGCTTTTTAATCTCTCCAAAGAAGATGATGTCCGCCAATATGTTGTCAGAAAGCCCTTAAACAAAGAAGGTAAGAAGCCCAGGACCAAAGCACCCAAGATTCAGCGTCTTGTTACTCCATGTGTCCTGCAACACAAGTGCCGGCATATTGTTCTGAAGAAACAACGCACTAGAAAAACAAGGAGGTGGCTGCAGAGTATGCTAAACTTTTGGCCAAGAGAATGAAGGAAGCCAAAGAAAAGCGCCAAGAACAGATTGCCAAGAGACGTAGGCTGTCCTCGCTGAGAGCTTCTACTTCTAAATCTGAGTCCAGTCAAAAATAAGTCTTTAAGAGTAACAAATAAATAATCAGACCTTGGGAAAAAAAAAGAAAGAGAACAAGTGACCAACATATAGTAGGGCAAGCCTTATTGTTAAAGAGAGAGATTGGAAGACAGGAAACATTGAAACAAGACTAAACTCTGCCTCATTTATACCAAACACTAGAGTTTCATATCAGCATCTTAAGCTTATGATATCTTCATCCAAGGTCTGATGGGTTTGTGAAGCCCCTCGTGTACATCCCTGTTATCTGTAGCATGTGGTCTCTCTAGTTTGGCTCCACTAGGTACCTGCATCCCTCTGTGACAGATGTTCCGTGTTCCCAGCATCTCTGACCATCCATGAGTCTGTACTCCAACTTGGACTTCCCTTCACAGTTCTACTCATGGCCCACCCAGGAGCTTCATGCTGGGAATTCCAGTGATACAGAATTTTCTGGGCAAGCTTTTTTTTTTTCTTTTTTTTTTTTTCAGAACTTTGTCACAAATCTAGTTCCCATGTCAGCAAAACCAAAATTGTTTGAACCCCGATACCAGTTCTATGGCTAGCCTGAGACATAGTCTGTTGCACTGGAGTTATTGCTGCACCAGTTCATGAGCACTGGGTAGATGAACTGGGGAAAACTCTTCCCTAGACAGTCCTGTGTGAGGCCACACCCCTACAGTATTCTCAGAGACTCTATTTTAAAGGAAAAGCTTTAATTTTTACTCCCCAGAGCCTTCTGTGCATGCATACTTGCATTCAAGGTACCTTTCCCAAGACCAGAACAACTTAATTACCTCTTTTTAATGGAGCCAATTTCTAAATAATCTAGGCTTTTTTTTTTTTTTTTTTTTTTTGGTCCACACTTGCTTAGTCCTAGATTTTAAATGCTCTCAAAATCCTCTTCTTAACAAAACTTCATTATGGAAAAAACAATCTTTTAGCTTATATTTTACTCTGGCCTCTCACAGTAAACTTGACTAAAAGTAGAGAGTAACAACCATGCCACAGCCTGACTGCTATGCTACCTGAAACTCAGTCAAATAAACTAGTTTATTACTTTTGAAATTAGCCTCTTCAGACTTCTAGAACACAGGAAAAAATTATTCACAAGAATGTAAAATAAAATGTCTTTTGTCCATTTCTCAAAGGGGTGCTTTTCCCAGCTGACCCATGAGTTAAACCTTCACTACCAACATTTTCTCGACATTTTGGTTTTCAAATTTTTCTCCAGAAATGTCCATTTAGCTTGTAGCATTGTAGGGTTTTTTGTATGCATTTCTATACTGTTCCACATCCCTCCCATAAACTCATCTTCAAAGACCCAAGAACCACCCACCCAAGTTTGTCACAGTGACTCCCTCACTACTCATATCAACTTTCTCATCAGGAAGTTTTATCCATCTCTATGATCAAGTACCTGATGGAAGGAAGTGAATAGAGAAGGGATTTGTTTTCGCATAGAGTTTCAAAGGTATTTCAGTTTATCATGGCAGGAATAACAGAGTGATTCTGTTGGGATAGCATCCTGTGATGTAGTTCCTCACTTGGCATCTAGCCCAGGAACTATAGACAGACAGGAACCAGAGGAAGGGATAAACCTCAAAGGCCAGTCCCCCAACCCCTGTGGCTCACCTCCATTATCTGTGCCTACTATTTTAAAGTTTCTACAATGTTTCATGACAAAGGTACCAACTAGGGATGGAGAATTCAAACAGGAGCCTGGACGTGACTTTTTACCTTCAAACTGTAGCATGAACAAAACTTAAATGGATGAAGATTAAAGACACACAAAAAATTTGAAAAAAAAAAAAAAAAAAAAAAAAAACCAACCAAGTGGCTGAATTGGTGTTAAAAATAATAGTTCAGCTATGTGTTGGTAATGTTTCTAAGGATATTTGTATGTAAAAAGTGAAAAGTTGGAAAAGATATTCCATGCAATGCTAGAAAGATGGCTTAGTGGCTGAGAGCACTTTCTGCTCTTCCATAGGACCAGAGTTTAGTTCTCAGCACCTTTATTGGCTGTCTCACAACTACCTGTAACTTCAGAAGATCTGATGTTCTTTTCTGACCTCTGTGAGCACCTGTACATATGTGTACATACTAACCTATCCATTCAACACACATAAATAATAAATATATTTTAAAAACTCTTTTAAAAGTATTCCATATGACTTGAAGTTATGTACATTAGATACACTATATTCTAAATAAAAAAGTAACAGAGACAAGAAATCCCTTATTTTTTAGTTCAGTAGGAAGAAATAATAGTTTTGATTTTTTGTGCCCTGCCGTAGTCAGGGTTTATATCGCTGCAATGAAACATCATGACTAGAAGGTAAGTTGGGAAGAAAAGGGTTTACTTGGCTTACACTTCCAGGTTGTAATACATCACTGAAAGACGTCAGAACAAGATCTCAAAAGGACAGAACCTGGAGGCAGGAGCTAGTGCAGAGGCCATGGAGGAATGCTGCTTACTGGCTTGCTCACCATGGCTTGCTCAGCCTATTCTCTTAGAGAAGCCAGGACCACCAGCCCAGTGATGGCCCCACCTGCAAGGGTCTGGACAATCCTCAGTGGATCACTAATTAAGAAGATGTTCTATATAGCTTGCCTACAGCCTGATCTTATGGAGACATTTTTCTCAAGTGAGTCTCTCTCCTGTGTAATTTCCTCAACAAGTAAATTACACAGAAGCCCACAACGTAAGTCTCAATGATTTATTAAAAATAAATTCATATCAAATATCTTCCACAGGCAAAATACACTGATTTAGGAATCATATCAAGAAGTATTTTGAAAATAGCAAATTCATAGAAGTTTAACTACTCAATGTTGCAACCAGTGGATTAAGAATCTAATTTTAAGATGTCTTGCAACCAATAAAAAAAATATATGTATATGTATATATATGTATATGATATATATATATACACATATACATATAGACACACACAGACACACACACATAGACACATGCACACACACATATATAGGTATATATTGACCTAGGTCATGTATAGTAAGCCCACACAATTATTTTTATAAATTTCATCTCTTTTTTTTATTATTTTGTGTACTGTTTGTGTGTGTTGTGTCACATGTGTGGTGTTTGCATGCTAGTCATCTGGTTATTCCATTCTTCTACCCTCCCTGAACCAGGAATGGCACTGCCCACAGTGGACTGGATCTTCATACACTAATTAAGAACTGAGACAATCCCTGACAGACAATGGCCTCAGACCCACCGGATCCACAGAGTTTCTCAGTTTAAACTCTGGTCCCAGACAACTCGTGGTTGTGTCAAGTTGACAGCTAAAACGAATCTGCACATCCACTAAGGGGCATTTGGGAAGCAGTTTCAAATAATGGAAACATATCCTTGAATAGGAAAATTCGGACAAATTTAGCAACCATTTAGTTTTCAAGGAGAAGCCCAAGCTTTGTTCTCCCTGCCCAGTAATACAGTGAGATTGAAAAGACTTTCTACTCAAACATAATGGGAACCATGACGTCTGTCTCTCTCTAACAAAACAGCCATAGACTCCAGTGCCCTGAATAAAGTAAGTCTAGTCAAGTTGCTCAGTGGAAAGTCCCCAGTCCTGCACATTGCTATGAAATCACAAAGAAGCCAGAGGAGAGGGTGTCCCAATAAGGCTTCCCTGAATGCATGTGGTCAATGATGTTTACCTAGAAGAGATTTGTGACTGCAGAGAAAATTCTCACTTCTGGGAAGGTGAACCTTGCTGGCACTGAGTACAGCCGTAAGCCTCACCATTTGATGCTATGTTAGTAGCGTTCTAATTATTCCTGGCCGGAGCATCAAGGGCCAGGGAAGACTACGTCTTCCTGAGAGTCGGTTCTGCTGAAACAGGGGACTATCACCATTAAAACTGTGAAGACAGCAATGTTAGAAATGTTTTCCACCCACAAAAGGCAGATTTCACTACATCTCTCTTTCCTATGTTGTGCATACGCAGGGTCCCTGTGTGTCTCTGGACACTCCACTATTGCCTATCAACAAGATGCCAGCCAGCAACATGACCGTTGGCAACTTGTTTGTACTTCCCCATAGTTCTGAGTCTGACTGAAATCAATATAATCATATTTCCCTCTTGAAAAGCAACTGGGTCTCCAGAGCAGCCTATGATCAGAAACTCTGTCTACACAGAACTGTGTGATTAACATCTTTTTTTTACACACCACACGTGGCTGCAGAACTTTCTAGAAATGTGTGTTCCAGCTGGAGCTTTCTCAGCATCTGTGGGAGGAATCTCAGGTGTCTAGAGATGGAGGAGGGCAGCAGAAGAAGCCTGGTAGAAGAACCAGAGGATGATACCAGCTCCTGATTCCTCACTATTGCTGTGGAGCTGCCTCTGTTTCCTCGTCTGCAAACACCAGCCATGGGGCCTCTCTCAATGAACTACTGAGGAGATTCAGTGAGTCAGGCTGGGCTCTATGGGTAGATTGCTAAAGAACACACTAAAGGGTTACGGCGGGTTAAGCGCACTTAAAGCAGACCACACCAGACTAGCTGATTCCATGGGAGAGAGTGGATTTATTTGGATAGAGGATGGGGGAAGAAGAAGATGGGGAGAAAAGAGGCAAGAAGAGAGAGAGAGAGAGAGAGGAGAGAGAGAAGAGAGAGAGACGAGACGAGAGAGAGAGAGAGAGAAGCTGTCCTTGCCCTGAATATTTATATCGCCTGTGACGTATTCGTCCACAGGTAACAGGTGACAGGTGAATTGTGGGGAGGTTTGGGTTGTCTTGGTAACGAGGTAGAAGTCGCAGTCACCTAAATATGAGTCACTCAGAGTTCGGGCTTGATGCTAACACACACTGGACTATATAATCCAGTCTTTCTATCTCCGGGATTGTCCAGTGTTCTTGGTAAACTGCTGAGAGAGTGAGGGATGAGTCAGTCAGTCACACAGACAAGGGAAGGAACATCTGCTTTGCCATTGAGATGGGTCTTCATCCATGGAGCTTGTTTCTAAACAGCAAGATCTATCCGAGAACCTTGATCAAGCCTCCCATCACCTGCCTGAGTGACCTGTGTGTGCAGTTTCAGTGGTAGATGCCATGTGAAGTAGCATGAACAGCGACAAGGCAGGTGTGGAAGGCATAGCAAGAAGAGCTGACACAGCATTTTTCTAGCCTTATACTTCGCTTCCCAGGACAAGGCTGTTGAGAACAGACACATTCTGAGACCCAGCTCTCTGGGAATGGTAAATGTTGTATCTTTTAAGACTGCCTAAAAGGAGGTACCTATGTGTTGTGTGTAGGAACGGATGTGTGTGCCTGTCTGTCATGTGTATGTGGCTGTACATGCATGCTTGTGTGCACACACTGGAGGCCAGGGAGTCACCCTTTAGTGTTGTTCTTCTGAATGCCAGCTACCTTATTTCGAGACAGGGATTTATTTGGGTTTACCTGGAACCCCCTAATTCAACTGAGCTGACTGGTCGTTTTGCTCCAGAGATCCATCAGTCTCTACATTCTAAGTACAAGGATCTCAAGCATGCATTGCCTCACCTGGATATTTTACTTGGGTTCTAGGCTCCCACTTAGGCCCTTCTTTTCACAGCAAGCATTTTACTGATTGGGCTATCTTCCCAGACCTCATGACTGTCTTTTAACGAGGTTCTGGAAACTTCCCACACACTGGCTTTATTAATCCTCTCCACCACCCGATGGAGAGTTTAATACCCTACTAATGAGGAAACATAAGCAGAGAAGATAAAAACTCAACCAAAGGCACAGAGCTAAAGGAAGAGGAGGTGGCTTGGGTCACCGTGTCATCCTATGCAAAGTCAATTCAAAGCCCTGTGTTCCAGCTAATCAGTGGAATGAGGCAAGCATAAGTCCCAGGTTGAGTCTCCATGGAAGAGGAATTTAGAATGAGTTAAACCCTTAAACGTCACCACGAGCCCTGTATGTGACTCAGTCCCTACCTATAAAATCAGGACAGTGGTGTCATTATGTCCCACTGCCTGTGAAGAACCAACTCGAGTGCTGTGTGTTTATTGACTCATTTAATCCTTACCCAACCCTAGGCTGAAGGGAGGGGAATAAGTATCCCCACTATACCCTCAGGGCAGGTGAGTCACAGCACAGGCTGGGAGCAGGCTGCCCACAGCTACAAGATGGTGTGTGGAAAGCATAGATTGAAATCTAGTCTGCAGATAGATAAGCCCTCCATTGTTGCTAGGGGCTGCCCCAACGAGCATTGACTGCAACTTCACAATGATGCTTCTCCCAGAGTCGTTCAGTGATGGGAAGGGACTACTGTGTGTTACAGCCAGTCCTCCATACCTGTGAGACCCATATCTGCTGCGCTCAAATAGAAGTCTTCAGAAATAGTCACAGCTGCACTGAACATGTGCAGATTTGTCTCCTTGTCACTAGCCCCTAAGCAACAGTGCTGAGATTGTTTACATATCATTAGTATAGTACAAAACACTAAAGTCACCAGGAGATTTAAAGCATACTGGATGTTGTATGTAGGTCATACACAATATTATACCACTATTGTCTGAGAGACTTGCAAGTCCATATTTTTATATACGCAGAGGCCTGAAACTAAATAAACGAGGATGACTGCATTGTGGCTGTCTTATGGTTACACATGCAGAGAAAACTTGGATGAATCTGTAAGCAACTGAAAGTTCTGAAGACAAAGGGCCGAGATGATGCCTGATGCTCAGTGGAAGGGATGTGAATGGTCCAAAGGACTATGGCTCCCTAAGACTCATGATGGAACTGTTTTCTCTGTATCTTTAATTCAACGGTTTTGAAATTCAGCCATTTTAAATAATTCCAGAAGAAAGAAACTAGGCAGTTCCATTTTTTTTTTTTTTTTTTATTGGAAATTTTTTATTGGAAATTTTTTTTTACATTTCAGATGTTCTCTCCTTACACCATTTCCCCCCCTCCCTCCCAGGAACTCACTATCCCTTCCCCCCTCCTCCTGCCTCCACGTTGGTGTACCCCCACCCACCCTCCCCTGTACCTCACCTCCCCACCCTCGAGTATCCCCCCCACGACATCCAGCCTTCATGGGACCAAGGATCTCTTCTCCCACTTATATATAGCTCCCTTGCATATATAGCTGGAGCCATGGGTCCCTCCCTAAGCGCTCCCAGGCTGGTGGTTTAGACCCTGGGGCTCTGGTTGGTTGGGATTGTTGCTTTCCTCATGGTGTGGATATCCAGTGAATCTAATCCCTAGGCAGAAAAGTGCAACACTGTTGCTCTAAACCAAATGGAAAAATCAGTGGCTTGAAGCACAGGAACTATGGCCACAATAACTAAAATGAAGGAAATGGTGAATCAGAGACAGAAAGTTGAGTACTAGCAAACCATCCACATATGTGTGCATCATGTCTGTCTGTCTGTCTTCTATAAATCATCTATCTATTCATCTAACATGTCGTCGCCTGCTATCATCATCACTAATCTACTATCAATCTATCTATCATCTATCTATCTATCTATATCTATCACCTATTATTTTCTTCATATATCTATTAATCATCTTATATCATTTATTTGTCTGTTTGTCTCATCTCTACCTATCATCTATCAATTGTCTATCTCTACATTATTCTATCTATCTATCATCTATCTATTATCTATCTATATATCTATCTATCCATCATCATTTGTCTTTTATATCATCTGCTCTGACTGTGCATGCAATGTGAGCAGCTCTCCTTCCTGCTCCTGCCCCTCCACCACACTTCCTTTCACAATGACTGAACCTACAGATCCTGAGCCACGTAGACCCTTCCTTACAGGCTTTATCTCCATTATTTGTCACAGCAGTAGGACAAGTTGCTATCACAGCATTGTTCCTCCCTCCCTCCTAACCTTGACAACCACTACCTGCTTCATGATCACAATAGCTTCTCGCCATCCAGAATGTGGATAGCAGGAGTCAGGTATTGTATCATCTTTCAGATTGGCTTTCTTCCTCTGTGTAATGCATTTAAGTTTCATCCTACCTACTCATGCTTGACAGTCCACTCTTTAGCTTTGAATAATATCCACTGGCTGCATGAAACAGTTTCTTAACCCCTTTCACTCCTCTGAAAGGCTTCTTGGTAGCTTCACCTCTGAAATTATTATTATGATAAAGCTTCTGGTAAATTTTCATGCACAGGCTTTGATCAAATTAGTTTTAAGGTTATATGAGTAAGTAGTACGGGCTGTGGTCTTTGTCTCATGCAGGGTGGTGGTTTGAATGAGAAATGTCCTAAGAGGCTCGGGTACTTGAACACTTGCTTTGGGTTGGAGTGATGCTGGAGAAATTTAGGAGGTGTTAGCCTTGCTGGAGGAAGGTAACGTCACTGGGGTTGGGTTTGAGAGGTCATAGCTTCTTCCCATGTACAACTGCCCTTTCTTTTAGTGACATTCTGCAGCCTGTTTACTGTGTTATTTTGAATTCCCAGTAAGGTTGCTTGGATATAGAGCTACCTTTCATGTACTCATATAATATGTATGTTGACTTTATCCTTTAAATGATTTAACTATTTTTTAGATGTATCTAATTTTATTTTATGCATAGGAGTGTTTGGCTTGCATGTATGTCTGTGAACCAGGCATATGCCTGGTGCCTTCAGAGGCCAGAAGAGAGTGTCAGATACCCTGCAACTGGAATTGCGAGCTGCCATGTAGGTGTTAGGAATTGAACCCAGGTCCACTGTAATAGCAACTAATTCTATTGCACTGAACTACTCTCCAGCCACCATGTTATCTTTCTTGATGGAGCACCACTGAAAGACTTTTACCCACTTTCCAGTGGGACAGTTCACTGTTCTATTCATCAGCTGCAAGAGGTCATTAGCTGTTTTACATGGCCTCATTTTCATTAGATATATCTTCCATATTTCCACCCGAGTTGTGGGCCATCTCCTCATTAAGCTGACAGTATCTTTTGCAGAACAGATTTTAATGTAAGGAAGTTACTGATTTTCTTTTATGGAGTGTGCTTTGGTGGCTAGTGTGTTTGAAAAGTTGCTAGAAAGCCCAAGGTCATGCAGATACTCTTTGATTTTGTCTTTGAAGATGTTTTCAGTTTGAGCATGTTATAATTTTGTTTCTGTTGCTGTAACAAAGTGTCCTAATAGAAAGAAACTTAGGGGAAGAAGGGATTTATTTGGCTTGCAATTCTAGTTTTCAGTCCATCTCTGAGGGGAGCTTAAGGCAGAAACTTAGGTAGCCACTCACATGAAACAAATACACACATATTACCTTCATGCTTTCATCTAGATTTCTCCTGTCTGGTATACTTCAGGAAACCACTTAGGGAATGGTGCTGCCCACAGTGGGTGAGATATTCTTATGTCAATTAATCATTAAGACAAGCCCCAACAGACATACCCACAGGCTAACTTAATCTAGATAATTCCTCATCAAGAATTTCTTCCAATGTGATTCTAGATGGTGGCAAGTAGACAATTAAAATGAACAATTACTGGGCTGTATATTTTGAATTAATTCCTGTGAGGAATATCAAGTGTGTGTCTGGATGTTTTTCCCCCTGTGTGAATTTCTGATTGTTCTAGAACCACTTGTTGAAAGATAATCTTTTTTATACCATGTTATTGTTCTTCCTTTGTGGAAGGACTGGTTGATCACATCTGTGAATGTTTGTAAATTTTATTCTACTCCATCAGTCACTAACCATCTTTTCCCTTAACCCTGTATTGTCTTAATTACTGTCTTTATAGTGCAATAGAAATGTCAATCTTCCATTTACTTCTCCATCCATACTAAACTTGATATTCTGAGGGATTTTTTGGCATCCCCAAAGTGTGCTTCTGGAACTTTAATATATTTATTTAAATCTACAGATCAAGCTGGAGAGGCTGACATCATGGTACTCAAGTCTTGCTATCTGTGAATGCGGACTGTCATCTGTTTGTCTAATTTCTCTTTGAGTTCTTTGATCAGGTTCTGTAGATCTCCCCACACACCATCTACATGTTTTATTAGATTTGTGTCTTCATGTCTCATTTTTGGGGGTGTTAATGTAAAAGATGTGTGTTCTCAATTTCAGTGTCTAATTGTTCATTGCTGCCATTTAAGAAAGCAATTAATGTCTGTTTATGAACTTTGTACTCTCTAATGTTGTTATAATTATTCACTAGTTTTAGGAAAAGTGGTGCCATTTTAATTCCAGAATAAATTTCGTTTTCCTTAGCCACTCACCCCACTTCACACCCAGTCTACTTTAGCCAGTCATTCTGTCTCATCCTGGCAAGTCATGCTGGTTTGTATTCTGTCATCTTGTTCCTCCCTTTCGTTTTTCTCTCTGCTTAGTTCATGTGTGGAAACTGACAATCTTGTGTTGTTACACAGCATCTTCCACTCAGTCCAGAGAAGCCGTCTTTCCCCCAGCACTCACATAGAATGCAGACTTTGCCTCCTTAGCTTGTGCTTTCTTTCAGGAGACCTTGGGCAGATGATTCTCCCTCTTGTTTTTTTTTTTTTTTTTTTCTCTGTATCTTACTTGTTAGAAGGAACGTGTCTTTCAGAAACACAGATGCGGGGTGTCTGAATTTGGGTCTTTGAAAAGGAGACAAATAAAATGAAACATTCAAAACCTATAGTTCATACTCTTACACTTCATGGATCATTTGGGCAGGTGTGAAATTCCCAGCATTAAGTAATTTCTTTGCAAAACATAGCAGCCCTTGCTCCCTAGAGCCAGGGACCTTCCCAGGCTGTCAAAGGCAGATGACAACTTGAATCTTATTATTATTTTTTTTGGTAGGTGAATACATTTCCTGTTTTCCTCTTTTCATAATTTGAAACTTAAAATATATCACTGATGTGTTTTAAGATTTGCCTACACGGGAATACCAATGGAGGGTCAGAACTTGTACTGTGGCAAGATGAAGAACGACCTTAGCTTGAGGGAAGTCTGTGAGCCTTCCCTGAAGGCTGTCTTTAATCTTGTCATGGTTTGGAAGAGGATCCTCTGAATGAAACGTCCAGGTTTGTTCTCATCCCCACTTTTAAAGAAACAGACGAGGCTGGCAGCCTGTCAGGGTGTCAAGCATGTAATTCTAGGACAGGAAAGATTAATGGAATCTAGAAGCAGGGTCTTGGGTGTTGGTGGTATAAAGAGAAGCCATAGGCTGGGATAAGATGGTTTAGAGTGGTGGTTCAGTGAGGAGAACCCACAGTGACAGGAGGAGGAGGTAGTTCTGAGGTGATGAGGACTGAGTGCTGGGCTGAGGGTCCCAGCTGCATGGTCCTGCTTAGTGCTGCTAGGGGAGCAGGGGGATGCTGTACTGCTTATCACAGGGAGGGATGGTGGGGTGATTCTCGCATGTGCATGTCATCCACTGATTTCAGACGCCTTCTTCTGCCTCTCGGCCCTCCCACCAAATGTCTGAAGCACAACAGTTTAGACTGAGTGTATCAAATAGGTAGATGGAGAGAACCCCAAGAAATAACTGGTTAGTGGTTGGTGGGGTTGTGGGTGGAGCTTTGGGTGGGTGTGGCTTCTCAAGACTGGGGAAATTGCTTTTAATCAATGTGTTTAATCCAGCACATAAGGCACACTCCTTCCATTTCCCAGGATTTAGCCATGACTCCCTCCTCAGTGCTATCCCCCAAGTAGCAAATGGAAAGCTGACTCAATCTCTCTCTCTCTCTCTCTCTCTCTCTCTCTCTCTCTCTCTCTGTCTCTCTCTCTCTCTCAAAATAGAGATACATTAAAAAACAGACATAGGATTTCAAAGAAGCCCACAATCCTAGCAATGGGGTATTTACAGCCACAATTTGTTTGGTTCTGATAAAATGCATACATATGTTCTACTGTTCATTCTAATCTTGCTTCTCAAGCTAGTCTTGTTGTGTATATAGGCCATCACTCTTGGGAGCAGAGGGAGTGAAGGAGAGACAGAAATATATCCACTTCTCTCTATACCCTGACTGGAATGCCTAGGCTTTGAGACCCTCTGATGAGGCCAAGCAATGTAACACAGCTAAAGGCCAGGGTGCTAGGTAAGTAGACCTACCTAGAACCCACTAGGCTTTCTTATGGCATATCTAGAGAAACCTAAACCTTCACTGGCCTAGTGAAATTGAGGATTCAGGGAAGCTAGGTGATGGCAGTAGGTGAATCTTGAATGCAGAAAAATATGAACTTAAATGTCAGTCTAACATATGACTGGGAACAAAGTTTCTCTGGACTGGTTTTCCCCTCTCAGAATTTGAGGAGCATCCAACAATGGTTGAGAGCTAGATTAAAGAGCCTGGAGCTAGAGCAGCAGGCAGAGGAATCTGAAAGGGACAGAAATAGAAGGGACTAAACTGTTTTAGATAGGCAGGAGGGCAGTACTCGTCCTCAGCATAGCATGAGCACGAGAAGGAAATTCGGCCTGAAGTGGTCTGTGAAAGGACAGAGCATCTGGACAAGAGCCTGACACAGGATGAAACTGAGTATTATCTCTGAATTCTGAATAGAATTCAGAACCATGGCAGTTATATTGTATTCCCAGGAAGATCATAAGCAGCATGGCAGGCATGGTACAGGGTGGGAAGAGAAAAGTGCAATGCAGAGACTATAAACAGAGGCAGTGGGCTGTGAAAGGTAGCTGTTTATATGGTTGAGCATAGGTCTTGAACCCCAGAGACCCTAAAGGGATGGTAGATATTCATTTAGCCTTGCTCCTGGGCCCTGGTTCCTTTCACTTACCTTCAGCCATCCACAGCCCCTCCCAAAGAAAGGTTTGTAGCCTTCGGTCACGTAGCACAGGTAGAAGGCATGACTACAGGTCACAGAGCCTCAAGAGATCTCCATATTAATGAGTTACCTAAAGGCCAGAGGGCATAGCCAATTAAGCATTCCTTCCCAGACCCTCCTCCTACTTGTAAAAGTATTTAACCTTAGGCTCACCCCAAGAACAGGGGGTAGAGTTTCATCCACTTTCCACCATGACAATAAACATTTTAAGATCATGGACTTCCTCTCATCTTTGGGGTTCACTATGGAGAACCGTGGAAGGGGACCTTCAACTAACAAGCAGCCGCCTAATATCCCATGGAGGACTTCTCAGCCATGACCCAGCCAAGCGAGTTGCCTCGACCAAGAGTCTCATCTACCCTTCAGGGTGCCTCCTGAGCTCCTCCTCCTTGCCCCTTTCTGTTGTGGGCCGGTCCAGCCCTTACACCGCACTCCCCAGCCCCTGTCTCAACCCTTCCATGGCTTTTCAGTGGCATTTGGTAGCCCAAGGGCTTGAGACCATCCCTGTTCACCTTCTTGCCTGGGGGTCTCCAACCCAAGAGCTCCACCCTCAAGGGACCTCAGACTGGGATCTCCCCACACCCAGTGAAGCTCTGTGGCTTCTCATAGCCGGGTGTCCACCCGGCACCATGTGGAGTGAACTCAGTCGAATTCCCTCACTTCTGTCCCTTGAGCCATGGTTCCAGCAGCCTGGGGTGGCAGACAGGTGGGACCCACAACTCAGCTCAACAGGATTGACACCCATACATGAGGTACAGCCCCAGAAAGGGCTACTCCCTAGAGTGCACAGGGCTCCTCCTGCTACAGGCAGGTGCACCGTATGCTAGCTAGTTGGTGTGGCAGCTCTGGATACCACCTTGCAGTGTCATACTGAGAATAGCTGGTGCTTGACATTGTCTAGGAAGGATACTTAGCGTCTGCTGATGGGATGGCCTGTCTACATCTATGAAGTACTTTCTATTAGTTCCTATTAACTATGTCTATAAAAGCATTCTGCATTAATTATCTAACCTGCATGGCATCCATAACAGGAATACACATTAACAAACATCACCCTTGTTTTACAGATAGCATTACAGAAGTAAGCAACGTCTTGTAGACCTCCAGAACAAATGAAATATGACGTGTTCTTCTTGCTCATGTTGACTAGAATACATCTGGCCCACAGTATCATTTGCAGTAGTGTTTGCTAAATTAACACCACCATGGGTCCATGAGTGGACTGAGCGGGGGCATAGCCAATAGATTGTGATAGGGTGAAGAGCTGATGAGTACTTGACAGGCTGATTCTCACCTCCTGTCATCATTCCACGCTGTTCCCAATGAGGACAGGTGGTGTGTCTAAGGTCCCCCATGAGCACTGGCTGCAGTGGCACATTCTTGCCACACCAGGAATTGGAGGGTGAGATAAGTCTGTTCTGGAGTTAAAGACCATTCCTGGCATAATGAAGGATTTGGAGCCAGCCTGGACTACATGAGACTCCTTTCAACACAAGAAGACCCACAAAGGAATACAACAGGGCGGATCTCAGACTGAGTCAGTGCAGAAGCACGGTGAAGAATCCTGCTTTTGGTTTTGCAGAACTTGGGATAGAACCTGGGACCTTTAGCCTACTGGGCAAGTGCTCTAATGATAAGCTTCATTCCCAGCCCTAAGGATCATGCTGGGAGGGGCATTTATTTTTGACAATGAAAATCAGTCATATGGCATGTGGTCTGAACATTCAGTGAATAAGTGCCCTTAAACGGAGGCTTTCCTAACCAGGTTTCCTAGTATGATCTTTTTAGTGTGTATAGAAAGCTAAGAGGTAGAAATGCAGGAGATGGGAGAGAGATGCTAGCAACTCAGAAGCAGCCCTCAGCAGGGAGAGCACAGCGGAAGCATGGATCCTGGTCTGAGGAAAGCGAGGGGTCCCTGGAGAAGCAGAGAAGCAGAGGTTCACAGAAGGCAGGCGCCGGCTGCCTGGCTGGGGACCTGGTCTGTGACTTTGTGCACTGGTGACATTTGCAAGGATGTATATGGAAGTATAATTGTAGTGATTGAAAGAAGAAAGGACAGGATGGAAGGTTCTATCTGGTGGTCTCTGAAGAGGGGTGTGTCTAGGCTCCTGAGGATCCTGACACAGGAAGGGAACCTCAGAGAAAAGGCCAGGTGGATGAGCATAGCACCGAGCTAAAGAAGTTAAGCAGCGGGGAAGGGCGTAATGAGTAGTGTCAGGGGAATAACAGGAGGCCCCACACTTCTGCACTTCATACAGGCCTCCAGGACTTCACATCACTCAGCATGTGACTCCCAGTGCTCTGGTAAAGCCTGGGATGCACCAGTGACCTCAATACTCTGGTAGTAACCCTCTTTGTCTGCTGGGTGGCACCAGGTGGCCTGCCCCGGGCAAAAGTCTTGAAGTTAGACCAGCTTGGTTTTCTTAAGTAACTTGTTGCCATTATGTGTGTGTGTGTGTGTGTGTGTGTGTGTGTGTGTGTTGTGTGTGTGTGTGAATGCGTACATGTGAGAACCAGTCCACAAATGCCTAAAACCAGCTGGCAAGGCAGTGGGGACTGCTCAGGTACAGGATCCTCTCTCATTCTTCACTGGGCTTTGTCCCTTACTCCGAGCAGCTAACTGAGCCACACATGATGTGGCATAGATGGCAGAAATGTAGTGCATTTCTGCTGCTGTTCAGGAGGCCAGATGTCCAAAAATGGAGCCATTAAAAGGTTGTTTCATTGTTAGCAGACAGAGAAAGGGACACCATATTCCAGATCCCTCCTTCCCCATATTCCAGACCCCTCCTTCCCCAGTTTCTGCACATCATCAGCAAATGAGCATCGTGACCTACAGAGTGGCCCTTCATCTGCCCCTTCTTCTCATTGGCACTGGATTGTACCTGCCCAGGAAAGGCCTCTGTCTGTTCTGGTTCATTAATCTCAGTGCTTCCCACTTGAATGTAGAGGAAGCAACCAAGAAATGTTATTTCAAAGTTGAAGCCCTGGAGATTGGAGGGCAGGCAAAAGTTAGGAGGGTGGGTTTGGCTCTGAGGAATCAGGTGGCAAGGAGGTGACAGGTGGTACCCAGGGTGATGTCGTAGGAGAAACATTCAGGATCAAGCATATGATGGGGTTTCCAAGGCTCCTGCCTGCTCATGGAGCAAGGCATGCCAACATCCCTTCATGCAGGGAGGATCTTATTAGACCTGCTAGAAATTCCTGTACTCTTGCGATTCTCCCCTAATGAAGATGATAATTAGGACCATTGTATCCATTGTACGGAGGGAAGGTGTAAAGGCAGAACTCGGTCCCTAATGTTTGTTATTTCTAAAACACAGCAAAGGTGAAGAGTTTTCTTCTCCCCACTACCAAAATGCCAGTTCAATTATACTTTGATAATTTTCTCAATGTGTCAGTTGCCAACAGCACTTTAAAGAAGAATTGGATACCTCCTAATTAGGGTAGCAATTTTATTGAAAACAGAATGCTGGAGGCCCCAAGTGCTCGGGATCTTAAGAAGGAAACCACAGACTGGAGGTGGGATTTCCGTCATGTTCACACCTGTTGTGGGTTGCTCCGGTGCTGTCTGTATTTGGATGCTAATTCTGCTTTCTCCAGAGGGGCTGCCCTGATGAGGAGTGAAGCACGTACCCATGTGAACCTTCTTCCCATTTTAACTGGTCAAATAAAAGCTGGAACCTGTGATTGGGCGGTGGGAAAGGTGGGTGGGGCTGGAGAGGGAGAGAGAGGAAGGAGGAGAGGCAGAGGAGAAGACAGAGGAAGATAGAGCAGAACCATATAGCCTGCAGAGGAATCTGCAGGGGGAATAGAGTTGTGTAGTGGTATATCGCGGTCCAATCTAGGCGTGCAGCTTATAAGTATTATAGCTGAGTTGTGAGCTCCTTGCGCAGGCGTATTGGGGTTGGAGATTTACTGCAACAGGAACCAACAGATACTCATTCACCATGATTCTCCTGAGAGTTAGACCTATTCCGTTGGCCTAAGAGGAAGGGAGGGAAGTGAAGCGCTCAGGAGGTCACTAGGTGTGCTCCCTGCCGCTCTGTATTGGGGTGTCTCTGAATCCTGTGTGATCAGGTGAAAGGCTCCGTCTAGGGTGTCTCAAGGGCGAGAGAAGAGCTGGTGCAGGCAGAACAGTCACTCTCTTCAGTCGCCATGGGGGAGGGGGTCTAGAAGTTCTCACGTTAGGGTGGGGAGAGGGCCAGTAGGTTTTTCTTCGTAAATGGTTTGATCATGTAGAGCTGCCAGTCTGCCTCAGCTGTTTCAAATCCGATCTGTTCTTCTGAGACGGGCTCTCTGCAGGTTGGCCTCAAACTCACTGAGACCCTCCTGCCTCTGCTACCCAAGCACCAGGATTGAAGGCATGGGCTACCATACCTAGATAATCTTTTTTTTTTTTTTCCCTTTCTGGCATATGTAAGAAGATCTTCAAATGCGTGTGCGAGTGTTCATGCCTGTATTAATAACCGCTAAAACATATAGCATATGCAACAAATAAAGACCTCTGTTACTTCTTTATTTTTATTTTAAGAGTCACTGAACTAGTCAGTGCAACCAAGTACTTCAGGCTAGACTTTACTTTCCTTTTTATTTATTTTTTTATTCAAAGCTTCCTTCCCAATGTGAGGAATCATCAGCCCGCTGTCCTCCACACAGGCAGGCTAGAACACACAGGTAGTGATAGTTTTCAGAATCACTTGATTTTCCACTAAGGCATATCGAGCTTAAGAACTACATTTTGATATATATATATATATATATATATATATAATATTATATATATATATATATTATATATTACATTGTTTGCAGAGTTTGCAATGGATAGACAGGTCTTTACTTGTAAGTTAAAAAAAAAAAAAAACAACACCAAACTTAAATCTATCTCTGAACACTCTTCCAAGGTTCCTCACTCATAACTCCCCGCCTATCTTTCTGCAAATCGCCTTCGCCGCCTCCAACAGAACTCAATATGCGTTTCCCGTGCCTGCATAGTAATCTTCTGTTCTGGGTTTGGTTTACATGGGGTGTAATGCACTCTCCAGTGTAGCCGACCTTTTCTCACAGGTGTGCATCCGTTGACACCGTCACATTAGTGGAGAAGTGCTTCACGCACAATTTCGCCGCATTTTCTTTCGCCATTTAAAATTTTTCTATGCACATTTTAACATTTCTTTCCCCTCTAAATTCCTTAAGATTCCCTATTTTTCTGTGATGGGCATGGTTTTTAGCTCCAGGTCTAAGAATAAAGTCCACACTGGATTATCTGTGTGAGTTTGTCTGAGTAGGACGGCTTTGTTCGGCGTTTGATTCCTAGGTTAAAATTAGGAGGTCCAGGTCAGTCTTGGAGTTAGGTCAAGGCTCGTGGTTAGGAGACACTGGATCTTCTTGTAGGGGGTCCTGGTTCCGTCCCCAGCACCATGTGGGCACAACCGATCCATACTCCAGTTCCAGAGGATCCAACATCATCATGCCAGACAAAGCACATGCACATAAATAAAATAATTTTAAAAAAGCATGAGATGACTTGGAGACATTATTCCAATGATTCCAAAAATATTACTTTTAGGCTTTTCCCGGGGAGGTGGTTTGTGTTTTTTTAGCTGCATTTCCTAGTGTCTGCACAGTAGAAAAAAATTCCAGTCAACTTTGGTTATTTGTTTTAAAATTAACTTCTCATTCCTTTTAGCTTGAATGGGAGGATTCTCTAATATTTTGGATAAAAGTTTTCTGTCAGTATGTTTTATAACTGTCCTCCCTTGACCTAAATGTTTCCTTCTTATGTCTGTTCCTTGAGATGAGCAGAATGTTTATTAAGGAAATGTATTCCATGATAATTTCACACATGGACATAAAGCTTGCTGGTGACCCTCTCTGTCTACACACTCCTGCCTTCATCCCATCCTGTCAATCATTCCTCCATGCAAGTTCCTTCCCCATGCCCATGTCTGTTCTGTTTTGAGACCCATTGAGTTTAACCAGGGCTGTCTTTATGACCACGGGTATGGCTGTATCCGTCCCTCCTCCCTCCCCCAAGGCAGCATGACTCTCAGACATCTACATGGCCTCCAGTGGCAGCTCAGTCCATAGACATCCCCTTGGCTTTTGGTGGTAACTTGGGCCACAGACATCAACACAGATCCTAGATGTGGCAGGACCTGAACCCAGCATCCCGGGCTGGGATCTCACCATGGTCTCTTCGTATTTGTGTGTTGCTCACTAAGTTGAGGCTCCAGTTCCACCTTTCTCCACAAGGCACAAACCCCTAGGCTTCACATCCTCTTCTGTGAAGTGTGTAATCCATCCACTCCACTGTGTAATCCATCTTTCCCATCTCTCCGCCACACATAGCCCATGGCGGGTGCTTAGTGTCTTCCTTTTGGAAGCCTGTTTTAAGAACTTTATACATTAGTTCAGTAGTTAACATCATGTCTACTTTTCAACTCCAGCTCCTCCTGTGTATTCTGTACTCTTTTCCAAATTCATAACTTCTACAATTGTTATTGCTACACACACACACACACACACACACACACTCACACACACACACACACAAACACACACGCGGCGCGCGCACACACCTCACAAGCATAACACACAAAACCCTAGCCCTTTTAGCATTGCTCTAATGTTTAGGACTCACCCTGTGACTAGATAACCTACCACGGGGCCGGGCCTCATCCCTGGAAAAGACCAATTATTTCTCTCAGCAGCCATTGGCTGGTTGTCTATAGCTTTTCATCTAGGGGTGTGGCCTTGTGGAATTTCCCCCATACTTACTGACGCATGTGATAGCCATTTTGGTTGTCAACTTAGCTACATCTGGAATTAACTAAAACCTCAGTGAGGGATTTTTGCTTAATTTGAAGTGTAAGAACCACTGCTAATCTGGGTCTTTGAGGTGGGAAGACACACCTCTGATTAGCTGTAACTTCTCCTGGAGCCCTGTAGAAGGCCACAGAAGAAGGAAGCTTGTTTCTTTGCCTCCTTGCTCTATCCTCTATGACAAGTTCACTTCTTCACTGCATTAGTGCCTATATCTTTGGGATTTCAACATACAACTGAAGACCAGGTGAGACATCCAGTCTCATGAGCTGAATATTACTGGGTTCTTAGACCCTCTATTCATAGGCAGTCATTGGATTAGCTGGACCACATCCTGTAAATCATTGTAATAAATCCAGTTCCATTCTCTCTCTCTCTCTCTCTCTCTCTCTCTCTCTCTCTCTCTCTCTCTCTCTCTGTGTGTATATGTATATGTACATGCAAACCTATGTGTACATATGTGTACACATATATAGTGTGTATTTATATGTACATGTACGTCTGTATGTATATGTACATATAAGTTGTGTATTTTATGTCTATACTATTATGGTTGTGGGTTGTGTGTGTGTATATATAAAATATATAATATATAATATATATATATATATATATAATAATATACTATTATTCTATATTGTACAAGGCACTCTGACTAAACGCTGCCAATTAGCTTCTTTTCCAGTCTGCTCAGATAGTTCACTGTTGGATTCTATGTGCTTTGTTTAGCCCAGAGGCACATTCATGCGCTGCCCCTTGCTTACATCTTCTCCCTTCACATGCCTACCGATCTGCCTGAAGACTCTGAGTAGCATCTCTATTCTAACGACTTTTGTCTGTTTGAAGCTGAGCATACTCACCGTAGAGGTACAGTAAATATTAGACAGAAAATGGTCTTGATTCAGAAAAGTGTCAGTAGTATGTTCTCCTCTCAGGTCTGTGACCTCTCCAGCCACACATGGCTGGCTAGGTTTGCAGTACCAGAGATGAATTCTCTCTGGTTGATCAGTTCTTAAGTGGCTGTTGGTTACTCTTAAGATATAAACGTCACAGTGCGCACCATTGGGGACATCTTACCAGGCTGGCCATTGTAGTTCATAGGTTTCATAACTGGGTAGGATGCTTGATTGATTTTCTCCCTTGGCAGCTTGAGAAACGTCTTTAGATATGATGAGAGCCAGTCCCCAGGGAGGTCAGTTCCAGCTCTGTTCCTCCAAGTCCAGCACCTGGGTACATGCTGTCTTCAGCAATCCAGTTGTGCTTTCAAGTTCTGGGAGGCAAACAAGGGCAACAGCAGTAGCTGTTCTGTGTTGGGGACTTTTTGAAGCCCCAAACACCGACTTGAAAGATAATTTCTTATGCCTGGCATTGGGGTTTTTGTTAGATAGTCAATGGCTTTTTGGAAGAGCGTTGTTACCCTGTGTAGCATGACTCTGTGGCCAAAATGCTGTTCAGCTGGCCAATGCTACACAGACTAGAATGTTCTCAGCAGAAAGCACAGGGACCTCCTCTCTCTGCTTCTCATCTTTCAAGATTACATGTCTCTCTAATTGTCAACTAGTGGCTTTTCTCTGCTTCTCTGTCTCTGTCTCTCTGTCTCTCCCTCTCCCTCCCTCCTCCTTTTCCTTCCTGCCTCCCTTCCTTGCTTTCTTTCTCATCTTGATGTTTCTTTTCTTCACAAGTCTCACAGTTACCGTGAAAGCATAACTTCAACAGAGTCGTTTCACGTTACTGAAGCCCAGAAATGTGACCTCTTCCCTAATACATATATATATATATATATATATATATATATATATATATGATATATATGTGTATATATGTAAAAGATATATATGTAATATATATTTAGTATATATGTATATATATATACACACATATATATGTATACACACATATATATGTATACACACATCTATCTATCTATCTATCTATCTATCTGTCTATCTATCTATCTATCATCTAGAGAGGACTGAATTAGTACAATTAAAAACATATTTTCTAACTCCCATAAATTCTATTTTCCCAAACTTCTTCTTTTATCAGAAACCTCCTCTGTTTGCTTAGGAATTCATGATTTTATGTTGCTTCTAATTATTTTGAGCACACTTACTCTAAGGGCATTTTGAGGTTCTTCCAACAGCCTGTGTACCTATCTGTTGCCCCTGTGTGTTCATGTGATCCAGACCCTCTAATCCTCCGTGCAGATCTAACGCCCATGGGCCACCAGGGCTTCAGCACTGCTGTATCGGCTTAAGTTTTCCTTCTTTATTTCTGAAGTCTAGACAGTTGTTTTTTCTTGGACTAAGCTCTGTACTGTTTTCTTGTGCTCATTACATATGCTCCTGCTATTTGATTTCTTGGTAGAGAGAGAGACGTGGAGCCTCACCTCAGTAGTTAATAAATTCCAAGTGTATTGTTTAGAAAACAATTAGACCTTAATACAGTGCTCAATGACGACGCAGAATCGTTTAGAAAGTTCTTAATAAGTTTACGTTGTAAAGACTGTCTCTGGGCTGGTGAGATGGCTCAGTGGGAAAAGGGGCTGGCTGCTCAAGCCTGAGGACCTGAGTTTGAGACCCAGAACTCAAAGATGCAAGGAGACAACTAATGCCACAACGTTGTCCTCTTACCTTCACACGTGTGTTGTGACACACATGTTCACACACATACACACACACACAAACACACTTTTTGAAGTTACTATATTAAGGTAGATAACTTTGCTTGGTTTAAAGAGTAGAATCTCCCTTCTGATGTCAACCCCAACTCTAACTGTGCTTGGGTTTCCTCTCTTCCTTTTCTACCTGGGGCAGGAAGGGCGAGCTGTCCGTCCCCCTGAAGGAAACTCCTTCAGCACAGGACTCTCTAAGATCTCACTCTCTCCTTCTGATCAGTCTGCAGTGCCATCAGGACCTCCACAACCACACTGGGGATGACGCGCCTTCAGCTCTGTGACACTTTGCAGAGTCTAGGGGAATCCTCATGGAAGCCCTTCTGATAATTTGGGCCTGTACAATTCCTTGTTTTCAATTTCTCTTAATTCCTCTGAACGATTGGGCCAAAGGAATGTTGAAATTTCCAGTAACCCAAAACCTCCACAGTCTGTCACACTTCAAACCCTGGGCTGGGCATCCAACCGAGAATGCAAAACACTTTTTTCACACTTCGCTTCTGACCAAAGGAAATGTGGTATGTTGGCCTGGACTTTGAATTTCAATCAATTTAATTCAAAATAGATGAAATCAAAGGGTGCTTCCAGAACATCTGAGAGAGCCACCAAGTGCCCCACTGCTCCCACCCTGTCCTGGCAAAGCTGGTTCTGATTTTGGATGTTTTAAGTCCCCTTTTGAAGTTCATCCATGGTGTTCAAGTTCTGGCTTGGCTTTCATTCCACACCACATTCTGCACTCGCTTGCTTTTCATTTCACATGGGAACCAGAGTCGGGAGAACCAATGGGGACTGTGGTCAAAAGGGGTTGAGCGTCATGTCCCCAGAAAAAGAGATCAAGCTGGAGTGTTCCCTGCATGTCTGAAATCAGACTCCGATGGACAGAGCAGACATTCGTTGGCAAGGGCATCGTTTATTGAGCACCTATTACATCCACTGTGGCAGTGTCTCATGCTACAGGAAAAATAAATTGCAGGTTTTTGTGCCTAAGCAAGAGCCAGACGTGTAACCAATAATTAGGATTTAAAAAAATGTGCTGAGTAGAGGATTCTGGGAGCACAGAAACAGAGGGGAACACGTCAGAAAGAAGATAGTTCATCAGGCTTGTGATCACAGCAAGGAAGACTGAGGCTGCAGAGAGCTGAGACCAACGTTGCTGAGGTGAAGATGGGGAGTACTGAGCCAGATGATCCAGTCACTGAGCCGGGGACAGGGCTGGATTGGATTGACCAAGAACACGGTGAAAGAATTCCCAACCAAACAGAATCAGGCACTGAAACCAAACATAGGGACCATGGCAAAATATGTGACCTTTCTGATAGCGGCAAAAGCGATGGCAACCAACGGTGTCCAAAATACCCCATGAGCCAGGACCTACCCTGAAGGATGCCATATTCATTTTTAAAAGAGTTTATTTTCATTTTATGTGTGTGTGTGTGTGTGTGTGTGTGTGTGTTACATGCATGCATGTATGCATGTGAGCATGATTTGCCCAAGGATGCCCGAAGAGGGCACTGGATCTCCTCCCCGAAGACTAGGGTTACAGAAAGTTGTGAGTTGTGGGCTATGCATTCTGGGAACTAAATTCTAGTCCTCTGCAGGAACAGCAAGGCTCTTAACCGCTGAGCCATCTTTGCTGCCTCCCAAAGACGTAGGTAGTCTACTAACTTTCCATGTGCTCACTCCGTTTCCAGGACATGCTGGAAGGAGATGCTGTCATTCTCAAGGCTACTCTCCAGACAAGGGACCTGAGCTGAGAAAACATGCCTACATTGTTCAGGGTCACACAAATCAGAAACAACACTGATGCTTTGGACCCAAACTCCTGCTGGCATTGCTGTGCCTCCAGTGGTCACTGTGGGGGACAGACTGTGTTGGCGGCCTCACTGATGAATGCAGTGCTTGGCTCAGCTGCAGAGGACAAACATGGTCTATTTCTACCTATCCAAGTTTTCTTGCCCCCAGGTCCTTGGAATGAGCATCGGGACCCAGGAAGGAGAGCGCCCCCCCTGGGGATGTTCTGGAAATGCATGTTCCTCAGCTTCTTCCAGACCTACTCAATCAGAAACACTGAGCTGGGCTCACTCATCTGTACTTCAGCAAGTCCTCTGGATGATTCTGGCAAATACTCAAGTTTGCAAACCGCAGACACCTAATCATCTCCAGGGCAAGGAAGCGACCAGAGCCAGTCAAGCCTACTCAGAGATGGTCCTGACACTAAGCTCTTATGCTAAGGACCAGGGCTTGTGACTAATGACAGAGTGAGGTGAGGAGAGAGGAGACACTGAGGACTGTGGCCAAGCATGTGCTCTCTATAATCCTCTATGCCACAGCATCTCAGTAAACAACTTCCACAAATCTCACCTACTAATAGAACAATGGTTCTCAACCTTCCAAACCCTGCGACCCTTTAATACAGTTCCTCATGTTGGGGTGACCCCCCAACCATAAAATTATTTTTGTTGCTACTTCATGTGATTTTGCTATTGCTATGTATCGTAATGTAAATATCATATACATATACATATGTATATCTGAGACCCCAAAGGGTTCATGCCCCACAACTTGAGACTCCCTGTAGTAGAGCAAGCCAAGACCCCTCAAGGTCATAGCTTGAAACTCTACGGCACCCATTTTCGTCTTCACCAATGCACTGGCTCTCTGCCCAGCGTCCTAGATCTCCACCCCCGTCCCTGCCATTGACTTCTCAGTGTTATTCTACAGAGAGGTAAACTGAGGTGAACAGAGGTGATGGATCAGAGCCAGGCAGACAGGCAGCAGACACTTGATGCTTAGTGGTCCATCTCGGTACCCAGCTTCAGTTTTTGACTGAGAGACAATTCCAAATTATCTGATGTTTTGGTGATATTGTGAATTAAATTTCAGTTCAAACACAGACGCGGTGAAAATTGAATCTCTCTATTATCCCGATGCCTAGAGAACCTCAGGATTATCAGCAGAGGCGATGGCCCATCACCTCAGAGAGACAGCACAGGAAGGTGTACATGAAAGTCTGAGTGGTCTGGACTTTGACATGTGAGCAGCATGCAGTGTGCATGAGCTTCTTTGCTTTGTTTTATGCATGTGATGTGTAACCCACCGTGTTCCACAGTGCTACAAGAGGTTCTGCCTCATGATGTATTTTTGTCATGGTGCACATGTGCCGAATCTATGATGGTAACATCTATGGCCCCATTGTTTTCTTTTATGCCCGCTTCTCCTTCTGAACCCCCTTTCCCCTCCACTATCCTGTCTTACTTCTATGGCTTTTTATTGTTTTGTTATATAAGCTTAGTTGGGGCTTCCTGAATGATTGTAGTCTGAGGAACACTTGCTAGACAAAGATTATCCCACCAGTGGCTACATCACTGAAGAAAATATCTGTACAGCCTCCACAGAGGGTAATCCAGGGTCTACCTGCCACCTAGCACTCCATATTCAAATGTGCTCTCCATTAAACACCAGCCCCTGGAAGTCAGGTTTTCTCTTTGTCTGCCTTGGAGTGCCTTATTTTCCTATGTGGAAATCCTCGCACCTCCTCAAGGCTGGAAAAGACTGAGTAAGAGAAACCTGGATCTGGAGGCCCCAGGTCTATGGGGCTTGCTCATGGCTGCCTTGGCCTCCACAGCTGCCCCTGGCTAAATGTTAGGGGTGCCTCTGTTGATGTCCTGGGATCTCACAGCTTGTGGCCAGCTGCTGTGCCCCAACACACTATGAATGAAGACATTGTTTCTATGCGTCTCCTAAGAGGTTCCACGCCTTGCTCTATTTCCAAAAACATGTCTGGGTCTCGGGAGCAGCTGGGTGGTTTGGTGAGCAGGCCTTCACCTGCACAAGAGATCAGCAGCAGTGCCTGGGTGGAAGCTTCCAGAACTCTGTTCTGCTGGTTGAGAGATCTCTGTTCATGCATTACATGCAGAGCCACATGTGCCCCAGGACAGTCATGAAGTACAGGCCAACACAAACATAAACTTGCTGGAACATGGCGTGAACTTTTTACATTTTATTTCTGGGACTCTGAAGTGTGGTTCTCAAGTGTGTACTCTGCAGATGACAGCTTCTTGTCATGATGTCAAAATGTTGGGCACACCTAAATCCTCCACACCCAATCCTCTGGCCATCTTGTCAAATCCTCCCAAGACTTGATGATTACTTCCATAGTGTGTGTGTGTGTGTGTGTGTGTGTGTGTGTGTGTGTAAGAGAGACAGACAGGCAGAGAGAGTGAGAGAGGCAAAGACAGAGAGACAGAGAGACAGAGGGAGAGAATGAATACTTTCCCTATGATCCCCAGACTGTGAGACGTTAAGCCTTCACTCACATTTTTTTCACAGTGGGTGCCCAGCTATTTGATTACAGGGTCTACAGGGACATTCTCCAGATACCCAGCACAGAGAGAGCAAAGTGACAGTCCTGCCTACCTTCATAGCAGGGAAGGCAGTGTGAGAACTTAAAGGTTGTCCTTGGTGACTTTGTTGGCTTGCGACAAGCCCTTGGAAGAGTGACTCTTTGGCAGATTGTGTTCCAAGCAAACATCCTTTGTGTCAACTCACCTTTGTGGAGCCATGATTGTTCTGGGTGAAAGAGGGGTGCAGTACCTCAGAGGAGGCCCAACTGCGAGACCAGAGCAGCTCTTTTGATTAATGTGGCCGGTTATGCTAAACAAAGAGATCAGCCATTACTAGGTAAAATCAGCCATCCCAGAAGCCCCCAGGAGACCTGTTTCTGGATTCAAAACAAATTAAATATCCAGGTTGAGGGGGTGGGGTGACCGTGAGTTGGGGAAAAGCACTGCAGAAAATAGGCCCCATTCCTCAGTGCTTTGGAACAGAAAATAGGTCATATTTTAGGAAAGTCAGTCAGCATTATGTATCTGTAACATACAATCCCATCTTACCTGACATTAAGATCACACTTCCTTCGAAGTGTCCATCTCTAGAAGAATGGTCATTATTGGAGGGGCAGGGGTGATCCCTCAAATCTTCACTAGAGGTTGGGAAAGATTAAGGAACACTTAGATGCCTGAAGGAGCTGTGGAGACCGTCTAAGGTAGCCTCCTCGTTTCAGAAAGAAACTGTAAGCCTTTGAGTCAATTTCTTTGCAGCATCCCAGGAAAAGACTGGCAAATGACACAGATACTTGTCACAGAGCATTGTGGGTAGCACTCAACTTGAGGATGACCACTTTTCCATTCTGCTGTGAGACAGGAAAGGCTCAGCAGGGAAGACTTGTAGTTGATGGGCAGAGAGCAGTTCTGCCTTCAAACTCCACTTTTCTGCTGAGCTGACCCACAGAGGCAAGGCTGCTCATCCTCAAACATTGACAACGAGTGTGTCTTAGAAGATGCAAGTGTGGTAAGGTCAGCCACAAGTTTCTGCATTATAGTTTTCTCAATTTTAACCAGTTTCTTCCTCAAGTGTTCATTACCTTCAGTGTGTGTGTGTGTGTGTGTGTGTGTGTGTGTGTGTGTGTGTTTGTGTGTGTTAGTAGAACACGATAGCTTAAATAGCTAATTCATGAATAACAAGTGGACGAATGTGTGTTCAAGTTGGGTGTCTCCCAGCTTGAGGCTACCTCATCTTCTGCACCTTAATCATATGCCTCACACCGTTGAGTCAAATCCTCCAGAGAGTTAGAGTGAACTGGCCATGTTTCCTAGACCCTTGTATTTCCCCTTGACCCTGACAAGGCAAGGGTCTCTTCCTAAGTTTTTGAGGTAAACGCCAAGCTGGGCTGCATCACCAGGTAAAAGGATTAAAACCTAGGGATCTGGGGGTGTAGCTTGGTTAGTAGAACACTTGTCTAACACACAGCAAGTCCCAAGTTTAGCTCTAGGCAACTCCTCTCATTCTACCTCTAGTCCCAGCATTTGGGAAGCTGAGGCAGGAGGGTCAGGGTTTACGACGATTCTCAGTTTGAGAACAGACCTTCCCTGTATTTTCTAAGCCCTGTGTTTTATTTGTTAAACAAAATTAATATGAGAAAAAGTAGAAGAAAGTCTGGGGGAAAGAGAGAGAGAGAGAGAGAGAGAGAGAGAGAGAGAGAGAGAGAGAGAGAGAAGCGCAATGGTAATTTTCAGTCTTTTTTTATTTTACAAACTAGGAGCTCTCCCAAAGGAGAGGTAGAGGCTGAGGAGGAGGAGTCTCCCTTCCTGATCAATTATCTTTACCAAGTGTTCCTCAAAGGCCATCTTCCTCTTACCTCTTCTACTCCAGCACCCTAAAACTCAGTAGGAATCTCAGGAAGCAGTTCTTTTAAAGAGATATCCTCAGGGAAGTTGAGACCTAAAATGGGGTCACCAGGGTCACTACAGGGTACCTCCCTTAAGAAACACCAGTGGGATTGGCTGGCGAGAGTTTTGTCAACTGCACCCAAACTAGAGTCATCTGGGAAGAGGGAACTTCAGCTGAGTAAGATTGGCCTGCAGGTAGGCCTGTGAGGCATTTTCTTGACTCATGGTTGTTACAGGAGAACCCAGCCCTCTGTGGGAAGGGTCACCCCTGGATGGGTGGTCCTGGGTGCTTTAAGGAAAAAGGTTGAGCAAGTCAAGGAACAATCCAGTAAGTAGCATTCCTCCATGGCCTCTGCTGCAGTTTCTGCCTCTAGGTTCATGCCCTGGCTTCCTTCAGTGATGGACTAAGATGGAGAAATGTAAAACAAATTAACCCTTTCCTCCCCAGGATGCCTTTGTTTGCAGTGTTTATCACAGTAGACACATGCATGTTTATCACATTGCATGAGGGAGGAAGGCCCCCACATAACCAGCAATTCCTTCTGAAGTCAGAGGTCATCAGAGGCCTGTTCTTCAAGTCCAGAAGCAATTCTGTCCCTCCTGCCTATGATGTTGGGTTGACCATATACCCTGTCTGGCTAGAACTAATCTCTGGATGAGGTGGACATTGGGTCTCTGTCATGTACATGGGTAGAGCAGCTTCTAAACTCCCTCCTCGAGGTCCCCTACTCTTGAGCGTTCTCCACTCATGGGTTCAGGTTCAACTCCTCTTGACTTGATATTTTCTGTCACCTGTGTCCTGCTTTGCTGGAGTGGTGTTGAAGAGAAACAGAGATGGTCAACATCCAAATTCCTCTTTTCACACTGAGATCCGCAGATGGATCATGGGATTGCCAAGGCTGTGGGGGAACTGCTCCTTTATCTGAGCATGGGAGGCAGGAAAGACGAAGGCTGCTTCTTGATGCCTCCTGGGAAGTCAGTTGCCCTTTCAGACCTTACTTTCTTCTTAAATTGGGATCAGTGCTTGAGGAATCCCTGCATTGCAGCTCTGCAGATTGCCCTCCTCAGGGTCTGTATGCTCCCAAGCTCTTGGAAGTGTGGATATTGGCAACTCTTAATAATTCCAGAGGGATCAAACGGCCATTTTTTCTTTTTCTCAATTTTCTGGAATTTGGCTGGAAACCTTTACCTCTCTTTTTCTGGTTTTCTGTGACTTTGGGGCAGCCGCTGGTCTGCCTGATCCTTTGATCTCACCTATCAAATGAAGACCAAATGGCCAGTTGTTTCATAGACATGTCTGGGGTGCCAATCCAAGAATGGGTGCTTAGTTGAAGATTATGGGATAAGGGAACAGAGGTAGCCTCTCCACTCCTGTTGGCTGAGCTCACTGAAATCAAAGCAGCAGAACTGGCAGCATAAACCTCACCAATGGCAAGACCCTGGTCAGGACATTTACTAAATCCTCAAGATCTATACCACCCAAGGGGGATGGTGACTGGGAGCCGCCAGTTGAGAGCTGGGAACTTCAGGCCAGGCTCAGAGATGCTGAGCTCTGAGGATCGTTGGAGGCAGAGCTGCTGCCTCCCTCCTCACAACACCACCAAGATGCTTTTATTTCAACCTTTTACTATCAAGATCATTGCCAATATTTCCACTTTATGTGTACATCTGGAGAAGTTTTACTCCTATACATTATTTTTAATTGTTACTTTTACCTTGAATGGAACATAAATGGCATTTATCCCTCTTAATTTGCTTTACTTTTGACAGTTTCACACTTGTAAACAATGTACTATTGGTCACTCTCTGCACCCCCATCCTGCTCACCCCTTCCCCTCACAACAACTCCACTCTTCTCTGCTTTCCTGTCCCTGCTGCCCTTCCCTGTTTTTGCTGTGTGGTGGGGTGCAAAGCATGTCTTATACACATGGTCATGGCTACTGTGTGATCTGATTGCCAGAGCCATGCCATGTTTGATAGACTGTCTCACAGACCCCCTTTACTAACCCTCCATCTTCTGTCTCCCAAGTCCCCTGCTAATGGAGGGAGTAACATACAAGCTCCACCTAGAACTAACTACTCAACAGTTACTTAGTCTAAGCACTTTGACTTGTGGGAAGTCCATACCCTGAGCACCACATGTTGCCAAAAGAAGCTTCTCTGTCAAGCTGAACACTACATAGGTTTGTGGGTATAAATATAACCAATTAGAAGGCAGTTTGACTACATGTGGATGGAATTTCTTTTCTTTGTCTGAAATACGTACATACGTAAGCATCCTCCTGCCCTTGGGGAGATGGCTCAGAGGTTAAGAACACTTGCTGCTCTTCCAGAGCACCTGGGCTTGGTTCCCAGCACCCATACTGAGCAGCTCACAGCTCCACGGTCACTTCTGTTTCAAAGGAGCCAATGTCCTCTTCTGGATTTGGTGGGAATCCATATATGGCACACACACACACACACACCAAATAAGTTAATCTTACCCAAGTGTGGTGATGCACACCGTTAGTCCCCAGCACTTGAGAGGCAAGAATGGGAAGATATCTAAGTTCAAAGCCAGCCTGATCTTTCTAGTAAGTTGCAAGCCAGCCAGGGCTTTATAGTGAGATCTTCTCTCAGAAAAAAAAAAAAAAACAAAAACTTAAATGTAAATTATTTCTTATTTCAGGATTATTTTATAAAACTATGAAAATGGATACTGCTTCTTAGTGTTCTGAGAGGCAAATTATTATACACAGATGAGATGGAATTCAAGATTTCATATAGGCTGAGAAACAAAGTACACAAGAACTTTCTGTTACTCCCTAAAGATTTACAGGGCCTGCATTCAGTGCTAGGTAGGATGCTGCCTTGGGAACAAACCCTGTCCTTTTGTTTTAAGAGTCTGGGGTTGGCATCGTGGTCCTATCTATTATGAGACGTGCGATGTTGAGTGATTCGCCATTGTTTATTGATTCTAAGGCAATATTTTAGGAAATATTTTAACAGCAGAAGCAGGGTGTACCTCACAATTGATGGCGTCTTCCAATTACAACTGTCAGCCTATTTTTCTCCCCGCATTACATAAAGCAATAACGCCTATTACAATGGATGCGGCTCACATGTGAAGAAATCCAGGCGCTACCCTTTCTGCATTTCAATTTCCATCTCTGAAAATGGAAAAATTGCTAACATGCCATGGTTGAGGATTACAGTAATTAATGGATTTAGTGGATTTCCTAGGATGGGCACTCAATAAATGACATACTGTTATTACCAGCACAATAACTTATTAATACTCGCTATGATTTCAGTGGAGATACTCTGCTCATGATGCTTATTCCCGCTATGGAGAGGGAAAAAAAAAAAACTAGATTGATAAGAGTTGGGTTATTTACTCAAAGCAAAGACCAATTTCAAATACAGTGCCTACCTGCTTCTCCCAGAATTATCATTCACTTCGCTAAAGCTACTCAGTCATACAGAAATGCACGCCATCATAATGTGACTCACAGACAATGCAGATCCAATAGTTTACAACCAACGGGTCCCTGACTCATCTCTGAATCAAGACAGGAACGGCTGGAGTTTCTAGCTCCCTTCCCCCTCCCCGCCCTCCCCCCCAACTCTCCCATTCCTCGCTTACTGGCTCTGCACAGCTTTGGAATAAGGATATTTATTTCCAGGTGCCTCCAAAAGCTGTGGTTATTTAATCACCCCGTATCCCTCCCAGTAATCACTCTGAATTGCATTATGCAAGTCAGCAAATCCCACTCACTTTAATATACATGAGCAAGTCGGACGGATATTTCTCACTGAAGGTTTTATGGAAAATTTTGCATTTATTGATTTCCCCTTAAATCTTATTCTTTAAATTCCCCCCCCCATGTAGACACACATGTGTGCATGCACGCATGCGTGCGCGTGCACACACACACCATATATATATATATATATATATATATATATATATATATATATATATGTAAATGGTTGCCAAGGCCATGTATGTTCAACCTAACACAAATACAGCATATTGACAACATTATCTGTCATCCCCACATTTCACCTGGAGTAAGAATTGTTTGATCTTCCCAAGCTTGCAGACTACATCAGCTCACAGGGCTATCTTTTATTCATACACATTAAAATAAAGACAACCATATGCAGGCTTTCTATAACTGGCAAAGAGAAGAAGCAGAAGCAGGGAGCTGCGTGCTGGCTGGACTAGCTGTGGCCACACCCCAGCCCATGTCTGTCCTTCTCTAGGTCCCTCACATTCCAATGACAGCGCAGACTTCAAAGGCTTCTTGAGTTGTCCACGTGGCCAGACTTCCCCTTTTGGTTAGAGACCAAAGGTGTAAGAACTCAGGGTGCTGGTGGGTTTGCAGGTTACATTTCTCAGGACAAAACTAGGAAAAAAAAAAAAAAAACAAACAACAAACAAAAGAACAAGAAACACTTTGAAGTTTCCCATGGAATCAGGTTCTTAAAGGGACAGTGGGAGGTTTGGGAGGGGCAAGGAGAAATAGTTCTCTTTATCCTTCTGTTTTGCAAGAACCAAAGTATTGACTATACAGGTTTCTGTAAGAACTAAGTAATACTTTTAAAAAATATCTACCTAAGATCTAGAGAGGTGGCTCCGAAGTTAAAAAGCACCTGCTACTCTTACAGAGGACCTAAGTTCAGTTCCCAGCACCCACGGGTTGTCTTCATAGCCATCAGAAACTCCAGTCCCAGGGGCATCTGATACCCTCTTCTGACCTCTGCTGGAGCCAGGCAAGCTTGTGGTTCATTCATACATTCAGGTAAACATTCACTCACATAAAATAAAATAAATATATCCAAGCCCAATATATACATAAAGGTGATGGCATGGTCCCGGGCATAGCTCCAGTGCCTCTTTGTTTTATTTCAGAGCCTTGGCTTTGTGCTTCCATCCTGCAGAAATAGTGGCATTAAATGACACGTTTGTGATAGATTTCAGTTTACTGTGCAAACCATAAAAATACCCAGCTGTCTCATTCAACAAGAATTATCTGTTGCTGTTGGATGCTATTTTATCTTCTGAAATCTCTGAATCAAAGGCATTGCCTGCCTCTCGGTCTGTCTTGGAGTAATGCACTCCACATGTCAACTGCATGTCTGAGAATCTCTCAGGAGGCAGCTGGTCCTGTTGAAACCCTATGGCTTCTGGATCATGCGACCGTGTCCCTGCCTTGGAGCATGGGGCTTCATGTGGCCAGTGAGGTGGGTCTGATGCAGCTCCCTAGGACGCCCTGATGTTGTGTATTCTCTGTGGTCCCCTCCTTTCAGGGGGAACACCATGGAGATTGTTCTCTGGAAACCCCTATGCTTTGTTGTGATTGCCCAGGAGCTCACTGGCAACAGATTAGGCAAAGGATCACCTCTGATCTCACATATGTGCCCACTACTAGGTCTTTTGTACACGTCAACCTTTCCGCATTAACTTGGAATGCTGTGTGGAAGTCTTTCGAGGGGCTTGGATTTCTAGTCTGTTAGGCTAAAATTATGTAAATTATCTTTTTTATGTTCTCACAGGATATGTATGACAGTGTGACAGACAAAATTAGATGTGTTATTAGAGGAAGCAAACGAGACAAGCCTTGTGACGGGCGAGGTCACCCAACTACTGGTGGTGACAAGACTTCTATGGCTGGATGATGTCTATGTAGACCAGTTATAACCACGGACACCTCGAGAACCCCTTTAATTAGAATAGATGAGGCACCTCTACCTTCAGGAGAAGTGGGTCTGGCAGTGACTATGGGGCTGAGCCAACACCTCTGCCCAGGTAGAGGCTTAGTCCTGTCTTGGGATGGTGGCTTTTTTGAGTGCTCAACTCCAAGGAACCATTCTTTGCTCTATTCACTAAAGTTGGAATAGCCTCCTGAGCTGGGCCTTCAGAATTCTGTGTGTTGGGAGACAGGAAATGGGAAAAGGACAGAGATTTTGATTTTTGATTTCTCTTACCACTACAGTCAAGCTACTGAACCACCTCACCAGGTTTCCTTCTTTAACAGCCAAGCCTTGTGACATCCACACACGTTTGTGTTTTAGCCCCGCCTTGTAGATAAGTAAAGGAAACCCAAAGAGACAAGTGCTCAGGGTCTTATGTCTGCTAAGACAGAGATGACATTCAATCTCAGATTTATGTGACAACTGAAATTTCCTTGTCATTTCTGTCTCTCTGTACCACTGTATGCTGTGATGAGGTGGTGGTACAGAAAGTGGCCCAAGAGCCCAGGCTTAACTTCCTCTGCTCCCTCGACAGAGCATACAGGACAGCAGGAAAGGAAGTGGCCAGCAGCAGGGGGCATGAACCTTCTGTCCTGGGAAAATGTTCTGTGATGTCAGTGCACTTGAGGCTGAAGGTAGAGAGGGATAGCATCAAGGCTGACATGAAATGTCTGTGCTGTAGAAAGACTAACCAGGCCAAATGCTTCAAGAAGGAGACAGGGCCTCTGCTAGATAAGCCTGCCATGGACAACCGGAGGAGAGGCTGGTGGGTTGTGACTCTCTTGAGCCAACACCACTGAGTTCATCTTGGTTATTCCACTACCATTTTCCGAAGAGTTTTCTCCCTTTAAGCTGTCTCTTCCTGTCAATCTCTTTTTCTCAAACACACATGAAAGAACTTGGAAATCCCAGTCATTGCCCTTAAACATTAGACCCATACAGACGGCCTGGTGATGCTTTCTCACTTGCTGGAGTCTATTGATTGTCACATGTCTCCTGCATGGTCTCCATTTGGTGAGCAAAGCAGGCTGAAATCCTCACCTGTGTCCTGAGAGACTGCACTTATCTGTTTGAGTTTGGGACAGAAGAAAGACACTGGACTGAATCAAGATGGAAGAACAGATTACTTCTTGTACAAGGTGGGGGCCTCAGAAAAGGGCACATGGTGGACAGGGACACCTCAGGGTAATGGACATCATGGTAGCTCTTTTTGTTCCAGGACATGCCCCCAAATGTATGCCATGCAGAGTGGTATAGCTGAGCCCCTGTCTGCTGGATTCTTATAGCAACACACACACACACACACACACACACACACACACACACACACACACACCCCTCTGCCCTTCAACAACGGAATGATTTTGATGCATCTCTTAACTAACCAAAAGTAACATCTTGACAATTTTAATGGACTAATTATACACTCCTGGTCATCTTGAAAAGTGCCCATTTTGGGTCATTATGTCTTGACAACTGTAAAGGTCCTCAGCTGGAAAATTAGGAATCAGACAGAGAATTTCAATGACTCTGACCTTGGGAAGTCCACAGCCGTCATTTTCCCTCACAGAGGAAGTGCATGAGGAGCAGAGGGAGCCCTGGAGGGATGGGGGTAGTGGCTTCAAAGTGGCACTAAGTCTCAGCTCTCTACCTTACCTGAGCACAGCTGGCGTCAGAGACCCTTCAGCCATCCCCAAATGCCAAAGTAGCAGACTCTCGAATGTACCTAAGTTTGTGAAGTCTGAACACTCAAAGGCCTGTCTTCTGTGACCATCTATCTATAGTCTTGCTCAGGCCAGACTGTGTGGTGGTGAAGGGCTCCCTGGTTATGCTGCCGGTTCCCTTTGTTCACATCCGGGTTCAAAAAGATTGCCTTCTATCGGTTATGAAGTCTGAGGAATTCTGCAAGCAGAAAATCCAAGAATGCAGAACTGTGACTTAAGAGAAGGGAAACTCATGAGAGGGGACAACTCTGAGATTACCTTTGAAAGCTTAAGAAATACCACAAGACTGAGCCTGAAGACCAGGTGCCGGGACTGCTACCATGAAAGACCAGAAGGGCATCCCCGGTTCAGAAGAGAGAGGTAGGGTGGGCCGTCCTACCGCCATGTGCTCTGTCTGTCCCCACGTGACTATATGCTGTCCATACTGATGATGGAGCTCTTCCTTAAGATATAAATGACAATGTCAGTTTCCTCTGAAAATGCTGCACAGGCCCGTCATCACCTCAGCACCCCGTCATCAGCCAGGTATATTCCTGAAGTTCACACTATTGACAGGCAAGTCCTTTACTGAACCCCACAGCAGCAAAGCAGAAAGCAGGGCACTCCAAATGCAGCCAACTTGGAGATGGATTGAGGTCAAAACTCTGGAAATCATGGGGACACAGCAGAAGCCACCACAACAAATCCTAGACAAGTGTCTCCCAAGCTTCTGGCTCCAGACCAGACTGTTTAAATAATGTCCTACTTCCATCAACAAATGCTGGTCACTGTTGTAGAAAATATTTAATCCCAATCAAGGGCTTCTACCTCACCTTTGATTATGCAATTCCCAGAGAAAGCTGAGCGCATGTCTCCCCTCTTTGCTATTAGAATACTTTCCTATTGACATCCCTGAATGATTACTTACTATGTTCCATCTGGGCTGCTCTTAACTTCAATTGGCCAGCCCTCATGGCCAAGATTTTAAGATTCTTACCCTGTGGCTTCCTCTCTTTCCTCATGGTCTCCTCAGACTCCAAACCCGGGAACCCAAACCCTGCCCTTCTCAATTCTGCCCAGCTGTAGGCTATCGGCATTTTTCTTCACCAGTCATGGATAAATTGGGGGGTGGGGCAAGGTTACGTACCTTTACCTGGTCACTTACATCTAGTACAGACTCTCTTGTCACTGAGGGTGACAGGCCTTGGGAACCAGAATTTAGCACTACAATATAAGCGAAAAGACCAAACCTCACCAGAGCACTTAGGACTAAGAGATAGAAAGTCATAAACAGAGTCTGTCAGATCTGTCTTCCTTCACAACTATGTGATTCCCCACAGAGCATGAGACTGGCTTAGCACAGCCCAGCTTGGTATCCTTTATACTTTTCAAAGACTTGATCTCAGGCCAGTAGCTGCCTTGAGTCTCAGAAGCATCTTTCTCTTTCAGAATTTTGTGCATAAACTCTCCTGCCTTGGAGTGATATTATCAGGTCCAGGAGGACACTGCACATGCCGGAGACCTTGAGAAATACAATGACTGAACCTGAGTTTTCTTCATGCTACCGATGTCCACAGTGGTACCTCCTTTGTGGCTCTGTGAGGGTCTGGGGGGACATATGCTGACTGACCATTGTTCTTTCTAGTCTGTAAGGCTCAAAGAGGAACTGCAAAAAGACCTGTGGCATTGTGGCAATTCAGCTACCCAAGGGGCATCAAATCCTAGATGCAGAACCTCCATCACTTCACCTTTCTAAAAGTCATCTCTTTTCTCTGCCTCAGCCTGCCCACTCCCAACACCACGGCTCAGCACGGCCAGTGTCTGGGGACAGCTGCTGTGGTTACCGTACTCAGGACCCCACATCTGGCTCCAAGCATTCAGGATTGCTCTTGTGGTTTGGTTTTTCATGTCTTGGAAAGCTCCCCCAGAATGGGATTGGTGGGGCTCTGGCCTTGGAGAAAGAATGCTTTTGGCCGTGGCCGTGACCCTATACCCAAGAGCCAGGCAGTTCAGAAAGCAGACTCAGCTTTTCTTCACTGAATAAAGGGGTCATTGTTCCCAGCTGCCCACGTAGAAATGCCTTACCATGAGCCGGACTTGAGCTAATAACCAGATCCAGGCCTAGGGTGGTGGGAGGTGGGAGGCCATGGTTGTTTTAACTTTTAAAACTCATTTTCAGTTCACATTGCCAAGTGGGTAGGAAACTCGAGAGTCCTTTCCTCCCATACTCCCTTCCGTAGTCGCCATTCCTACCCACCTTTACCCCCAATTGAATTTCTGTCTGTAATCTACAGAACACATCAGTGTCCTATGGCTTCAGACTCAGGCTACCACATGACTTGGGCTGACACCAAAGACCAGACTTGGCTTGGACTCTGGATCCCCTTTGGGTTTGTCAATGTGCTTCCCAGATCATACTTGGCTCATCCTGGCTGGCTCGCCTGCTTATGTCTGGGAGTCCTATGTACCCCTCAGTGGGAAGCAGGGACATTATAAAACTAAAGATTTCAACTGTGTGCCCTGAATGTCATAGTTCACCCCCCAGCTGAGACATCATCTGACTAGCCTATGTCTCCTCTCTTCCCAGATGTTAGCTCTCCATTCAACATCAGTAGAGTTGTTACTGTGAGGTATGGCTGGGCTATAAGACATCACGCATAAACCTCATGTGTGAAGCCTTGGCTCACAGCTGCTGGTGCTAACGAGGGGTGGACAGATGATGAATCTATTGGTGCACCAGTGGATGACATGGGAGAATGTCACCTACTGGGAGGAAAGGGGTCACTGGAGGTGTGCCTGGGAGAGATAGTCCTATCCCTAGTGCTTCCTCTTTTTCCTCTTCATTTCCTTTGTCCCCTCCTCTTCCTTCCTCCCTGCCTTTCCCTCCCTCTCACCCCCCCTTTCTGGACACCATGAGGTAAGCAGCCTCTCCACACATGCCTTCTGCCATCAGGAAGGTCTGCCTCACCTCAAGCCCGAAGCAATGGATCCAGCTGACCATGGGCTGTGCTCTCTGAAACTGTGAGTCAAAGAAAACCCATTCTCTTGTCAAAATGGTTTCTCTCAGGTGTTTGTCACAGAGGCAAAACCCCACATAATTCACAAAGCACGAGCAGTAACAGTGCACTCAATTTATCAAAGCTTGTGTGCGAGGGCCTCTTCCGTGTTGACTCGGGAGAGGGCCATGGAGCATGCTCTGATGACAGAAACAACAGGCAGTGTGGCAAAAAATAAAAGCTTAAAGATCCTTTGTCAAAGATCAAGTGACCATAGGTGTGTGGGTTCATTTCTGGGTCTTCAATTCTATTCCATTGATCTTCCTGCCTGTCTCTGTACCAATACATGCAGTTTTTTTTAATCACTATTGCTCTGAAGTACAGCTTGAGGTCAGGGATGGTGATTTCCCCAGAAATTCTTTTATTGTTGAGAATAGTCCTCGCTATCCTGGGTTTTTTGTTATTCCAAATGAATTTACAAATTGCTCTTTCTATCTCTATGAAGAATTGAGTAGGAATTTTGATGGGGATTGCATTGAATCAGTAGATTGCTTTTGGAAAGATGGCCATTTTTACTATATTAATTCTGCTAATTCATGAGCATGGGAGATCTTTCCATCTTCTGAGATCTTCGATTTCTTGCTTCAGAGACTTGAAGTTCTTGTCATACAGATCCTTGACTTGCTTGGTTAGATTCACACCAAGGTATTTTATATTATTTTTGACTATTGTGAAGGGTGTCATTTCCCTAATTTCTTTCTCAGCCTGTTTATCCTTTGAGTAGAGGAAGGCTACTGATTTGTTTGAGTTGACTTTATATCCAGTAACTTTGCTAAAGTTGTTTATCAGGTTTAGGAGTTCTCTGGTGGAGGTTTCAGGGTCACTTAAGTATACTATCACATCATCTGCAAATAAGGACAGCATTTTCAACAAATGGTGCTGGTTCAACTGGAGGTCAGCATGTAAAAGAATACAAATTGATACATTCTTATCTCCTTGTACAAAGCCCAAGTTCAAGTGGATAAAGGACTTTCCCATAAAACCAGACACACTGAAACTAATAGAAGAGAAGGTGGGGAAGAACCTTGAACACATGGGCACAGGGGGAAAGTTCCTGAACAGAACAGCAATGGCTTATGCTCTAAGATCAAGAATTGACAAATGGGACTTCATAAAATTGCAAAGCTTCTGTAAGGCAAAGGACACTGTCAATAGGACAAAACAGTAACCAACAGATTGAGAAAAGATCTTTACCAATCCTACATCCAATAGAGGGCTACTATCCAATATATACAAAGAATGCAAGAAATTAGACTCCAGACAACCAAATAACCCTATTAAAAATGGGTACAGAGTTAAAGAATTCTCAACTGAGGAAACTTGAATGGCCAAGAAGCACCTAAAGAAATGTTCAGTATCCTTAGTCATCAGAGAAATGCAAATCAAAACAACCCTGAGATTCCACCTCACACCAGTCAGAATGGCTAAGATCAAAAACTCAGGTGATAGTAGATGCTGGTGAGGATGTGGAAAAAGAGGAACACTCCTCCATTGTTGGTGGGATTGCCAGCTGGTACAACCACTATGGAAAACAGTCTGGTGGTTCCTCAGAAAATTGGACATAGCATTACCTGAGGACCCAGCTATACCATTCCTGGGCATATACCCCAAATATGCTCCAACATATAACAAGGACATATGCTCCACTATGTTCATAGCAGCCTTGTTTATAATAGCCAGAAGCTGGAAAGAACCCAGATGTCCTTCAACAGAGGAATGGATACAGAAAGTGTGGTACATTTACACAATGGAGTATTACTCAGCTATTAAAAACAATGAATTCGAGAAATTCTTAGGTAAATGGATGAAACTAGAAAATATCATACTGAGTGAGGTAACCCAATTACAAAGAACACACATGGTATTCACTCACTAATAATTGGATATTAGCCCAAAAGCTTGCAATACCCAAGATGCAACTCACAGGCCACATGAAGCTCATGAAGAAGGAAAGCCAAAGTGTGGGTGCTTTGGTCCTTCTTAGAAGGAGTAACAAAATACTCATGGGAGCAAATATGGAGAGAAAGTGTGGGACAGAAACTGAAGGAGGGGCTGTCTGGAGACTGTTCCACCTGGGTATCCATCCCATGTGCAGTCAACAAAGACAGACACTGATGTGGATGCCAGGAAGTGCATGCTGACAGGAGCCTGATATAACTGTCTCCTTAGAGGTCTTCCAGAGCCTGACATATACAGAGGCAGATGCTCACAGTTAACCGTTGAACTGATCATGGGGTTCCCCATGGAGGAGTTAGAGAGAAAATTGAAAGAGCTGAAAGGGTTTGGGGCCCCACGGAGAAAGGAACAATACCAACAAAACAGAGCTCCCAGGATCTAAACCACCAGCCTGGGAACACATAGGGAGGGACCTATTGCTCCAGCTGTATATTTAGGGGAGGATGGCCTTGTTGGGCATAGGTGGGAGAGGAAATCCTTGGTCCCATGAAGGCTGGATGCCTAGTGTGGGGGAATTCGTGGGTGGGGAAGTGGCACTGGGGGTGGGTGGGTGTGGGCACATCCTCATAGAAGCAGGAGGAGCGGGGATGGGATAGGGGGTTCTTGGGTAGGAGGGAAATGGGGAGAAAGGATAACATCTGAAATGTAAATAAAATATCCAATTAAAATAAATAAATAAATAAATAAATAAATTTAAAAAAAAAGAGAAAAGCTTAAAGATATCCTCTTCAAAGGGTTATCTGGTATCACTTAACTCCTGACAATTCCGTGGCTTTGTGAGTAGAGGGTCCAGGACCAACCTGCTAGAGAGAAAAGATCAACTTGAGACAGATGTGTTGTCACTTCAAATGAGGGCATCATGAACCACCCAGGTCTAATGAACGTCAACTAATTCAAGTACTGGCAAGACAGTCTGCCCTTGCTGAATTGTTCAGTCACTCAGTCTAAGATTGTATGCTAAATTGTACCCAATTGTATGCTAAAACCATTGTCTAAGGCTTGCTTGCTTTAGGTTTAGTTGTTACACTGCTCTACTAGCTGATAAATTGATCTATGGTGCTCACATTGGCTGTCCATCTTGGGTTATTTATCTTCTATACTGTTTCATTCTTGTGGTCCTCTGCTTATGCTTTGACTGTCCAGATAGACTGCAAGTCCATCCCAGAACAGGTCTGTTGGTCACATGATCTCCCACAGGTGTGACATATAGCACATGGTTCATACCTATCAAATCCACCAATAGACAACACAGGAAACCAGACAAGCCTGAATCTGCAACTCTTGTGGCACTGTTTTGTGACTTTGTCCTGGGCTGCTAAGTTTTTTCTATCTACAAAGGACTAAACGCAGTCTCAGAGTCCTTGGAAGGATTGGTGTGTGTATCCCTTGCCCAGGGATGTGCTGGACCACAACTCAGCAATGGCATTTTAATATTCTCTACACCTCCCTTTAGAAGAGTTCTCTTAACATCGTTAACCACGGTTTGTGTGTGAGCCAGTGTGCATTAGATGAGGAATGTTTGACATGGAGGTTAGTCTCTGCAGGCATTAGCCTTTGGTCTTTGTCTTTCCTTCTGACGCTAGAGATGTCAGGAGACTTCACTTCTGCACAGACACACACACCCAGGCCATGTTCCTTCCACAAACAGAAGCATCAAGTAATGAGAGAATACAGAAGACAACCCAGCTCGTGTTGTAAGCCAGGCATGGGGGATAAAAATATGGACCCAGAAGGAGATGAGGCCCCAGAGTTAAAGCAGAGAGCAAGAGTACACTTAAGGAGCTGAGGCAAAGAGGGGACCAGTCACACATGTTCTTTCTCTATGTAGCTAAAGAATGCAAGAGAAAGATTTTGTGAAGACTAATTCCACTCTCAGTTTAAATGATTCCGATCCCCTGGCAGAATCAGAGGTCAGGACTTCTAAGAACACCTAGTCCTCAAACCTATGGAATATCTTGGTTCTTCCATGTCTACCAACACCACCAGCTGGCTAAAATAATGAGAGTTTCCTGCACACCAAGTGTTCATGACTCAGCCACTGGAGTCAAATGCTTCTGTCACATAAGAACAACAGATCCCAAGTGGCACAGTGTGAAGCACAGAGGACAATACACAGGGCTCTGTCCTCCCATATCCCACATGTGGTCCTCAAATCTCCTTTCACTCTTATTTGAGAGAGAACTTGTGTATGAGGTTGCCCTCAGCTCTCTAACTGAGTGAGGATGACCTTAAATGTCTGATCCTTCTACCTTCTCCTTCAGAGTGTTGGGAATTACTGGCACATGCCACCACCTCTGGGCTTGTTTCAAACTCTTTGTTTTATTTACAGAGACAGGGTCTCAGGTATCCCACGTTGCCCCTGAACTTTCTATGGTAGGGCATGCATCACCACGCCTGAATTTATTCTAAGTTTTTAAAATGAAATATGCCTAGTGTCTGCCAAGAGTGTGTGCTTGTGTACAATTCATTCCATAATAGAAGTTTGATAGGTGATCATTGGATTCATATTTTCAAATTATATCCATGCATGAGTACACACAGGGATGTGTCATGCATGTCGAGTGAGAATGAGCCCGTGATGCATGTGAAGTGTGAGTGAGCCCTTGATGCATGTGACGTGTGAGTGAGTCCTTGATGCATGTGAAGTGTGAGTGAGCCCTTGATGCATGTGAAGTGTGAGTGAGCCCTGGATACATGTGAAGTTTGAGTGAGCCCTGGATGCATGTGACATGTGAGTGAGCCCTTGATGCATGTGAAGTGTGAGTGAGCCCTTGATGCATGTGAAGTGTGAGTGAGCCCTTGTTCTCATCAATGCCACAATTTGCAAAGCTGAGATTTGGGATGTGGGAACAGTGGGCCCAGGAGTGAATGTTCTCCACATTGAGTATAATATGAGCCTTTGTATATAGCATTTATGTGACATTCCTAGGTCATGAGGCTGTATAAGTTTGGGATGGGATTTGAACATGGGAAGGTTGGAATCAGACCAAGCAGTTGCTCACTGATTATACTGTTTGTCATTGTGGGGCTATAACATCAGCGCACTAATGTGAGCATAGAGGGGGATGAAGGTGCATGCAAATGCATCATGCGTGCTTGCATTTGGGGATGATGTAGAACTCTTTATTCTGCTATATCTTCCATAATACACATGAAGGCACTCAACAGTGGTCACTCTGGCCACTGATAGGACCCGTGTGAGCCAGACCTGTTGTGGAGAATCACTGTTAGTACTTGCACAAAAGCCACAGACCTGGTAAGCAACGGAGCTGAACCCAGAATCCCTCTCTGAGTTTCCTACTCTGCAGCTCCATTGCTTGGCCACTGTGTGTGTATGTGTGTGTGTGTGTGTGTGTGTGTGTGTGTCTGTGTGTCTGTGTGTATCTTAGTTAGGGTTTTACTGCTGTGAACAGACACCATGACCAAGGCAACTCTTATAAAGGACAACATTTAACTGGGGCTGGCTTACAGGTTCAGAGGTTCAGTCCATTATCATCAAGGCAGAAACATGGCAGCATCCAGGGAGATATGGTGCAGGAGGAGCTGAGAGGTCTACGTCTTCATCTGAAGGCTGCTAGCAGAATATTGGCTTTCAGGCAGCTAGGATGAGGGTCTTAAAGCCCACACCCACAGTGACACACCTACTTCAACAGAGCCACTTCTAATAGTGATACTCCCTGGGCCAAGCATATACAAACCATAACAATGTGTGTGGGGGACATGTGCATATGTGAGGGTGTCATCCATGCATGCAGATCCAGGAGCCAGAAGTTTATATCAGATATTTTCCTCCGTATCTCTTTGCTTTATAGTTTTAGACAGGCTCTCATGTTGAACTTGGAAACTGACATTTCACTTAGACTGGTATCCACTAACAACCCTCCCCTCCCCGTCTCACTTGCTACCATTTCCGTGGGTTCTGTGGATCTGGATTCAGGTCCTCATGCATATATGACAAGCAGTTAGCCAACTGAGCTACCTTGGAACACCATAGATTTGGCTTTTAATCTGATGGATATTCTCTAGAGGTGCACATCTTCAGATGATGAAGCAATGATGGAGAATCGAGCCAGGCAATGACATCTCATGGGCACTGTGAGCCATGGGGAAAGCAGGTGCACAGTGCAGGAGGAGGTGATCTCCACAGAGAAGTAAACACAGACGAGGCCAAGGTTGGAGAGCACAGGAGCCAGATAGTGTCTTCAGGATGAAATAGGCTCTGAGGAGCCATGAATATCCACCTTGCTCCTGCATGCAGTCCTATCCATTTACCAAATGTCACATGCATATACAGTGCAATTATACACAGTGATATGAACAGTCTCAACCTACTTACAAATGCCTACTTGGTAGTTTGGGACTCTAAGGAGACAGGACCTTGGATCTTGGTGATGATGGGATCTAGAGATGCCAAAGCGTACCTCTGTTTTCTTCCAGGGACATGATTTTAGCTACAACTTTTGGCCCTAGGGATAGGGTTACTGAATGAACCAGGCATGTTGCCCACTCTTGGGGTGATCAGATATGCTGCAGAGATAGGCATGGGGGTGCAGGAAATCAGGTGCTCTCGGGATCATACAAATGTGAGGCTTACCAGGATCTCAGAAGAACCTGGTCAGTGAGGTGTAGGCATCAAAGGACTTCTCCGTGGTATGCTCTTTCCAATGCTGCAGGGAAGCGATGTAATTTCAACCAGAGGAAAAAATACAAGAATCACTTGAGTTTGGGGGAGACTGTAAAGGTATCATTTTAAGTTCATCTCTAAGTCCTTGTGGCTTCCTAAGGGTGTGCTCAGTTGCCAGGTGGGGTTAGCTTGTGAGCAAAGCAGAACAGAGAGGAGCTCTCAGCCTTCACTTTGGTCTCTGAGTCTTCGTGGAAACTTTAAGGAGTGAGTTGCAACTGGCCTTTGTGGTGAGACCACATCTTGGAATTTCTACTTGGCTAGACTTGAGTTGAGCTTCCTGCCTTCTTTTAGGCCCTCTGTACAACACTAGGCAAGAGTCCAGTGGAGAGAAGCATCTATCTTCCCTATGAAATTACTCTAACACCTGGCTGTCTCCTCGCGTCCTACCAGATTTAAGATTGTCTCTCACCAGTCTCTGCCACTGCTTTAGCCAGAGCCTCCAATCCCTTACTGGGTGTCTCTTGGTAATTTTCCACCATTGATCCCTCCACCTTGCCATCACTTCCCAAGTGTTTGTGCCATAATCACAGTGAAGACTCCATTCTATCTGTGGTGGAAAATTCCATTGCAATGGACCCTGTTCATACAGGCATGGCCACGTTGTACTGAGTGCAGTTGAGCAGTTTTGTCTGTGATAGCTCTCAGCTGATGCAGGATACATCAGGGCCCACATGTCTCAAAACCTTCGTTGTATCCCTCTCTTCTCAGAAGGCTCAGGTAAGAGGCAGAAGAGACCTCAGAAACTTCTAGGATGTCCCAGGTGGTCCTGTAGGCTCTAACAACCTCTTCATTTGGCATGTCTCTGGTGCTCCCAGATGTTTTGCAAGCCCAGTGCCAGCTGTGGGGATGGCTCTGATCTTTGGAATTGTAGAGCAGTGCTGGCATTTCTGACCTCTATCTATCTAGATCAGATGAACTAACTATTTTCTTGCCCACTGCTTTCTGGGTCTCTGTCCTTATCTACTAGGGAAATTTTGCCTACTTTGAAGGTGAGCAACCCAACAAACTTGGTGATGGGAGGAAGAGATAAGCAATGTTATCTTCTGACCTGTGGCTTCTACAGGGTTCTCACGGTTCCCACAGGGCCTGGCAGCTGGTGCAGAGGCTCCTACATTGCATTTAGGCCCTGGTTGTGGTTGGGCTCCCCTCTCTACAATTGAACATGAGCTGATATTGGCAGAGAATAACAGAAAGCCAGCTAGAAATGGTTTGGCCTGGAGTAGCTTTTCAGGAGGTCTTTGTTGCTCTCAGGATACAGGAAAGAACTGTGTTGCATGGTAGCCTCTTTATCATATTGTCAAGCTTTGCCTTGGAAGACTGTCCTGACTGATGCATGGCCAACCTGTTGTTCTGGGTGGAGACAGAGAGGGGACCTGAGCTCATCTTTACATTTCTCTGGTCTCTATCAAGGGCTAGAATGGGCACATTGGAGAAGAGGGTGTCAATGTCCATTACAGTGTCACAGCTTACAATAAAATTGGGATTCAGTCTTGCCTTGACTGCCCTTATTGTTGTATGGTTCTTTGCTGTGGGGACCTGAGTTATGCACTGTAATATATGAAATAGCAATGAAGATATCCCCTGCCAGGCACAGTCTCCCAATCCTCAGTGGGAAGCCCTGGGTCCTAGATTAAGAACATCACATGGAGAATGTCTGAGTTCGGCACTGAGGGATGCATCTCCCATTTCATTGTCACCTCAACAAGTGTCGAGGCCATTCAGTGATGCATGTCCTTCACACTGCGAGGGCTCAGAAACTCTGGGATGTCCAGGTTCATTCCTTAACTCTGCATAACATGTGTCTGTGTCTGACAGCCAATCATGATAATGAAATAAAATGCTGGATAATCAATGTGAAAAGGTAAAGGGTGGTTTTATAATTTAAGATTCCTTTGTTGTAACAGGAACATTCTCTTGAATAGCCAAGGACTCATGAGACCATAGCTGTCCTCAGTCTTGCCCGTGTATGAGCTCACCAGGCAGTGATGAGAACACAAGAGCCCTGGGTCCCATGGATACATTGATTACCAGGTCTGGGGTGTTGAAATAAACCCTTGTCTCCCCCAAGTTATTTTCGGTCAGTGTTTTGTGATGGCATCACAGAGATCAAACTGTCTTTACAAACTCCATTAAAGAATTGGAAAGTCGAAGACCTGCACTCATCATTCTCAAGTACCCGGTTACTTAGGATACACATCTACAGAGGAAGTTATTAGGACCTTGTTGGGTTTGGTGACATCAGGTGTCAGGAGGACTATGGGTGACTTTCTAAAAAAAAAAAAAAAAAAAAAACTATAAGCAAATATAGACTCCTAACACCTTGGTACCAAGAACTGAGTCATTTGTCCTCAGCAATATCGACTAATGTCATTCAAAATTGACAGCATAACAATGCAAGAGAGACAACCTCATATTTTTATTCTTTGACAGTTTCATATGAATATATAATGAATTTTTGTCATTTCTACTCCCTTACTGACACTTACACAGTCTCCTACTCAGACTGAAACTCTCTTCCCAAACAACTTCCTCCCCCGACCCCCGCTCTCAAGACTTTTTGAGATTGGATGTGAGTGTACCTGTGTGTGCATGTACATGTGGACACACAGGTACATGGGTGCTTTGTGTGTGTGTGTGCATGCACACATACATGTGTGGTTTTGTGTGTGTGTGTGCTCACCCCTGAGTTTAATGACTTGCTTGCATCATCATCGGTGAGATGCTATTAACTTGAGTTGGGCAAATTTGCAGTGTTTTACATTACTGAAAGAAATGAGATCAGAAAGAGAGAGAAGACAAGTGACGCCGGACAGGATGAGGCTATTCTCGAGTGCATCCTGAGCTTGCTGCGCTGTGCACAGAATCCATCTGAGCTTTGTTCACTGTTCCTCTTGGCTTAGTCATTGAAATAAATACTCTTCACATTTCTTAGCTGCTTGAACATCCTTTCTGGCTGTGGAGTTTTGTTGTGAATGTGTTTTCTGTTTGCTGTCTTTACCTGGGTACATATTGGAATTATTTTCATTAATTTATAAGTTCTCTTTCTAGATTAAGGATATTAATATCTTGTCTTTATGTTTCAGGCATTATTTGCCAGCTTGTTTGTTCCTTTTACGTTTTAGCATGTTTTCGACAGTATTTATTATCTCTTTTCTGAGAGTTAATAGAAAAAATATATTCATGAGCAAAATTTGAAAGGCAAAGATGGGAATGTGAATTCTGAAACAAAGTATGTTTTGATTCCTCAGAAATAATCATGACTACATTTTGGTGCATCTCTAGCTGCTGACAGGAACACGAGGTTTTTTTTTTTTTTTTTTTTTTTTTTATCTTTTTAGGAAATTGAAATCATATAGTGTTTGCTAGCTATATTGTAGCCTGTTTTTGTGAGTGTTTATTTCTCTAACCAATAGTCTTCTAAGGTGTGATATTTCATAGCTACAAGCTCTTCTGTTACAGAGTTGCTGTATATTATTTTAAATAGTTGCCTGGTACCCAGAATTCTTGATGCTTCCAAACATTACTGCAGTAATGAATCCTGCATTCAGAGTAAATACTGCAGCGAGAATCCTTCAAGATGAATTTGTCTGATCCTGTAGGTTGGATGCTGCCCTAAGCATGGGATTGCAAGGATCAAAGATAAGTCTTTCAAAAAAATGTGAATAAAAGTGAGACAGCTCACTGGTTAAGAATGTTCGCTGCTCTTCCAAGGGACCTGAGTTTGTACCCCCCCCCACACACACACACACATCAGGTGGGTCACAGCTGTCTATAACTGCAGCTCCAGTGCATCAGACTTCCTTCTCTGGTCTCTCTGGGCACATGTTCACAGCTGGCATGTACACACATGCACATAGTGAATATAATGTAAGCGACATGTACCCATGCAGTCTGCAAGGTTCTGAGCATACAGAATGTGATGTAGCTAGTTCATCCAGGCAACTATGCCTGAGGAGGAGGGAAGCAACCACTGTCAGAGACCTTGAGCCCGATGAACATGTATCGCTGGTCTCATAAAGACTCAGCCGGATGAGTATTTCTCTGAGATAATAAGTGATATTTAGGGAAGTCAGGATAGGTGCCTGTGACTGGTGAGCCCGGGAGCTAGGATTTTTGGAGGGAGCTTCCCCATGGACAATGTGCTGTTGCTGGAGAGACATAGGGGGATCTGTTAATGGGGAAAGTAGGATAAATGAACGCTCAAATATCCAGAGGAAAGATGAGGCCAGAGAACAGTGTAGATAAGGCTCAGGAGACGGTGAGAGGGAGAAAGCAGACATGTCCATGTGTAAAAATGATAGAAGCAACGCAGAAGGAAGATAGCCCACAGATTCACTGCCAGGATTGGTTCCCTGGTCCCTCTGTTTCAAAGGTAACTGACATGTTCGAATCTGTATCTGTGATGGTGAATACAAAGGAAATGCCTGCCTGTGCCCCTTGGTGCCAATCAGGCCTGGAAAGCCGAGCATTGCCCACATAGCGTCCATCCTTTGAGGTACCGTTATAATCTCCTGGGGTCTGGATTGACTGAGTGTGGGATCCAGGGTCTGACTGCCCAAGTCAATTCATACTGAGACTGGATTTTCTTTGATATCAGGGATAATATGCATTCATGTGCTTCAGAAGGGCTGTCTTGCATCAGGGACCTTGTGGGTTCCCAGGGACCAGCCTGCTTCTCCCTCACTTCTCTCTGCTGGAGGAATTCTCTTGAGAAGCTTTACAGTGCTGCTTGTATTTTCTCATTTTGTTTTCTTCAGGTGTGATGTGGAGCCAGGGTCCCTGTGAACACATTTACCTGGAACTTAATATTCTGCTGCCATTCCCATCTTGAATGTGTTGGAATTAAGGAGTGAAGACATGAAAATATCACAGAGACCAAGGACGTGCTATGAAGACAGGGTGTGTTTGTGTATCAGGAGGTCAGCAGGCCTTGGCACAGTAAAGAGTCAATTCCATCTCTAGAGAGCCTTGGAAAGCATCTTCAATCTTTGGTGAGACAGCTAGACTCAAGGTCCTATATCTAAGGCCTCCTGACTCTATTCCCCAGCTTGGATCATAGCTTTCAACTTATGCTGTGTACTCTGATAGTGTTTTTGTATTCTATTCCCAAGGCCTGTAGAAAATTCCCTACTCTCTCTCTCCATGCTTGGAAAATTTCAGTCCATTTTTTTTTAAAAAACAGAGTTAAGGGTCAGGTAAACCTCTTAGAAACAAGACCCAAGCTATAACCAAGACTTTGCAGCCATTGTGTGTTTTCTTCTGGGTTGCTCTGCCCTCAAATTTAATTGTTGATTCATTTTACACGTATGTATGAAGCATTTGATGGGACTGTTCTGGGAGCCAAGGCTTCAGACATCAATGAAGCTCTCAAAGCTCATCAGAGAAGATTCTCTGTGTGGTGAATGGTGTTGACATAGAGCTAAAACTGGTCAGAGTTCAGAAAGTAAATGTCAGTGAGGTGCTTTGTCCCAAATAGAACAACTTTTTCACACTTCCTCCACAAGGCTCAAGGACTGTCTCAGGAGAAAGGATGGAAATATTGTAAGGGCCAGAGGCCCAGAATGACTGGAGGGAAATAGTGTTTGGAGATAAAATCACAGCAGCTTTGGTTGTCTGAACAAGATCTACACAAGATGAAGTCAGTCATGGAAGAGAGAGGGTTCATAAGGACCTGCATCTCTCTGAGGACCAATGGACAGTTGATGGCTTCTATGGAAAGGAGATTCAGTTTTCAAGGGTCTGGACTATGGCAAACACTCCAGTGGATGACCCCAGATCCAGAGTGTTCTAGAGTGTTCTAGAAGCATAAATTGGATTTGTATTCTTAAAGAGGTCATGAAGTTGTAGGGGAAGATCAGGAGGTGGGGGTGGATCAGGAAAGAGCTGAGGTGAGAACCCGGGGGTGAATATGTTCAAACTGTTTTGTATGAAATTATCAAAGAACTGGTAATCTTTTAAATAGCAGAAGTTTGTTTTTTTTTTTTTTTTTCCTCTGTAAAAGCACTTATACAGAATATATTTATTCAGAAAGAAAGAAAGGAAGGAAGGAAGGAAGGAAGGAAGGAAGGAAGGGAAGGAAGGAAGGAAGGAAGAAAGGAAGGAAGAAAGAAGGAAAAGAAGGAAACAGAAAAAAAATCCAAAGCGACACACAACGTCCCCGTCACTTGCAGTATCGGTCAGCTTTCAATTTGGCTCTCCTGTCCAGAAGTGTCTCGTGTAAAAATCCATCTTTCCGAGCCTTTTTAAGAATTTTACTATCTTCTTTGCTTATTTTGAGTTTGTGGTCTTGAAAGCTCTGAAATTTCTTTACATAGTTGATCTCACACTGCTTCACGCTTCCCTTGTCTTCTTCTGGGATGTCATCCTTTTTCTTGGTTTCTCTTTCTGCACAGGATCTGATCTTTATCATTTCTTCTTCTCCTGCTGTTTTATTCTTTGCTTCTATATCGCCTGCTTCATTACATCTAATAAAGCAGCTATTTGAGGCCAGTAAAGCCATCTTCCCATCTTGAAACACTGGCTCCCATTGTTCTCTGGGTCCAATTGCATCTGAACGTCCAACAACCAGTCCATCTGAATTTATACCAAGATACTTTCCATAGCCAGACTTCAGGGCAATTCTGGAATCAGACAATTTGACAGCAGTAAACTGCTCTGGAGGACTGGGGCCTTCATCAACTTCTCTGTGTGGAGCTCCTAGTGTAAACAGTCCATTGTCCAGGGCATGGATATAGGCTCCCTTGTCCATTTCAATGGCAATAGTTCCTGAAATCTCCCCAAAGTTGGATACAGTCCACCAGATTCCTACAATATCAAGTTGGGTCTCCTCATCTTCTTCTCGTTTTCTCTTCTTATCTTTGCTCTTTTTCTTTTTACTCTTGGCTTTAGTGCCCTTGAGCACGAGTTTGGTGGACTTTACATAGGAATATTCGGCCATGGTTCGGCACGCTCAAGTGGCAGCCGCTGGAAGAGCTCCTGCAGGAGGAAGTGGCTCTAACGGTTAGAGCACAGGGCCAGAAGTTTGTTGAATAATAATTACCTTGGTGATCTAGTTTTTTTTTCCCACACAGACTTCATTTTTTGTAACAACCTGCTGAGGGATACCCTACCGCTGACCCTCCTTTCCTCGTGAAGAAACAAACTAGTGAAGACATGGATCATTCACTTTAGTTACATCTCTATTGCTGTGCTTAAGCACCATAACCGAGACAGTTTATGAAAGGAAGTGTTTATTTAGTTTATGGTTTCAGAGGGATCCCACGGAGGGGAAGCAGACAGCTAGAGTAGTAGCCGAGAGCCCACATATCAAACCACAAACAAGAAACAGAGATAGCAACCTTGAAATGGTAGGAATGTTTTGCAGACTCAAAGCTTGATCCCAGTGACATACCTCCCTCCTACAGCAAGATCTCCTAATCCTTCCCAAACAGTTCCACCAACTGAACACTGAGCCCTCAAATGCCTGAGAATATGAGGACTTTTATTATTCAAACCACACTCCACTCTCAGGCCCCCGTAGGCTTATTGCCGTATCATGATGCAAAAAACCATACAGTCCAACTTCAAAAGTCCTCACAGTCTTGCAGTCCTTTAGTCCAGTATTCTATTGTTATGAAGACACACCATGACCACAGCAACCAATAAAGGAAACCATTGAATTGGGCTGTCTTAAAGTTTCAGAAACTTAGTTTACTACCAGCATGGTAGACATGGTGTTGGAGAAGTCAAGAGTTTTAGATCCAGCTCTTAAGGAAGAGAGAGAACACTAGGAAAAGAGAGTGACACTCTCTCCAACAAGGCCACACCTTCTAATTCTGGGGTCA